>OZ020181.1:24708911-25077339 GCA_963971135.1 Stenus bimaculatus
AGTCAAGATTAAACAACATCAAAATTTCAGAAGATGAGAGAATTATATCTTTGGATGTTAAGTCTCTCTATACAAATGTCAGCAAAGAAGCGGTTTTATTTGTTATCGAGAAGAATTGGCAAGAAATACAACAGTTTACAAAAATTAATTTAATACTATTCAAGAAATCAATTGAAATGATATTTAACACCAGTTACTTCATGTTTGAAAATAATTACTATTTACAATCCTTTGGATGCCCGATGGGAGCACCCTTAAGCCCTATATTAGCAAATTTAGTCATGGACAATATAATCCACTCAGCATTAAACAAACTAAATTTTGTTCCAAAATTATTTTCCATTTATGTAGATGATTGCCTCGCCATAGTACCTAGAAGTGAAATAGAAAATATTCTTGTCAACTTCAACTCAATAGACCCGCATATAAAATTCACATTAGAAGTCGAGGAAAATAAAAGGATACCATTCCTAGAATTGTTGCTACATAATAACTTAAATCAAGACGGTTCTATTATAATAGACAGATACTCACAACCTTCTGATTCAAACGGAGTTCTAAATTATAAGTCAAACCATCCACTTCACCAAAAAATTAATATTATTGTTCAAGAACTAAAGAAAACCTTCACTTTAGCAGATGAAAAATTTCAAGATAGCAACATAAAGAAATTAAAAGAAAAATTAAAATTAAATGATTACCCGACGAAACTAATAAATTCAGTAGTGACCAACTTCTCAAGAAATGATAATATCATCAACAATTTATCAAACGGTAACAACAACATCTTAAACAAATCACCTATATATCAAAAAATTCCTTACATCCCTGGCCTATCGGAAAGATTGAAAAAAATGTAGTATACAGGATCCCTTGTAAAGACTGTGAGAAATGCTACATTGGTCAAACCCGTCAATACATTAAAAAAAGAATATACAACCACACTTATGACTGTCAGCCAAAAAATGCTGATAAAGGAAACAAAACAGCCTTAAGTTACCATCATTTCAAAACAAACCATGAGTTCGATTTTGGTAAATATAAAATATTAGACGTAGAACCTAATTATTACAAACGAATGATAAGCGAGATGATTCACATAAAGAAAAACATTAAGACGGCAGTGAATTTGAAAACTGACTGTGAAGATCTAAGCAAAATATATCATTTTTTAATAGTAAACAATAGTCAATAACATTTTGTCTGGATCTGATTTCATTAATTTAAATTCTTCAAACAAGTCATTAATAGTGTTTTAAAAATAAATTGCCTTAAAACTTTCCTCATTAAGAATTACTCTGTATTGCATAAAACGAAAAGCTATGTTGATAAACTTTGCCGTATGTATTAAGTTTGTAAAACGTGCGCAATGTATTATAAAATTTTTAACATCTTGACGCTTGTCAATCTTAGCAAATGGTCGCTATCCTCAAGTCAACAGAAAAATTTAATAGTTTAAAATAAAGGTAGACAGTATTAATGATCATTGCGTTATGCAAAAAAGAAAAACCATTGTTTTTATCCTAGAGCGTTTGGAATTGGGAAAAAAGTTTTTAACAAGTTTCATGTTTCATCTCCACCACGTGGTTTTGAAGGTTGGAATGTTATTTTTAACAATCAAATTTTTATGAGTTTAAGAGGTATGTTTAAAAACCTAATATTTAGAAAAAAAAATTTTATTAGTAATTGTAAATTGTTTTATTTACTTATTCTAAAATTATGTGTTTGTAATTTGAAAAATTCACCCTTTTAGCCAAGATTAAGAACAGGTTATGTTCGAAACGTCGGCAAATTAATTAATAAAATTTGTGAAGTCAAGTTCGATAGCTATTATTTCTAGTCCTGAAGGAAAATATTTTTTCTTATATTTCGGAAAAAAATAAAATTAGACGCTGATGAGAATGAAAATATGGGGAAATTTCAACTGTTTTGAAATTTACAAAAAACATCACTTTAGAGAATTCATAAAATACTCATTAAATACTCATTTAAACGCGCATCTTCTAGAAAATATCAAATCAAATCTTTAAATAATTATAAAATTCCTTTAAATTATTTAAACAAATCCTTTAAAAATTAAAATTAAAGGCATGTAAAATGTGGTACTTTGATAAATTAATAAAAAATCCAAATTTAGGTGAGGTTTTATGGAAATTGTTTTTTCAATATTTCGGACACAAATAAAATTAGACGCTGATGAGAATAAAAATAAGGGCAAATTTCTACTGTTTTTAAAATTAGGAAAATGCACTACTTTAGAGAATTCATCAAATACTCATTTATATGCTCATCTTCTTTAAAATACCAAATCAATCTTTAAATAATTCGAAATAGTTAACATTTGCTCCTGTTTCAATCTCATCAGCTTTTAATTTTATTTTTTTCCGAAATATTAAAAAACGAATTTCCATAAAACCACACCAAAATTTTAATTTTTTTATTAGTTCATAAAAGATCACATTTTACATGCCTATATAATAATAATTTATTTAAATAATTTACGGGTGTTTTTCAATTATTTATAGATTTAATTGGGTATTTTCAAGAAGATGAGCGTTTAAATGAGTATTTAATGAATTCTTCAGAGTAGTGTTTCTAAATTTCAAAACATTTGAAATTTCCCCTTATTTTCAGTCTCATCAGCGTCAAATTTTATTTTTTTCCGAAATATTAAAAAAACAGTTTACATAAAACCAGACCTAAATTTTAAATTTTAAATGAGTATTTAATGAATTCTCTAAAATAGTTTTTTTTATTAATTTCAAAACAGTTGAAATTTCCCAAAATTTTCATTCTCATAAGCGTCTAATTTTATTTTTTCCGAAAAATTGAAAAAATAATTTCCATAAAACTACACCTAAATTTTGATTTTTTTAAATTAATTTATCAAAGTACCACATTTTACATGCATTAAATATTAAAGGATTTGTTTAAATAATTTAAAGGAATTTTACAAATTATTTAAATACAGTCGAACTTCTACATAACGTTTCAATACGGGAACCTTATAAAAATTCGCTATATAGAAATTCATAATTTTGATATAAAAAATTTGTTATTTACTTTATAGCTCTTTATTTTAACTAAAAATATGAAAAGACGTTGTTTTTAATGCGCATATTTTACAAAAACTAAATTTGCTCCAAGTCGGAGGTATATCTTATAAGTAAACCTTATAAAAAGACTCGACAAACCTCGGAATTTACGTTCATTTCTAAAAATTCTAATTACCTACCTGATTTTCTATTATTCTTTACACTAATCTAATATAAAATCCTCCGAAATTTTTAAAATTAGCCACCCATTGACTAAAATTTATGAAAGATTCTTATATTTACGTAAAAAAGATTCGTTATACGGAAACTTTATTTCGTTATAAGGAGGAAAAATACATTAAAAACGCCTTCAAGGTGAATATTCTCAAAAAAAATTCGTAATATAGAGAAATTCGTTATATGGAAGTTCATTGTAGGGAGGTTCAACTGTATTTTATTGGGTATTTTCAAGAAGATGGGCGTTTAAATGAGTTTTTAATGAATTCTTCAAAGTAGTGTTTTTTTTTTTAATTTCAAGTAAAGTTGAAATTCCCGTTTATTTTCAGTCTCATTAGCGTCTAATTTTATTTTTTTCCGAAATATAAGAAAAAATATTTTCCATAAAGCCTCACCTAAATTTTGATTTTTTTATTAATTTTTCAAAGTACCACATTTTACATGCCTTAAATTTTAATTTTTTAAATAATTTCTTTAAATAATTTACGGACATTTTTCAATTATTTAAAGATTTGATTGCTTATTTTCAAGATAATGAGCGTTTAAATGAGTATTTAATGAATTCACTAAATTAGTGTTTTTTTTCTAAATTTCAAAACGTGCACGATTTCCCATAATTCCTAAATTAGGGTAGTAGAGAGTAGAGAGGCTAAAAGGCTATCAATTAGGGAAACAAATCACTGTTTTCGTAGAAGTTGAAACTTAATCATGTTGACGAGTCGTTAGAATTTGGTGATGGGAGTAAGAGTATTTAACCATCGGTAGCTAAGCATTGCCCATCAGTTTCAGTAAATTATCTGAATCTAGAAGTGAGTGTTCGGTCTAAATTGTGATTTGATCGTGTTTTGTTTAACACTTCATAAATAATTTTGATTTAAGTGATTTTATTTTACTGGCAAAACGAACGCACCATTTGTTTTTTTTTTAGATTTGGTGGTGGGAGTAAGAGTACTTAACTATCGGTAGCTAAGTATTGACCATCAGTATTAGTAAATTATCTGAACTTTGAGGACAGTGTTAGATTTTTGGACATGGATGAATCCAAGATAAAAACCATTTTGAAGTCGCTTATAGTGTCTGATCCCTATCAAATGACTGTAAGCATTCTAAATGAAAGCTTTAGGGAAGTTGAAGGGTATGATATACCCTTCCGTAAATTGGGTTATTCAAAATTAGAAGATTTTCTGCTGGCCATCCCCGATTGCTTAGTGGTAAGACGTTTTATTATAAATCACGCACTACGTTACTGAATAAGGAATCCTGTGATGAATTTTGATTTATCATACAATAAAGCTCAAATTGATACATTACGTTTTTTTATGTGTATATTGTAATTTTGGTTTTTATAAAAAATACGTTTATAGGTAATTGGAACTGGTCCACATGCTGAAGTTCAGGGTAAAGTGTCAAGCAAATCTTCACATATCGCTGATTTAGTTGCAAATCAAAAGCTTTCAAGAACTAAAAGGTTTGTTTTTGCTTGTCGCCCAAATAAAATTTACTCTAATGTTATTTTTAGGAGCCATCCAATGTGTAGGGCGATGCATATATTTACAGACAATAAACCAAAATTTCAACCTCCGCGAATTAATTTTGAAGTAGAGGAAGTAGAGGAATGCGAGGGCATTGGTGCATATGTAATTTTAGGAAGCGATAATGAATGCGATATCACAGCTGGGTTTGATTTTGAACTTGATTACAAAATACCTTTTGAAATTCAGAATAACTTGAAGATGTTGATTTCTACTTTAAAGGACGGACTTTGGATGAAGAATCTCGCTCACGCTTACTGGTACGTTTTATTATTTTCTACAAAATAGCACACATTTTTTGTTTTTTCTTAGTTTCTCTCTTAAATCCGTTTGTCTTATTCCACTAAAACAAAAATTGTAAAAAATAATAGCCAATATTTTAATTTTTAGGTTAAAATTTCATTACGAGTTAGATTTTTTGGATTGTGGTTATGAGTCTTTACCTGATATGATTTTAACCCTAACGAATATTTTTAATTTTAAACGAACTGTTTCCGGATCGATAAAATTATACGATAAAAGTATTGTACCACCCGAGACATTGTTTGACGAGAAGAAGGATTACGTATCTATAAACCACTTTGCTGCTTTTCTCACGAACTCACATAAAGTAATAATTAAATTAAATTTAACTTATAAAAATATTAATTACATCATAACTTTTTAGAATATGTTAAGTGATGATTGTGTAGAAATCCCGACTGATGTAATGAAATTAGGCGAAACTATAGCGAGACAAAATTTAAGCAGATTTGAGATGAATGACTACATAAAGATTCGTATTGGGGAAATTTACGATCCATCAAAATTTTGGTTTAATCTAAATGATGGGGCCAATGGCCAATGGTAAAAGTAAATTAGATGATATGATGGATGAAATGCAGTAAGTATTTATGATTAATTTTAGAAAATTATACACCAAAATTAAGGTTATTACACGTTACGATTTTTTGTACAAATTCATTTTTTATGAATTTTTAAGTTTGAGGCATATTACGGCCAAAGAAAAAAATGCCAAAAATATATTTCTTTGTTAATTATATTTATTAGTTGTAATTGTAAGGATTTTACATAAAAAAATGAATTTAATATTTTTTTATGATTTCTTTTCTCATTTTTTTGCAGCGTTTTTAAGAATTTTTAAGTTTGAAGCGCTGAGTTGTAACGGCCAAGCAAATTATACCAAAAATATATTTCTTTAATCATTTAGTTTATTAGGTATAATTCTAATGATTTCACATAAAAAATGAAGTTTTTATGATTTTTTCCGCATTTTTTGCTGCATTTTCAAGAACTTTTAAGTTTGAACCGTTACAACGGCCGAACAAAAGAAAAAAATTATATTTCTTTGCTCAATTTATTTATTGGTTATTAGTTATAATTATAAGGACTGTTCATAAAAAAAGTTTCTATTTTTTGTTCATATTTAATAATTTTTTTTCGCCTTTTCTGCTGCATTTATAACTTTGAAGCGTTACAATGGGTGATCAAAAAATACTTAAAATATATTTCTTTGCTCAATTTGTTAATTAGTTTTGATTCTAAGAACTTTTCATAAAAAAAGTGAAGTTTATATTTTTTATTCATTTTTAGGATTTTTTTTTCGAATTTTTTTGCTGTATTTTCAACGATTTTTGAGTTTGAAGCATTACAATGGCCAAACAAAAAATCCTAAAAAAATATTTCTTTGCTCTATTTGTTTATTAGTTATATTTTAAGGATTTATTTTTTATTGCATTTTGAATAATTTTCAAGTTAGGTTTATAATAACCTTAATTTTGGTATCATTTTAATGTGGTAATCATGTGTTTTAAATTATTTAATTAATGAAATTTTAGGAAATTTTATGCAACACGTGCCAATGAATATGAAATTCCTAGAAACCACTTAGAAAAAGGTTTACATTGTGCCATTAAATTCATGGATAAATATCATCGTGCCAAAATTTTAAGTTTTGCATCTGAATGTAAAACGACTTTAAAGGTAATTTAGATAATTAAAAGAATAGCCGACAAATTTGAGCGCTTGATTTTCAAATTCCCTTGATATTTGCGGTTTTGGTAATAACTTTTTTTCCACTGGAGTTTTTTTTTAATTTCTTTTTTCGTACACAGACGAGTTTTGAAGCTACCAATTCCTTCTTTTTTGTTTTTGTAAGTCAAATCAAATACTCATACGGCAGCAGTAAAACATAAGTTTAACAAAAAATGCTCGCCAATGCAAGTCATAAGTTAAAGTATATTGACATTTTAAACTTTTTCCAGCGCTCCAAAAATTTCTTAAAATTTTACTAAACTTTATGGACGCTGTAAAAAGTTAAAAAAAAATATACGTAAAACAAAAAAACGAAGTATCAACCCGTTCGTGTATACCTAAACTTATTGCTTGCATTGGAAAAAGAATAGTATTTCAATTAGTTTTTTTTAAATTTAATCAAGTGTCGTTAAGCGAATGTTTTTTATCAAATGTCCGTTTTACTGCTGTCGTATGAGTATTTGGTTTGACTTACAAAAACAAAAAAGATGAATTTGGTAGCCACAGAACTCATCTGTGTATCAAAAAAAGAAATTCAAAAACAGCTCATTTGGAAAAAATGTTATGAACAAAACCTCAAAAATAAGGGAATTGTAAAATCAGGCGCTCACAACCCTCCTAATTATCGTATAAATATTTTGATGGTTTTATTTTTTAAGGCATTCTTCTTTGATTGCGGCAGTGTTTCTGCAGTAAGCTCGCATAGTGTTTTATTCCTGCATAATACGTTTAAAACCCTCCCGATGCAAGCTATAAGAGGTAGATTATCCCGTATTTGTCCACGATACATCCACGAACAATGGTCACGTGAATCGGCTTCAAGATTTTTAGAAATGGTCAAATCTAAAGTTCTGCTGGGACAAATTGATTATATTGAAGAAAAGGTACGTTTTATTAATGTTTAATTTTATAAATGTTGCAATTAATTTTTTTAGAGGAACGCGTATCAATTACGTATCATGGATAAAACTGGACCTGAACACCTTTTTATTAGCGACCAATTAGTGAAGGAAAATTATGCTATACTCGCAAGCCAGGTAAACAAAAATAAATCTGAACCTACAAACGTTTAACTTTAAGTCTTAAGACGATAGACGGCAAATTTGACCGCATGATTTTGAAATTCTCTTGATATTTGCAAATTTCGTCATAACCTTTTTTCCAGTGGAGCTTTTTTTAAATGTCTTTTTTTGGTAAACAGAAGAGGTTTATTGCTACCAATTTTTCCTTTTTTTGTTTGTATTTATGGCAAACCAAATAGTCATACGGCAGCAGTAAAACAAAAAAGGTTGAATTAATTTCTTATTTTATTTTAGGATCAGGAAATAAATCCAAAAATCAAATACAAACCGATTGTAAAATATTTGCATTTATTCCCCACGTATGACGAGTTGGAGCTTGGGATTGTCCCTACGGCTGGTGAAATGTTAACTATAATGAATTATTATACTATTGAAAGTATTTACCCACTGTATTTTGAAAAAGAACCAACAAACAAAGAGGAGGAAGTGAGCGATGTCGGTGTTAACAAATATTACTGCACCACAAATAGCCGTCTCTTCAGGGAACTTAAAAAACCTTTAGAAGAAACCGATAGTACTTCATCAAACTCAGAGAAGAAAGGAAGCGAGGTCGATGTTAACGAATATTGCGGCCATACAAATAGACGTCTATTAAGAGAACTTAAAAAACGTTTAGAAGAAAGAAATAAAAAAGCTGAAAGTAGTTTATCAGAAAGTTTAGCTGGTGTAGACGATAAAACTACTGACGCTGTTCCCATTAATTGTAATTATGAGTGTACTCAAATATCACCAGGAAAATTATTGGAGTATTACAACCAACCTCAACTACCTCCTCAAATACCAGCGTTTCCTATTCTGCAAGTACCTGAATTTATTAGTAATCCAGTATTAAGTCCACCAATCTTAATGCAACCGCTTCCTGGATTTGCTCCCTTACAACCAAATCCCTGCAGTTCGTTCCTCTTAAATCCTCCACAAATAACGCTTGATCCTTACGCTCCACCGTTTCAAGGCGCAAATCTTTACTTTAACCCGCAACCTAATATGATGGTTTATTATCCCCAACAAACGCCTCTCAACGTTCATGCAGCTAATTTTGAACCAAAAGAAAAGGGGAAGTGATTTGTCTGCTATCGCACCCACAATTAAAATACGAACTTATTAGGTAAGTTATTACACAAATTAAACACTAAATAAATAAAATAATCAAATCATTTTTTAGGTTCGACTTAATCGATATCGATTACTCTGAAATTGACCTAATATTAACGACATCAACTTTCAATAAATTAGTAAATATTAAAGTTTAAGTTGTTAAAATTATTGTATTAATTATTACTAAGAAAATCTGATAATTTTATACTTTATAAACAAGAGAAACTAATAAATTTTATTTTTTACACTATCAACTATTTTTTAAAATCACCTAAATTAAGTAAAAATTGGTACATTAAAAATACGGCGTAACAAATTAATTTAAAAAAGTAAATACATTAAAATTATGTTTTCCAAAAATTGGGATTTTGCCGTAGTCTCCGTTCGAAATTGGTATACCAATTTTGCACGGTTGAAATTCCAACGTAAGTCGTTGTAGGGTCAGGCACCATTTGATTTTGCGTTACGCTGTAGCTTAAAGCGAAGTTTAAAAACTTCTCCAGCATTTTTTGAGCGAAATTGGTGTACGATTAGCTGTCTACTTGCGGCACTTCTTACAAATTCTTTTATAGTTGTACCTAAAACGTTAAAAATTTTAGTGGTTTTGGTAATAACTTTTTTTCCACTTGAGTTTTTTTTTCTAATTCCTATTTTCGTACACAGACGAGATTTGTAGGTAACAATTCCTTCTTTTTTATTTTTGTAAGTCAAACCAAATACTCATCCGGCAGCAGTAAAACAGGAGTTTAACAAAAATATGTTCTCTTAAGACGCCACAAGACAAAATGTTCTTTTATGATGTAAACAAACCGTTCTTTTCTTTATAATTTTTATATTAGCAAATAATGTACAAAAAAAGGAACGTCCGCAGGTAACTAATTTTATGAGTAATGTGTTATTATAAAAAAATGTTTATATTTTTTTCTACAAATCACACAAAACATGTTTTTTTGGTGATTTGTATAAAAAATATAAAAACTTATTTTTTGTGATTTTTATAGGTAAAGTATTTTGACACTACGGTTTTTGTTTTGAGCATATTTTTAAACTTCTAACAGCGCTCCAAAAATTTCTTACAATTTTACTAAACTTTAAGGACGCTGTAAAAAGTTTAAAAATATACTTAAAACAAAAAAACGAAGTATCAAACCGTTCCTTTATACCTAAACTTATTGCTTGCATTGGAAAAAATATTATTTCAATTAGTTTTTTAAAATTTTGTCAAGTGCAGTTAAGCGAACGTTTTTTATTAAACTTCCTTTTTACTGCTGCCGTCTGAGTATTACCCACGGAAATGCCTATTTACGCGTTATGACAATCACCTTGTTGCCCGAACGCAGACGTATTATTAAATTTTCCCATCTTCTATCTTCATCTTCTAATGCAATATGACTAGATTTGTTCTTTTGAATTTCCAATTTTTACTGACTTTTTTCCTATTTCTTGTACGCTCCTCCGGAGCTAATAGTGATAACGCATTTGACACTCCAATTTTCTGGCGTTGTTATAAAACGGGATTCATAATATTTAATTGTTGATGGCCTCTCAACGCAGGAATTAAAAATGAATGGATTATAATAACATTTTAGGTGCGCAGAACGGGATGGACGGGTCGGACCGATTTTGTTAGCCCATTCGACCGTTCGACCATGTCGGCCCGTATGTAATCGTTTTAACATATTACTCATAACGTTGATGCACGAAACGACAGTAGAGATATTTCCATGGCATTCACTCAAAGTTAGAGGAATAGTAAAACTTGAAATAAATTCCTGAACAAATGTAATCTTACTTTGCTGAAATTAATCTGCTGATAATCATTTATATCATTTAAATATATTATAAAAAGGTGTCGCCAAAAAACAATAAATATTCAAAACCATGACACCCAAGGCATTTCCTTCCTTTAATTATAATTTATAACTATAATTCTTCGCATCAAGATTCACATTCAACATCAAAAATTCCTCACAAAGTTAATTGCGTCATTTATTTGGATATAATCGGCGATGGCGAGGATGTCCAAGACGTTTTCCATACAAATATCAAGTACCAAATCGTGCATGAAGCTCAAAATATCCCCAAATAATTTTGAGGAGGAAATTCCGTTAATTTCAACTTGGTTACTTCTCGATTCCAGCATTCCGCTGGAAAATATGGCTTTGAAATAATCACTTTTTTCTGAAATTTATTGGCCATAAATTTTTCGCCACATACAATTAACGTGATCTCGTTGTTCGTGTATTTCCTGGCCATATTGAATTTATCTATAAAAATCAATCAAGTAGGTATGAGGGGGTGCATTTTTTTACACAACTAAGTATAATATAGTGATGCATATGGTGTCCCATTTCACGTTGGACTCCATGGATATCTTTGTTATTATTGGAGATAGAAAGTCGGTTAAATTTGAATATCGCATCGTTCCAACGCTATCTTGAAAAAACAAGAAAATGTGATTTTCAAAATATGGCAGCAACTTCGTTATTTTCGGGGGTACCAAAATTTTTTTTTGATTGACCGGAAATGAACCAAACTTATTTTTTTCTTAGGGCAGCCATATTGGTTTCACACATATTCGGAATTAGTGTATTTTTCTGAGTAATTTGATACACCATGTGAAATATTTTAATAAAAATAGAAATACTTTTATTTTACTAACCAAAAATGGCCTTGAATAGATGTAAACTGTCCATACATATGTGTTAAGATTTATTTTACATTTAATATTTTAAATAGTTACATTTATGTTATTGACAATTTACATCTCTTAAAGTCCAATGTTAGTTTGTAAAATCAAATAATTTTTTTTTAAATATGACATATGGTATACCAAATTACTCAGAAAAAAATACTGATTCCGAATATGTGTAAATACAATATGACTGCCATAAGAAATAAATAAGTTTGGTAAATTTCCGGTCAATAAGTTAGCGTAAAAAAATATTCATTTGTTTTACTGCATTGTACACAAAAATTGTCTGTATTATGTCAAAAAACTTTTTTGGTACCACAGAAAATAAAGAAGTTATAGCCATATTTTAAAAAATTTAAAAATCGCATTTTCTTGTTTTTTCAAGATAGCGTTGGAACGATGCGATATTCAAATTTTTTGTAAATGAATTATTAATACTGGAAAAAATTTCTACTACTTTGTCAATTTAACCGACTTTCTATCTCCAGTAATAACAAAGATACCCATACAGTCCAACGTCAAATGGGACACCCTGTATAGCATGATAAATAAATCTCGTTAAAATTAACATTTTTATATTTGTCTTTTGGGCCTTGTTTTAAAATATATTAATATTAATTTCACACCGTAAAGCAAAAAAAAATACAATAAATTTCAAAAATATAAAAGTTATTAGCCAAAACGTAAATAATATTTCGAATTTTACCTCAAATTCTTTAAAGAATACAGGGAAAATGATATACATATACCGAGTGGAAATGAAACTAGGGCCACCCCTGGCATTTCTTTATTTATGAAAATAAAAAATTAGAGTTTTAGTATCTTATATGATCTAAGAAAACAAATTTTATGGATCGAATAAATCTTTCATTTTACTTCCGGTTTATCAGGAAATGGCACCCACTTTCTTATTTTAAATGTAACCCCCTGATTTTTTCTACGTAAAATCAAACACTGGTTAGTTTTAAGTATGTTTATGACAAAAAAAGTTTTTTTTTCAAAACTTTAAGAAAAAATGTGTAGCGTTTCATTTTTATCGTCTAAATAATATTGTTCAGGCAACCAAATGAGCACAAAAAATATTTTTTACAAGATTTATTTCAATACCGCCTATAATTATTAATGACTTATAATTAAATAATTGTTAGCTTATTGGAAGTTTGGTTTTTCGAATTGTAATGTGGGTACGCTACACCTTGCCTTCCTTCGCCCAGGGCGTAGAGATGTTGTCTTTTCGGGTACGCTGGAGCCCATATATGTATTGTTAGGTTTTAATTGTTTATAATATGGATATTTGGCTATACCTAATAATAACAAGTGTCCTTGATCTCATATTGGGTTAGGGTTTGGTTCATTGAAGTTCCCTGCAATGTAGGTGTATTAATTTAGGTCGATACTAATTGTTTTGCTCACCTTTACCATTTCATCTTAGTTGCGTGGCTATTACACCGTGTCACCTTTAAGTGTTTAATTAACTAGTTTTAACGGTATCAACACATCAACGCACGTTCTTGATTAATTAGTTAGTTGTTTGTGTTTTGGTTAGGAACGTCAAATGTGTCAGATGTCATATTCTGCAGTTGGTAGTTCAAACACCGGGTACAGTCCCAACTCCCAACCTTTGCAGCTAACTTCACAGCAACGCGTGCTACCACTCGTAATTAGCGTCGCATGTCATACAGTAGCTAGGTAGGCAGGACAGGTCCCAGGAGAGTTAGAGCCCTTGTGTTGATCTTCGGTACCTTCGAATTCCGTTGCTATTCTTGGCGCTGCGGAGACATCGTTTTGGGGAAGTTTGAATTTACCGCCGTTTGTACAGGAAGTTAAATTTTAAAAGTCGAATGGCCGATCCTACAATTTCCGTCATTGAGGCAGGACGATCAAAAACGAGCTCAAAAAGAGAGTGCGAGTAGAGTGCTTGAGGTGTCCACTTGTATTGTGTGCGGTGGCTTCGATTAATCAAGTCTTATCAAGTTCTGGTGATTCGTTATTAGTGCGTCATTTTAGAACTTCGTGGTTAGAAGTTAGTACTGGTTATAGATTATTGGTTGGTTTCCAGTTTCTGGGGAAGCTTTTAAATCCTCGCCTTTTGAATACTCCGAGGCCGACCGCCATATTGAGGTAATTAGTTTTTTTGGTGGCTTCCAGACATTCATTTTCCCTTCTTTTCTTAGGCCTCTTTATATATCATCTTTTAATATTATCCCCGAATATTATCCTTGGAGCATCGTGGCCTGGGGCCCTGTGTGAGGACTTAGTTATCAGCCTTTTGGAAGTTTTTGGGAGGACCACGTTTTATTGGCGGCCATTAATTTCCGGATACGTCGTGACGTCACTGGCTGGGACCCTGTTGCGTCACGGTTCGAGGACATTGCAGTTGCTGTGACCCTGGCTGGACCCATGGTCATCGCTGGTACCCACATTTTAATTTTGGGTTGGATCGGAATTAAGGATAGTTATCCGCAAGAATCGCCTAACAGTGAGTCAGTCTTGTTTAAACAATTAACCTAACGAACTTAGCGCATTGGGTGCGCGTCATAGTCGGTACCGATTGTACCCATCGATTAGTATCAAGCTACTACCAATTTACGCGTGGTTATCTATTTTTTATTGTCAATATTTAAGACACCCAAGAGGGTGCACCTTTCGTAAGAATACTCAAGTTCTTGCGATTAATTTGTATATATTTGTAAATATAGTTTGTAGGATATATATTCACTTCATGGTGAATTACTGCCAAGTTATTTGGTCAGGCTTAACCAAAAGGTTGTTGCTATTTTTTTGTTTTTGGTACGAGTTGCGTGTAACGAAATAGGCCTATCTTCGAGCAATTCTTTAAAGCGTGCCCCCTATTATTTTAGCGCATTCATTAGAATAATAAATTCCAGTTAGAATATTAAATTTTCGATTATCAAATTTTTAGAATTTCAATTAATTATTCGGATATTAACGTATTGTCGGGAATATCCAGTCCTATATAGGAATATTAAATAATTTACTGGATCCACTATGGAATATTGTTATTTTTGTTTGCGCCATCGAGGTTGTACAGACCTTACCAAATGTGTTATATATTGTCTATAATAAATTGGTTTATTTAAAATTTGTGCACTATCTTGCCTTTCTCCATTTATTTTCCTAAAGATTCGTACTTATCTTCAATTTCTGGGTAAGTGTCATAAGTACGTGGCGCCCAACAATTTTAATTTCAGAACCACGACCACCCCTAGCTAGGTCGGCAACTTACCCTTAAGTAGGAATAGCGTTATAAATGTTGAATTTCTTTTTGGTAAAAAAATTGAGTAAAACCTACAAAAACTATTTTTAAATAATACAAATACGTAAAATAAATTGTAATTTATAAAATTTATTTCACCGTTCTTGAGATATTATTTTTTTTAATTTTCAAGAAGCGTTTTTTGGAAATATCTTTACTTTTTTAAATGGGATGATATAAGGGTCACCCGTTAATTAAATAGAGGGTTTTTTTCCGGTTACTGTAATATCCCATATGTACGTTTAAAAATAGTTTTTGTAGGTTTCACTCAAATTTTTTACCAAAAAAAAATTCAAATTTTTTTCATAAAGTTTTGAAAAAAAAATTTTTTTGTCATAAACATACTTAAAATTAACCAATGTTTGATTTTACGTAGAAAAAATCAGGGGGTTATATTTAAAATAAGAAAGTGGATGCCATCTCCTGATAAACCGGAAGTAAAATCATATAATATACTAAAATTTTAATTTTTTATTTCCATAAATAAAGAAATGCCAGGGGTGGCCCTAGTTTCATTTCCACCCGGTATGTATTGGCATGCTGGAATAGATTAATCGCACGACAGTGCATCAACATAAAAATAGTGCCAGGTAGCGATATTTTTCCATCTAATCCACGGCAGCTAACAACAATAACAATAATAAATGAGCTCACGACCAAATAAAAGTTTCCTAACATCAATGAAATATAATCGAGAATATAATGCATATTTGTATAATTCCGTAAATTCCAACGAACCCACTCAACTCATGTACAATGTACAATTGCCTTTCGCTATCTTTTGAAATTGATGTTAACCAAATCAAAACTATTAAAGACTCCCTTTCACATTAACATCTATTTAATAAGCGAGGGCAGTTTACATTTAGTTTTTTTCAACCAATTTTAAAAGCGAACGATAGTTTTAACTTGTTTAATACATATACAGGATGTCCCCCGATAATTCGACCGACAACGGTTAACTGTGGATAGTAGACCTAAAAATAAATAGATATGACCTAATTTCAATAACTTAGCGTCAAATTCTGCCCCCCCCACCCCTGCGAAATTATGTCTAGGCCTCTAGCCTGATAAATTCTAAATAAAATGGTACCCATTTGTATGCAAAAATCGTAAATCCGTTCTCTTGGGTCCCAAAATTTTAAAAAAAATGGTCAAAATATTGGAAATATTTTCTTACCTTTATTGAATTTAATCAGCATCCGTGTACAAACATTGGGGGGTCGTACATCTAGGGTAAATTTTTCTTTAAAATTCAATTTCAATTAAGAGCGCAGGCAAAAAGTAAGTATGTGTTTGTTTTTTTCAGAAAAGTTTTATAGTATATTATGTAAAATAAACAATAGAGGAATATACCATTCCGCTTTCTCTCGGTCCCTCAATAACTGTGCCAATTTTTTTGGGGTGATAGAGGGAGTAAAAGGAAGTATTTTTGAAATGTAAAGTATTGTCCGGAAAAGCTTATTCCTTAAAAAGTTATACCATTTTGAATTTTTTCAAAAAAAATTGTGCCAACCGCCGTTTTCACATTACTTGTACCATGTATGCACTGGTGCAATTTTAAATATCAAAATCAAATTTTAATTTTCTCGTTATTGAAAGTAAGTCTAACCTGTCTAACCTGTTAGGTTGTTTGCCTTTTTCTGCAATGGATAATTTCAAGAATCGCGCTGGAATTATCCAAAAATGAGCTGGAAATGAAGTATCGGTGCAAAAGTGCAGTTAATACGAAAACGCTATATGAATAATGCCCTTTAAAATAAGGAAATTTAATTTTGCAATAATAATTGGAACTTTTTCTAATATTTCTAAACTTCGAATTTTACCGATGAGGTTATTGTATAAATAAAATTTGAGACACTTAAATTGTCTGAGTTATAAAAATATAAAATAAGAATATATTGGTCTGTATATTTGAGTTAACTTCCTCATTATCTTTCTTTTTGGATTTAAAAAATCTGTTTAAAAAAATTAATTCGTCAGGGGTGGCAGTTCAAACAATATTTTACTTTATTTTATCCTTAAAATACAATTTTATACCTTAAAATAAATAACTGTACCTAATTACTTTAGCTACCAATATTTATTATCAAAGTATTTAAATTAAACAAGACAACAGTTTACTGAGATACAAAACCAGTCTGTGTCAGTTTATATAATTTTAATACCATTAACTAATTGGGTAAATCTTAACTACAGCAAATAAAACGAACATAAATATGTTGTTATTCATTAAAAAGATTTCAATGTATCATCTTCTGCACCCATCTTCACATTTGAAGTGTCAACATCATCATCTTCTTGCAGAAAATCATCAAGTTTTAAGCAACTATCTGGTTTATTATCAATATTAATAGTATTTTCAGAGGTATGAACGCTTCTTCTTATATCTTCATGAACTAGAGAGATTTCATCTTTTACAGTGGAATTTATTTCTTCTATATTTTTTCCTTCAGGTATCCCAAGCATATCTTCAGACTCCTCATTTACAGAAGTACTCGTAAATTCCATTTCCGCAGTAAAAGTAACATCTTTTCGTAATGAAATCTTCTTTCTGGTAAGTTGAACAACTTCTTTGTTAGTTTCCGAAAATCGTTTTGGCCTTTCCGCTCTAATTTCATCCAATGTTTTGATTTTAAGTTCACTTGATTTTGTCTGAACTTTAGGGGCAGTCAGTTTTTGTTTTTTGAGTTTAGAAAAGTGGGCTTTGGATGAATCTTTATGTTTTCGTTTTCTTATTTCATCTAAACTTAAAACAATTACTTTAGTTAAATCCACTTGTTTTTCTGATGGATTTACTATTTTCATTCTTTTTATTGTGCGGTTTCTTAAAAATTCTGATGTTTCAAGGAAGTGGCCAATAATAGTTTCCATTGGGTCTAGAAAATGTAAAATATATAATTAATAAGTAATCAAAAAGGTTTTATCAAGAAAAATCCAAATTCATCTCTAATACCACTTACATGTTTGTAAATAATAATAGTAGATGAATCAAGAATAAGGGAAAAATAAGTGAAATTGAAACGAGAACTTTTTAAAAATCAACGAACACTAAATAAAAATATAAATTATTAAAAGAAAATTAAAGTAGGTGAATTTGTAATGTGGCATAAAAGAAGGAGCCTAAAATTGGATTAAAATTTTCAAAGATTCAATTAAGATGATAAATATTGTTGGATTTTCTTCTTAAAACTATAAAAATGTATTAAATTTTCCCTGAAATTTCAATAAAAATGTTGCAAATTATAAAACAAACTTAACATACCTGGATATGAATAATAGGCAGCACTTTCAGCTTGAATCTGTTCCAGTTTAATGTCCTCTAATGTTTTATCTTGTTCAAATCGCACCACCAGTGGGTCCACCGGGCTCCCAAAGTGACCTTCATCAGAAATTTTTAAATTACTTGTTTCGCCCTCGCTTGACAGTGATTTTGGACTTGAATGTAAAAATGGGCAATGTGGTTTCTTACAACCGCTAGATTGTGTTTCCCAGTAACACTGCATAGTTTTTCGATTTTTCTACAAGAAAATATACTCTTTATTAGAAAAACAAATATAATATGTAACGAAAAAGAGTTTTTCGAAATAAAATTACAATAAATACCTAGCATAAATATTCAGTAATTATTTAGCATAGTAATAATTAGTTACTTGAAAATAAGAGTCTGTCCGAGTCATGTCGTGTCGTATGATTTGAGAATAACTCCCCTATTGAGTTTTATCAAGCTTGATAAATATCAAGACAGAAACAAATTCCCACCTCAGGAACGGCGGACTGTTGACTACATTTCTATGGTAACGATTTTCATCTCGCTTTTACTCATATGGATTATTGTGTAAGTAAGAGTGAGGCAGGAAATATCTAACGAGTCAACTCTAAACCGATATCAAGTCGATAGGGTTAAATAATACAAAAAAAAGTAAATTTTTAATTTACAAGTAACAAATTTTAACGAAAATGTTCAAATTGTTCCCCATTGACCATTTGGCATTGTCCCATTCGAGTGTAGACACTCTGAATACTATTGTTAATAGCTTCTTCGTCAATTTGTTGCAATTCCGTCCTAATTCTAAGCTCCAATTCTTGTAAATTATTAGGTCTATTGAAATAAACTTTTGATTTTAAATCTCCCCACAAAAAAAAATCTAAGGGCGTTAGGTCGGGAGATCGCGGAGGCCACTCAATTGGTCCCCTCCGACCTATCCATTTGTTGGGAAACGTGGTGATAAGGAATTCTCGCACCGCCCTGCCAAAGTGTGGAGGAGCCCCATCTTGTTGAAACCAAATGTTTTGGTTAGGAATGTTGCGATTTTCATAATTGGGGAAAATACGAAGTAAAACTGGTAGCAAATCAGTTCGCAAAAATTCAAGTATCTTTCGGCAGTAAGGTTTTCATTAAAAAAGTAAGGTCCTATAAAACGTCTGCCAATCATTCCCACCCATACATTTAACTATCCCTGTCTTTGACTATGGGATTCTACGGCCCAATGAGGATTTTCCTGTGACCAATACCTACAATTATGTCGATTCACTGATCCATTCAATTGAAAGGAAGCTTCATCGGAGAAAATTATACTACTTAAAAAATTTGGATTTTGATCACATCGAGCCATCATTTCTTCTCAAAATTGCAGTCGGCGATCGGGATCATCTTCATTTAACTCTTGTATGAGTTTTATTTTGTATGGGTGATACTTTTCCTTTTTAAATATCTTTGCGGCATAGGAATGATCCACATTATTATTTCTTGAAATATCTCTTGTTGAAATATTGGGATTTTCTTCAATCGCAAGTAATAAATTTAATTTGGTTTCTTCATTCACTTGAGGCCGTCCTTGTCGAGGCAAATCTCCTACAGATCCTGTTTCTGCAAATTTGGTAACTAACTTACTTACTGTAGATCTTGAGATTTGCGGTCTATTTGGATATTGCTCATTAAACAAAGCACAAGCTTCCCCATGGGTTCTTTTTCTATCGCCGTATCCTACCATAATTAACATTTCGATTCTTTCGCGTTCGCTTAAACGAGGCATTTTTAATTTCGCAAAACTTAATAATTGTTGATTATTATTAAACAAACGAAGTAAGCTATTCAAGCATTGGTAAATGGATTTAAAATTTTATTTGCCATACAAAATAACGTCAACTAAAGCACTTTTATAAAGGCAATTTTTATTTTTATAAATTTTGAATATCAAAAGCTTTTTCAAATTTATAATAAATTACAATTTTATTTAAAGTTTATTATTACTCAAACATTTTATTTTAATTACCTTTTTCATTAAAAGTTATTTAAAACTAGTTTTAAGAAAATTCCAATTGTGTAAAGAAGAACAATTCGAATATTTTCAATAATAATTTGTTATTTTTAAACTAAAAATTAGTTTAATTTATTTTTCTTGCCATATTTTCATTGAGAATTAATAATATTTTTTTTGAGTAAATTTATTTTTTTTTTCAAAAATGGTTCAAATTTTTTTAAATATTTTTATGAGATCATTAATATGATATAAAGGTCTATGAAAAATGTGTAAAAAAAGTAGGGGTTTCCATTTAAAAGAATTGATGATGACGTCATAGTGAAGTTATTAGTGACGTCATGATTATTTTTTACATTCCAAAAGATGGCATTTTTAAAACAAAAATTGACCTGTCCGAGCGATTTTTACAAAAAAAAATTTTACGGAAGTTATGACCTTGGTTCCAAACTTTATCACCACCCTGTATGTCATTTTGCTATTTATCACGACTTACAATACTAGTATAACACAATAAAAAATATACATAATTTCGTATCGATTTTATAAGTTTTTTAATGTTGAAAGTTATAAGATATGTGAAAATAAATTTTTCATTTTTTTCGTCTATTTTAGGGGGTGCAACCCCTCTGCAACCCCCTGGCTACGCCTATGGGTATGTATTAAAAAGCTCCGGTTAAAATATTTTTGATGCAAAAATCGAATTTAGATTTGACTTGTGTCAAAAGTTATGTATGCAAAATATAAACAATAGTATATTAAAAAACGAGTTTCATAAGTCGCATATTGTAGCACGCGTTCAATTTTAAAATACGAGTCGCGTAGCGACGAGTATTTTAATGAACAAGTGCTACTATCAACTTATGAAACGAGTTTTTTATACTATTTTTTCTATTTTGCGCCTTTTTATCTATTTAAAATAAAATATTATAGTTTTCAATTTTAGTAACTTTTCTGGTAGTTGGCAACTCTAATGTCAGGTTTGTCAAATCATCAAATAACCTGTAAATCGCTTGGCAACTGCCACTTTAAAATCAATAAAATTCAGTGCTACCAACTTGGAAAAAATAAATTTTATTACTCAGTAACGCACCGATAGCAGTGCGGTACTGGCTAGTAACGCACTGCTGTCAGTGTGTTACTAGCGACTAGTAACGCACCAAAATAGAAAAAAAAAAACCTTACCCTTAACTACAATTACCCCCAAAAAAATCCTCTATATCTCTTCCTTATGCACGTTTTGTATTCATTGAAAAAAGATAAAATCCGTCACCATAGCAACATATTCAACAATACGATATTTTCGTTGTACGAAAACAATCGTATAGCTTACAGACTTCCACCTCGGGTGCCGATCATCAATCGGTACCATGGCTCCTCAAGTAGGTTAGAAGTGTTGTGTTGTAGTAAATTTAGTTTAATTATTTATTAAAATTGTTATTTATAATAATAATAATAATCTTTATTTACGGAGATGCCTTTAAAAACATTACAGAAATATTAACAATACATACTTAAGAATACGAACTAAAATAAATAAATAGTTTACGTTTAAAAAGCTGAAAAGAACAATTAAAAATATCGATGCTGCTACAAACTTCATTAATAATCCTGCAGCAGTTATTTAAAGGGCAGTTTTGACCATAAGCAGTGCTATGATGGTCTATGCAAAATACATACTGCTGACGAAGAGAACGGGTAGGTACATAATAATTAAAACATTTTAAAATATATGGACAATCAATTAAGTTATTAACAATTTGAAAGTAAAACAAGCACAATAATAAAGACGTCGCAATTTTAAAGACAATTTAGTTTGTAAAAATATTGTTAAATAAAGACATTAGAAAATGACCTAGAGTAAAGTAAAGAACCATTTTCAATATTTTCACCATTTTCACCATTTTCACCATTTTCACCATTTTCACCATTTTCACCATTTTCACCATTTTCACCATTTTCACCATTTTCACCATTTTCACCATTTTCACCATTTTCACCATTTTCACCATTTTCACCATTTTCACCATTTTCTCCATTTTCACCAGTTTCACCATTTTCACCATTTTCACCATTTTCACCATTTTCACCATTTTCACCATTTTCACCATTTTCACCATTTTCACCATTTTCACCATTTTCACCATTTTCACCATTTTCACCATTTTCACCATTTTCACCATTTTCACCATTTTCACCATTTTCACCATTTTCACCATTTTCACCATTTTTACCATTTTCACCATTTTCACCATTTTCACTATTTTCACACTTTCACAGTTTGTTATTCTTATCGCAACGTATACTTCTTAATTACCGATCTTCAAAATTCCGATTTTTTAGGAAAGTGATGGACCAAATTTTAATTTTTCGGACCTCCGTAACACCTTTAAAAAAGGTCGCGAAAAACTTGAAATTTTTCGCATAGTTTTTAGTGCGCCGGCCTTTAGTGTAGCGGCGGCTACAACTTTAAATAATCGCCGCGTCGTCGGGTTTTGAATCTAAGCGACCAAATTGGGTTTCTTTTTTTCGCACATCCTTAGGCCTATTCGTTTATTGTTCTTGGCAGCTCCGGAGCTACACCGGAGCTCGTAAATTCTGTTCACGATTTTGGGGCTCGAAGTTCTGATCTTCCTCTTGCACGCCTTTCGAGCACCCACACTTTCGAGCCCTAGGGGCGCGTTCCACTAATGAACACTAAGGCCCACGACCACGACCGCAAAATTTCCCGTTCCACTAGCTCAAAACGTTGCAATCGAAAACATAAGTGGAATGGGTTTTAAACTTTGCGTTGCGAATGCATAACATAACCCCAAAATTCTTAATAACAGTTTTGATAAACATGGCTGTCAACGCTTTAATCTTTGTAAACGTAGGTGCAAAAAGAATACATGAGGTCGGAAAACAGCTATCACTTATCAAAATCTGATAGTTTATACAGTTCTGAAGAAGATCTAGGGAAATCTGAAGTTGGATAACTTATTCTGTTTCAGGATCGAATAAAACGATTGATTTTGTCGCCATTTTTGACGTTATTCCTTATAATAAACCAGCGCAAATGTCACCGTTCAACAAACGACCACAGAAAACCACGAATAAATACGGTCGTTGTGGACTTCTTGCGGTCGCCATTCGTTACGTCATCGATGACGTTTTTATGCACGAACGAAACAACCGCGGTCTTATGTGGAATGACTTTGCGGTCGTCGTGAGCATTGCGAGTCTTTAGTGGAATGCGCCCCTATTAACGTTTCAATTAACGCGTTCTTTTATTGCCTGGGGCTTTAAGCGCTGGGCTCGAAGCTCTTTTAGTCGAATACGCCTCTTCTTTTGACGGCTCACTTTTTCAAGCAATTTGTTTCGTTAAAGGGGTGAACTGCATATTGGTTTGAAGTTAACTGCTTTGATTTGCCCCAATAGGCTTCCACATCAGTGGACGAAATTGGCTCTAATTCTTCAATATTGTATCTAAAACAAAAAAACAACAGCAGAAAAAGAAACACAAAATAACACAAGGTAGTATATTTTAAAGGCTTGATTATGCCATCATATATTAAGTAAACATATACAACCTTGTGCAATATAAAAGCACCGCTGATATGTGCTTGCAAGATCCACTTAACCTGGCTTTACAGGAACAAACTGCTTTTAAAATCTTAATTGTAATTCCATCCAACTCATAATCAATTTCGATTTTATGCGGAGGTCCTGCCAGGGCACTGGTTTGTAAGCAAAAAGCCACTAATTTAATTAATTCCTTAAACTTTTGGCTAATTCCACACATAACTATATGTTTGGAATTTAAAAGTTCCTCACCCCCTACAATACAGCGACTCTCTGGATGCGCTTTTAAAAATTGAAAGACTGCACCCAGTTTTAAAATCATATTATAATTGTTAGCTGTAATAAAAATAAAAATAATAACAATAAAACAAGGACTTTGTGCTATTACTTACCTTACCGGCAATAAGAAACAATTAATTTCAACTAGTGTAATAGTTTTTGAAGTTAATATAATCCTGAAATAATAAAAAAGGCACTACAACAATTTGTAAACACACTTCTCCCAATGTAAACAAATGGAAACGTCAATCACGGTGTACCGAATAAGCGCCATATAAGTAAGCGTATGAGCGCCATCTATACGTAGTTAAAATTCCCAATATGTACCAAGAGTCTTGAGTCTCCCGGGTTGACCCAGCGGCGTCGGCAAATTTTTGTTCGGAAACGTCAAAACGACGCAGATTTTAGCGGCAAAACGGAAAAGTTATGAGAATCAACTTAAAACTGGCTGGAGAAATAAAATAACGCACTGCATTTTAGGCGGGTTTTTACCTTGATAAAGTCGATATTGGTCTTCTTCGGATAGCTTGAATTTCAAATAAGTTTTTTTTTCAATAAATTTCGTACTTTTTGAACAATGATAAAAAGATGCGTTTTTATCATTGTTCAAAAAGTACGCCCCTATGATAGACTCTACAAGAAAAATAAAAATTCTATATGAAAACTAAATTCAATTTGAATGGCACTAAGCATCGTTCTTGTTAAATTTTTGATTACAAATACCCAAAAATCATTTTTTATTAGCGAAAAGTACGCTTTTCAAACATTTCGCCGACAATCTTCTTAACATTAAATACAAGAAACACAAAAAATTAACCGCGCTTCGCAACAATAGTATATTACGATACAAGGTCGGTAAGTGCATTATGACAGAACGAGAAAAAGGTTAGAAAAACGAGCCCCGTGGGGGCGAGTTTTTCTATTTTTGGAGGCCTGTTATACCGCACTTAACGACCGTGTAACGTATATTATTTTTTGCGCTACCAACTTTAATAAAACAATGTTAAATTGGTAATCCGTTTTGACGGAAAATCGAAAGAATGAAAAATTAATATTCCTTCTTCAAATAAAATGTTTAATAAAATAAAAAAATATATTCTTATATTCAGCATTAAAACTTAAAAAATATAAATACATTCTTATATCAGAATTAAAACTTGAAAGAAATTAAAAGTCACGTTATTTAATTTTTAAGGTTAAGATCACACAATAATTACATTTAGAAGTGCAAATTATCTTGTGGCGCCACCTCTTATATTTAAGGCAAACTATTTCATAACGAAACACTATTCTGTTATAAATCAGAACGAAACTGTATTTTTTGGTTGCCATAGCAATCAACCTTCGTTTGGGAATTTCATAGTAACGCGTTAGTAGATATGAACGGTAAGTGTATAAATATAGGTTGGTAGCGCCAAAAGATTTATTTTGATTCCCTGTATTTTTTGCACCGAAACGCCGCCAGGGGCGCTGTTCGCAATATACGCTCTTTCAAATCAAACACTTTTGGCCGCCCTGGGGTACCCAAAACATACAAATCGAAAGCAATACAAATAAAATGTAGGTCTGTGGCCAATGTCAAACTGATGTATGTCAATTATGTCAAAAGTCAATGAACAACCATTACCGTCACACGTCACACCCAATAAAAATAGTTTTAGTCTATTTTAGTCAACAATTGCATTGGTTTTACTTTGATTTATGTGTTCATTCTTAGCTGTTTCATTAGTATAAGATTTTAGCATTAATAATTTTAAATTGGACAAGACTGAAAACGGATTAATCATGTTGTTGTACCCAACTATATGTATAGATATTTATTTCTAAATCAACTAATTTTAGTTTCAAATTAATTAATAAAGTAAAGTAAAACAATAGCTAATTCCTTGAAACATTTCACTTCCTAATTTCATGTTTATTGTACTTTTAAATTCAATTCTTAGAAGATTATAATCCAGCACTTTCAGTCTATTTACCTATTATTTTATTTATTACTTTAGGATAGGTCATTTAGATTTAAGCAGTATTATAAACTTACCTAGAATTATTACCTAGGAGAGGTCATTAAGAATTATTATAGATTTAGTAAGAAAAAGAGTCCGGGGTATTTCCAAAATTAAGATGGTTATTAACCATTTCCCCACCCTTGGAATACAATTTTATGTTTAGGTTTTAAGGTTTAGTTTTAGAAGCAAGGCAGTTCCAGTTTGACATAGGTCCTGACTAGTCGTAAGTTAGTTAAGTGTTGTTCAAAAATAAATAAAAACTAGTAAAATCGGAAATCTACGCAATCTTTTATTTTAAATAAGTACTGTGACTCCTAGAGCAGGACAGCAGTACGTGTTGTGATCAAGTTTTCACGCGATCACAACAATGTGTAATAATAAGAAGCTGGTATCAGCCGAAGCTAACAAGATAGATGTTAATTTGGAAGATATTATACTAACACCTTTAACATGCGCTACATTAGTAAGTGAAATTATGAAGTGCCTTGTTTATCAAAAGTCGCAGATACCATACCCATACAACTGGTTAAAATGCGCAGTCAGAAAGAAGAGGAGCAACGAGCAAACTGTGAATCCAAGTGCATTCAGCATTATTAAAAATTTTCAAGAAGCTTCCAAGGCTTTGGATACAATGGAAGATATAATGGAGAATATAAAAAATGTCCTTGAAAACGTTGACTGCCAATTGAAGGAAATTTTACTTATATTTGGCAGTACTCCGATTACTCCTAAGGAAATTTTCAGCATACAAATTCCTAATATTGCAAGGGGACACAATGAAATCAATCACAAGAATCTTGTTCAAAAAAATCAGCACAGTATTTTAAGGTTTGTATTTGCAAATTCTATTGATCACGAAGCCTATATTTTAATTTTTTGTAGGAAAATTTTATTTTCAGATGTTTGGTTGAAAGCTACGGATATATTTTTACCTTCCACTAATTTATATGTATTTATAAAAACAACTAATGGGATAGATCCACCTGGTGATTTTTTTAATTCTAATTATGTTTTTACTTGCCCCGATAATATTCCTAAGACTGATATTTGCGTTAGATATAATGAAGGAAGTGACTCCTGTTGTGGGAATTTAAGAATTTTCGAAGATGGTTCTTTAATGGAACAAACTACTTCTAGTGGGTCAACTAATGAAACTAACAGTTCTGTTGAATGTGAAGAAAAGTGGTTTCAAACACGTTTATTTTTAAAAGGATTTAAAGACTGTTTTGTTAATAAAGTATCTGCCTCTCAATTATGGTAAACCACAATATTTTAATTTTATACTTTTATAAATATGTATTTTAAAGACAAATAAAGGAATTTTTAATTTATATTCAGTTGTTTAGTTATGCATATATCATCACAACTTACATATAGTACTAAAATAATTACAATGGTAATACGTACTTATTACTAATTTTATGAACTTAGGTATTAGATTGAACAATTGCATTTTAATAATTATTCTAATATCAAATTTTACAAATGATTTTATAATTGCTCATATTTTTTCGATATTAAAAGGAGCTCTTTTTGTCTTAAACAATGGATAAACGATAAACGAGCCAAATATCAACATATATTATTAGGTACAGGTGACATGTCCGTTTGACGAAACACTGCATTTTAAATTGCTGTCAATTTTATTTGGTAAATTTAGTCCTTGCATTATATTACCGCATGAAGCCGGGCATTCATTGGAATTGATGCAGTATGCAGTTTCGATTAAATTGTCCATTGCAAAAGGAGCATCCACCACATTCTAAATAAGAAATTTTAATTTATAAAAGTAAAAGACTGTTTATAAAATTAAAAAATTAGTAAAGAATACTTAAATAAATGAGGAAAATTACAAAAAAATGTGGATTATATGATTAAGGACTGATAATTTAAGATTTGATGAGCTTATAAAAATAATCTAAAAATGTAAAAAGGATAATACTTTTTAAAAAAATATAAAAACAATTGATAAAAAGAGTTGGATTAATAATAATTTACTCATTAAAATTAATGAAAAAAATGAAATATATAAAAAATTATAAAGTACCCAAATAATGTTAATATAAAGGAAGATTATAAGAAAATTAAAAATAAAATTAATAATCTTTTAAAAATTTTATAATAGGGAATTTGAAAAAGCTGGAAGTGACATTAAAAAAGTGTGGAATAAGATTAATGAAAATATTATGAAAAAAGTTAATAATAAAAATGTAAACGAAGTTGAAAAAATTAAAGTAAATAATAAGATCATTATAGAAAAAGAGGAAATTTCTAATACACTTAATGATTTTTTTTTATAAATGTGGGGTGTAAACTTAATCAAACCAAAAATAATATAAATAATTATCAACATAGTTATAAAATTGACAATAGTATGTTTTTATATCCTACAGATAGTAATGAAATTATTCAAAAAATTGATACATTAAAAAATTTCAGTAGTCCAGGATCTGATAATATATCATCCAATGATATTAAATTAATAAAAAATATTATAGCAAAACCTCTCTCAGATTTAATAAATAAACATCTTTTAAAAGATGATTTTTCTGATACATTAAAAGATACAATTATTTTACCAGTCTTAAAAAAGGAGACAAAACTGACTGTAATAATTATAGGCCTATATCATTTATTAAATACTTTAGCAAAAATTTTTGAAAAAGTTATAAAACAAAGAATTGTAAATTTTATTAATTAAAATGTTGGATTTGATCCAAATCAATTCATGGAGGATATTAGTAATACTAATAGATGTTATGAATGAAATTAATACGGAGATCATAATAAATATGTGATAGCTATACCGGGTGGAAATGAAAACAGGGTCACCTCTATAACTTTTTTATTTATGAATAGAAAAATTTGAAATTTGGCTATGTTCTATGGTTCAAAAAAACAAATTTTATGTGCATTTTTTATTTTCGAAATCACTTCCGGTTTCACCGGAAACACCATGAACTTTGTTTTTTTAAATGTAACATCCTATATTTTTATTCATGGCTTAAAATACTTTTAAAAAAGAAGTATTTTTGAGATATTAGTTTTTTTATTTTAGCGAAAAAAAAATTGTTTTAAAAAAAAAAAAGGTTTTCGAAGTCGGTGAAAATTACCAAAACTAATTCTAAATAATTCAAATACGTAAATAAAATTGTAATTTGAAAAAAAATTTAATTGGTCTTTGAACTATTAATTTTTAAACTTAGTAAATGAAGATTTTATCAAATATCTCAATAGCTATTAAGTATCTTTATTACAGGCACATGCAAAATAATACCCCTACATATGGGGTACCGAAATAATCGTTATAAAATCCTCTTTTTAAAAAGTCGAATGACCCGGCATCATTGCATTTAAAAAAAGTGAGATATTTGATAAAATCTTCATTAACTAAGTTTAAAAATTAATAGTTCAAAAACCATTTAAATTTTTTTTCAAATTACAATTTTATTTAGGTATTTGAATTATTTAGAATTAGTTTTGGTACTTTTCACCTACTTCGAAACCTTTATTTTTTTTAAAAAAAATTTTTTTACAAAAAAAAATGAGGTAATCATGCAAAAATTTTAACAAACTTACCAAAACTGTGCGAAACTTTAGTAGAAAGTGTGGGTAAAAACGATTTGTTGTGGTGGCGATGTGAACATGACTATAACACAGCATAAAAGTTGGATAAAATATTTAAAAATTTAGTTTGTTAAGTATTGTGATTATCTTTTGACTCTAGTAAGTGATTAGATAATAAGAAAAAAATTTTAGAAGAGCAATCGACAAAAACAAAATAGAAAAGAAAAACAAATCCGTTTATATTCATTTCACTAAATCATGCAACTAAAAGAAGATATAGCTAATACTAACCAGCATTTTGAACAATAAATGGTCTCATTGGTGCTAAAAATCAAAAGAAAATTAGTTTTTTCTATTATAATTGGAAATATTTGCTCCAAAAACATGCACTTTCATGCTATTAATATCATGCTTGTATTACAAAATAAATAAATAAATTTAAAAAAAGGAACATTTATTATTAAACTTTTTTCTAATAGCAGAAACAAATATCAAAATTATTGACATGAAAATCGATCGATGCTTTTGGTAAATTTATTCTCCTCAAAAAACTAAAGAAAAAATGAACAGGTTTAAACCTTAGCCATAATGTAACCTAAGCTAGGGTTTAAATAAATTTCGTAAAATTTGCATAAGCTATATTTTATCATGCTGCCATAAAATAAATAGACATAACCTGAAAGTGATTGATAACTTGTGCTAAGAGAAGGTGCTCGTTGTAAATGTAAAGCAAAACCACCTACAATATAGAGTAGAAGGTAAGATAAAGAAATGTAAAGATGATTCTAATAGAATGGAGCTCATTTTTAAGGGCTCTTAGCCCTTACAGAAACCAATCTTTTATATTACCAGATGGAGGTCCAGGCATTCCAGCACTAGCATATACAGCTCCTCCAAAACCACCACCATCACCAAAACCAGAACCTCCGGCAACTGCAATAAAATTACAACAATAATAATATAGTTTATAGTTTGTTTATTTTACGTGAAAGTCCAGGATAAGGTCCGGATGGATATGCACCTACTAAGCCTAATGATGCACCATAGGATCCTAAAACACACAATAAATAAAGTAATATTGAAATTCCAACAATTACTACAAGTTTTTGTTCTAAGGATATAATTATAGTTATTGTGGAAGTGGAAGTGGAACTGGAAGGGGAAATGGAAGTAAGACTAAATTACATTCTTTAAAAAATCAGACCATAACATTTACTAACAATCAAATTTATCTATACGCAGAGAAGCCAAAATTTTTAGGACAGCAAATTCAATAGCCGAACAAACTTGAGCTTCCAAAATGTTAAAGGGCATTAAGCATAATAAATTAGCTGCTCTGACTAAGCCAATAAGTTAAATTTCAAAATAGATAAACTCTAATCTGATTGGTTAGTATTATAACGGGGTGAATGGTGAATAAAATCAACGGTTTCTGGACCTAACATGAATTTATTGATCAACACAATAATTTAATCATTTACTACGTTTATCTTGCATCACTCGATCCGGATTACGGATTACGTTGAATAACGATTGACTCAATATGCATTTTTTTCCTAAATAAACACATCGGATCAACGTCGGGTGCACTACATGGTTTATATTCGCTGGACATGCAACATGGTAAAGACAGACGAGAAGAAAATTTAAAGAAAAAAAAAGAAAAAAAAAATAATTGTCGACAAATTCCAACTTATGCTCTTAGGTCAAATCTGGTTTGACTTAAATGACGATGATCTCTTTTTTGATGTGTACAGATGATATAGTAACGAGAGATCATTGTCACGAGTCAATATAAAGTAATAGGTCATGTTCATTAGATTTTAAGTAAGTCTTTTAAGAAGTTACAATGTTCACAATCAAGTTGGACGTTGAGAGTATTACAATCTTTGTTTAATTCGCTTCTTAAAATCTCTAGATTCTCTAAGTTATCTATGTTATTGCCTCTAGTTTTATGGAGTATTTCATAATTTGTGTTTACATTGAACCGGTGTTTAGAATTGACGATGTGTTCAGCGAAGTTAGATTTATTGGGTCTGTTTAATCTTATTGCTGAATTATGCTCCTTAAATCTAGTGACAAAAGAAAGTCTAGTTTGACCTATGTATTCGCTTTTACAATCCGCACATAATAATTTATACACCCCGCTCGATTTTGTAGGGGGTTCTACATGTTGATTTCTTTTGATTGAATTTAACGAATTATTTGTCTTAAATGAAATAGTTATACCGAACTCCTTGAAAAACTTTGCCAATTTGGAACATTCTGTATTTAGATAAGTTAAAGAGAAGTATTGATTTTGCAAAACCGATTCACTGGGTATTGTTTGTGAATATGCATTGTTGTATAATAGTTTAAGTTGGGTTTTGAAAATCACTTTTCTAATACTACTATCTGGGAAGTTGTTGTTTTTACCTATTAATCTGATTAATTGAATTTCATCAGTGAAGTTTTTCAAGGACATCGGTATTTTAAACAGTCTATTAGCTAAACTATAAAACGAAGCGAATTTATGAGCGAATGGATGGTTCGACCTGAAGTTAATGGTAGTATCAGTGGCACTAGATTTCCTGTAAATTGATAGTTCAATTATATTTTGGCTTCTGGTGAGTAAAAGATCGAGGAAAGTAATTGAGTTGTTATTTTCTTTTTCCATTGTGAACTTTATATTTGGATGAATGGAGTTGACGTATTCCAGGAGATGTTGTAAGGAATTGTCACATCCATTGAAGATAATGAGTATGTCATCTACGTATCTACGCCAAAATTTAATGCCACTAATAGCTCCAATGTCCCTCGAGAAAATATGATTTTCAATGTGGTGCATAAAGATTTCTGCCATCAATGAGCTAAGGGGGGATCCCATTCTCAGACCATCCACCTGTTCATAAAATTTGTTGTTAAAAATGAAAAAATTTTGTTTAAATTTGAGTTCTAATAGTTCAAGTATATTTTTCCTAGTGATATTAATTGCTATCCCAAATCATCGTCAAATCTTGTTAATACTTTTTTCTGAATCTTTAAAGGGACTTTCACTATCTATAAATGTTAAGTGTCTTTTAATTAAAAATTTTCTGTATGTTATTTTAAAATTTTGTATTTTGCCTTGATCTAATTGTTGACCAAAAGAAGTTGTGTTGGGTGGCAGAAATATTATTTTGATATTATTCAGCGCGATCTTGGAGTGGGATGTAGCATTATCCAAAAATAGTAGTATCATTCTATTTTCGTTTTTCATTTTCTTGTCAAATTTGTGCAGCCACTTTGTAAAAATTTCTGTTGTCATCCAAGCCTTTTTATTAGAAACCCATTCTAAGTAGTTTATCAATACTATTTCCTTTAAAACACCGAAGATTTTTACTTTTACCAATTATTAATGGATCTTCTTTATCACCTTCCATATTTGCACAAAGTAAAACTGTCACTCGTTGTTTTGCATCCTTTTTGCCTTCACATCTGTCATCTTTTACAGCAAATGTTTTATTTGGCATGGATCGATAAAAAAGCCCTGTTTCGTCTGCGTTATAAACATCTCTTGGAGAATAATCTTTTACCATCAATGCCAACTTTGCTTTCCAATTCTCTACATTTGCTAGATCTACATCAGTTGATTCGCCACAAATTGACTTAAACGTAATATCATGTCGCTCACAAAATCGTTGTAACCACCCATTTGATCCAATTTTAAACTTTCTGCTGCTTCCAGGGCTTTGGCTTTAATAAGAGGTCCAGATATTGGTATGTTTTTATTTCTGGCTCTGTAAAACCAACTGTAGACAACCTTATCAATTTCCATACCTTCAGTCTTTGGAAACTTACGTTTTTGTTCTAAATTACAGCCCTCTTCAATATGTTTTTTTATTTCACTTTTATTTGTTAGAATGTAATTAATTTGTGTTCTTCCAACCCCAAATTTTTCTGCCAATTTTCTTGCACTTGTTGAGTACTTCTCACTTTCATTAATGACATCGAGTTTATCTCTAAAAACTTTCTTTTCTGCGACATAATTGTAAACTCTAAGCTTCAAAAACACAACGAATAAAACAAATACAGCATACAACTAACCAAAATAATAATAATTTTGCACTACAAATCTTTTAACACATTGACGGACACTTGCGCCTATTGTTTGGTTACATATTCTAGTGACGTCACGTCAGTAACAAAATAAATAAAAATTTAAACTTGCAAAGAAATAATTAAACGCATTTAATAATACAAAGTAAATTAGGCAAGTTGACGTTATTTATTTGACTATAATAGACATTAACAAACGTTAAACGCTAAATTCGTCTGCACAACTATCACGGACGTGACGTCATTTTATAGTTCCGCGCTATGCCGCAAGAGGGACATCGTTTAGCTAGAATCGCCAATAGCCGTCAAATCGAAGTTCACTATGTGGCATGACGGCAATAGCCGTCCAAAACGAAACGGTCGTTTTTAGACACTGCGGCTATAGCAGCACAAATGTGCATTTACCGGCGTACAAGTAGAAGCTTAGTGTCATGTTTTCGAAAAAAAAAATTTTTTCCTCCTGTTACACGACCTGCGCAGCTTAAGTATGCACGTGGTTGTGAACAGAGTAGTGCGATCTTGTTTTCTCTTGAGTTTATAGTTGTTATTGATACATTTAACGATATTTTTTATTTATACTGGTAAGTATTTGTTTATGATTGATTTTACACTTTAAATAGAAATAAAAAAATTTAAATTTAGCATTTTTTGATACATTTAGCGATATTTATGGTTATACTGTTTACTTTTTGTTTTTTATGATATTACATTTGAAATATAAAAATAATAATGTAAATAATAAATATACAGGGTGTCCAGAAAATGGCGCCCAAGCTCTCCATGGCGTAGTTGGGGACCATTCAGGGATCCTCAGAAAAATAGTAAAAAAAAATCCTCTTGACCAACTGACCGAGATATGAAGAGTTAAAGTTGGGAATTCAACTTCTTTATTATTGTGAATTAAGGAAAACTGCAAATTGTGCTGCGAAGGTGGACTTCTCTTTGGTAGATTTGCAATAAATTAAATTTAAATACTGTTTTATTAACATTACAATTTAATTTATTAACAGAAGAATCTTGTCCTTATAATGTATTATAAAATATAAGTTCTTGGGTTGAGGACAAAAAATGCAAATAAAAACAATAAACTTTTATTTCGCAACAAGTTTCGGGTTAATTTTAACCCTTTATCAAGCTAAAAAAAATTACAAACAATATAAAATTACAACAAATTAAAAATTAAAAAATCAAACAAACCTTTGAAAAAACGTTTAAAGTATAGTCTTCTGCAACTTCATAATAAAATAAATATAAATTAATGTATAAATGGTGGTAAAATGGTGTATATAAGATAGTATAAAATTTTTTTGAAATGTTGAAATGCCAAAGTCAATTTCAAAATTATTTGACATTAAAAAATAAAATAAATATTTGTTTACAAAGCCAGTTAGTATTACAATACACTATTTAAAGTTTAATAAAAATTGGTATGATTCATGTAAATCTTCCATATCAGATTTAATATTAATATTATTTTTATGTTTAATAATATTAATAGTTTCACTAATAAGTCTCTTTTTTAAATTAGTTTCTCTATCTAATATAGTAACATCCCCAAAATTTAAATTGTGAAGTGTTCTAAAATGGTGTAGTGCTAAACCGGATTTGTTATCTTTATCTTTATATTTATCTTTACAATCGTAAGTATGTTGTTGTAAACGATTTTTTAACAATTGTCCGGTTTGACCTATATAAACTTTTCACAATTTAAACAAGGTATTTTATAAACTAAATTAGACTCGAATTCTTTAGGTGTTTTGTCTTTTAATTTACTATAAATGTTACCAATTTTATTTTTATTATACATTGCTAATTTAACATTAAAAGGTTTAAAAATGTTGTCAATTTTAAAAGATATTATACCAAGATACGGAAAATTAGATAAAATTAAAATCCAAATTAATAACATCAAACAAAAACTTAAAAACGTTTTAGATAAAAAAACATTTTTTGATTATAGTGAACACCTTAAAATATCATATGAGGTTAATTTCAATAATGTTAAATTTACTAATATTAAAAAATTTACACAATTAAATAATAACACAAACATACAAACAATTAGAACAGATAGTTTTAATAATGATAATATTATTTATAATTACACAGATCTTAATTTACCAACACAAGTAATTAACACATTAAAGTTAGGACCAAATTTTAGTTTACAAGCCATTAATAACAGATCAGATATTCTTAAAATGATACCTGATATCATTAAAGATTTAGAATTTATTATTTGTAATACAATCATTGATAAAGATAACCAAATTTTAGTAAGAAATAAATCGGTTAATATTTTGAATAATGAATTAAATAGAATGAATAATATTAATAAGAGTACTAGTAATGATTCAGTTAAAAGTCAAGTTTATCAAGATTTAATTTACACTAAAAAATTTTTAAAACAAAATGATCAAATATTAATACAAAAATCTGATAAAGGTGGTAACATTACAGTTATGTATAAAGATGAATATTATGACCAAATGAATATATTAATTAGTGATGATAATATTTATAGAAGGTTGAATAAGGATCCAACTAGAAAATTTGAAAGAATTTGTAATGAATTTATAAAACAATTATTTAAACAAGGTTATATTTCTGAGAGTGTTAAAAAACAATTAGTCAGATATAATTCATTATCACCTAAGTTGTATGGGTTAAGAAAAACTCATAAAACTCAAATAGCGTTTCGTCCAGTGGTTAGTTGTATTAATTCTCCAACTTATAATATTTCTAAATACTTACATAAAATATTAGTTCCTGTAATTTCAACCTTTGATTATATTGTCAATAATTCATTTGAATTTGTTCAATTTATACAAGGTTATAATATACCAAAAGATTACGTAATGTTATCACTAGATGTTGTTTCTTTATTTACTAGTATTCCAAAAGATCTTATAATTAATATTATTAAAAAGAATTGGAATTTCATTTCAGCTTATATAGATATTGACCAACAAACACTTCTAAATATTATAGAATTGTATTTTGATACTAGCTACTTTATGTTTAATAATAAATTTTTTAAACAACTAGATGGTAGTCCTATGGGAAATCCAGCTAGCCCAATATTAGCTTCCATTGTTATGAATGATTGCATTAAAACAGTTTTGAACAAAATTAAAATACAAATTCCTTTCTTAAAAGTTTATGTTGATGATACTATATTATTAGTACCTGAATCTGAAATTCAATTCATATTGTCAGAATTTAATTCATACCATCAAAATCTTAAATTTACTTATGAAGTTGAAACCAACGGCGAAATTACTTTCCTTGATACCAAATTAATTAGATCTGATAACAAAATTGTCACTAATTGGTATAGAAAACCAACATCATCTTGTGTTTTATTAAATTATTTTTCTAACCATCCTTTCTCACAAAAAATTGGAGTACTTAAAGGCATTACAAATCGTATGCTAAGATTAAGTCATCCACAATTTCATTCCAATAACATAAATATTATTTCAAGTTTATTTGAGAATAATGGTTACCCTAAAAAATTAATTAAAAAAACTATTAATAAAGTACGTAATATTCTTTCTAATAATAATTCTTCTTTAAATAACAAAGATGACAAAAAATTATATTTTAAATTTCCGTATCTTGGTATAATATCTTTTAAAATTGACAACATTTTTAAACCTTTTAATGTTAAATTAGCAATGTATAATAAAAATAAAATTGGTAACATTTATAGTAAATTAAAAGACAAAACACCTAAAGAATTCGAGTCTAATTTAGTTTATAAAATACCTTGTTTAAATTGTGAAAAAGTTTATATAGGTCAAACCGGACAATTGTTAGAAAATCGTTTACAACAACATACTTACGATTGTAAAGATAAATATAAAGATAAAGATAACAAATCCGGTTTAGCACTACACCATTTTAGAACACTTCACAATTTAAATTTTGGGGATGTTACTATATTAGATAGAGAAACTAATTTAAAAAAGAGACTTATTAGTGAAACTATTAATATTATTAAACATAAAAATAATATTAATATTAAATCTGATATGGAAGATTTACATGAATCATACCAATTTTTATTAAACTTTAAATAGTGTATTGTAATACTAACTGGCTTTGTAAACAAATATTTATTTTATTTTTTAATGTCAAATAATTTTGAAATTGACTTTGGCATTTCAACATTTCAAAAAAATTTTATACTATCTTATATACACCATTTTACCACCATTTATACATTAATTTATATTTATTTTATTATGAAGTTGCAGAAGACTATACTTTAAACGTTTTTTCAAAGGTTTGTTTGATTTTTTAATTTTTAATTTGTTGTAATTTTATATTGTTTGTAATTTTTTTTAGCTTGATAAAGGGTTAAAATTAACCCGAAACTTGTTGCGAAATAAAAGTTTATTGTTTTTATTTGCATTTTTTGTCCTCAACCCAAGAACTTATATTTTTTAATTTATTAAATTAAAAATTACATGTATTTATTTCAAAAAATGAATCTGGCAACATGATTAATTGCTTTTTATTAAATGATTAATCAACTTATCACTGATATTAATCTGACAATCCATGCTGATAATTCGAATTTCATCATCTGATTTTTGAAGTTTTGCTTCGTCAATGCTCCAGTTTTATTAACTTCGTTTTAAATCCTTCTTATTCTTCAGTTTTAAATATCTCTTGACGTTTCCTTTTAATAGGTTGTTGTCCTTTCGTGTTCATTTAGTTGTCGTTTTTTCTTGTTTGGTTTCGTGTTCACCTTAAATCATGTACACGAATCGCGAATACGCAGATATGTTAAAAATGTTGGGTGAATGCCAGGACAATGCTTTAGCAGCTTCAAGGATGTATGCTGAGAGGTGAGAGGTATCCCCAAAGAAGACATCCAGATTGCAAAGTTATTCGAAGGTTGGATCAAAGAAGTGGAGAAACGAGTATGTTAGCACCAGCTGGAGGTGTAGATCGAGGACGTCCACGAAATGTAATTACACCTGACATCCAGGAACAAATTTTAAATGTTTTGGAAGAAGATCCAACGTGCAGCTCACGGAGGATTTTCAATGAAGTAGGGCTATCCAAATCTTCTATTAATAATTTTCTGATAGAAGAAGGCTTTCATGGCTATCACTATAATAAAGTTCAAACCTTATTTCCCACTGACTTTGCACTTAGGACAAACTATTGTAATTGTTTGTTAGAGCAAATAGAATTGGATGCTACGTTTACTTCCCGTATATTATGGACCGATGAAGCAAATTTTTCAAGAGACGGATTTTTTAATCAGCGTAACTCACATTACTATGCCCTGGAAAATCCTCATCTTATAAATCCAACCAACAACCAAAATCGTTTTAGTGTGAATTTATGGGCGGGAATACTCGGAAATCAATTTATAGGACCAATCTGGCCTCCACGCCTGAATGGAGGCAATTTTTCAATTTATTTGACAAATGAGCTGAAGGAACATCTTGAAAATCGTCTACTAGCTGCAATCAGGAACATGTGGATGCAATTAGATGGTGCTTCTCCTCATTTTGCTTTAGCAGTAAGAATTTGGTTAGATGAGGAATATCCTGAACGATGGATCGGTCGTAACGGACCCATACGTTGGCCACCCAGAAGTCCAGATCTTACACCTCTGGACTTTTTTATGTGGGGTCACATAAAGGCTCTGGTATATCGTACTGTCGTCCAAAATGTAGAAGATTTGTTAAACAGAATTCAAAATGCAGCTCAAAGTGTGACTCCCCAAATGCTACATGCAGTTCAAGCAAATATTAGACGACGAGCACAAATTTGCATACAAGTGAAAGGTGAAAATTTCGAGCAATTATTATAAAAATCAGAAGTTTTTTAAAATTGGATTCAAAAAAGCACTTGTCGGAGCAGCTTGCAAATATAAAATCCTGCATGAGTAAATTTTTACCTGTTTTACGATTAAAAATGAAGATGAAACCGTTTTGCAGCTTCGACAAATGTCGTTTTTTGTTGTACTTTGAATAAAATTTTGTCAGATTTGTGTCAAATAATGTCAAAGATTAATATTACCTTTAATTACAATACCTGTTTTCAGGAAGCTATGTTGCCAAGTTTACCTTTTAGTTTTTGCTTAATATCTTAAGAAGGAAGCTCGATAGAATTTTTTAACAATTTTTCTAAGGATACCTGAAGGGTCTCCAACAACGTACTAGAGAGCTTAGGCGCCATTTTTTGGACACCCTGTATAAATAATATACAATAAATAATAACATAAAATAAAATTTGAATGTTTTATTCAATATTTACAGAAAATGGCCAGTTGGGAAAAAGAACAGGCTAGGCTGCTGAAGCTTTTTGAGGAAAGAAGTAGTGGGTCAAGCAACAGTGAATCTGAACCTGATGTTGTAAGTGCTGAAAATAACAGTTCGGGTAGTGAAGAAAATGAATCAACTACAGATGAGGAATGATTTCTGCGTCCTTTCCAAGACATTTATCTGAACCTGATATTGCGGAGACCAAACGACAGAACAATAATTCAATTTGCTTGAGATATATGTATAAATAATGCAAAATTGGCTTTGTTAAATTAATTATCCAATTGGCATTATTTTTATTCCTAATGTGACCATACTTGTCTAGATTGTGTTTATTGAATATTTGTTTAAGATTTAAGTAAAGGTTTATTTTTATGGCTAGTGTGCATGTTTTCTAGGGAGAATATTTTGGCCTGTGTATCATAAAAGGGAGAAACTTCATAACAAATAATATTTTTTTTGTAACATTCGGGTTGCTTCAAATTACGGATAGATGCGTATTTCACGGGTTATTTATTTATTTCCTAAGACGTTCTGTGTTGTTTTTGCTGCAGATCGTAAGAAATAATATTTAAGTTGTTGAATTTCAGTTTTCACACCATATGTTGGGATGGTCGAATAGACCACCAGCGACAGTATGGGAAATGAATTTATTTTATTGTACAATTAAATAAGAAAAATTCATTTGTTCAAAGTAGAATTTTAATTAGTATATTTCAAAATTTCATTCATAAATAATTAGATTTGATTAAAATTTCCCCAGCTTCGATTAAATAGAGATAAGTGCCAAACTTTTCTCGACAGAATCGTTTTAGTCTTAAGTCCATGAAGAGGAAATTTGTTATAATTTCATTATGTTAAAATCTATTTTGTTTAGAGAAACAGTTTGTAAAAAGTAGGATTATATTAATTTTGATTAGTAGTTTAGCGTAGGCAATCAAATTCACCCTGAGCGTAGGGATGAAGTTGGTTTGTACTACTTAAGTCATAAGGGCGCAAAGAACCAATCACAGGCTTTGCTTTGGCGACTTAGTTTAAAGAATGACGTAAGAAGGAGGCTAAGCAAAGTCTATATATTGTAAAGAAACCTTAAAATCTTGGAATTCCATAATGTTCTGATCTAGAGTAATGTTTGTTCTTAACTATGATCAGTCAAGTTCATTTTAGTTTGTCCGCGACGCGTTTGATAATTTTATTGTAATTGAAAGTTAGTTTTTTTTATTTCAAGTTACTAAGTTAATTGTTTTCTTTTCGTACAAAGTGAATTTCTGGATTATTAAGGTTTCTATTGGTTCTTATTAATTAAGATTATGTACTAGTTTGGAACAATTTTTCATTCCTAGAATATTTAGATTCCTCTTTAAAAATATTTTAGAATTAAAATATTTTTTTTATATTATAATTTGTATACTGTACAGTCTGGAAAATATTAAGCGTGTTAATTTCTCTTCAGTTAATTCAGATTTAGTTTTGATAAATTTCAACTCGATTATCTCAATATTATTCCTTTTTGTAATTCTTGATTTGTAATTTTTTTTTATTCTTATTCATTATTCTATATTTCTAATACCTTTTGTTTTTTTTAAATATATTTAATATTAATTGAATTTTGGTTTTAATACTATATTATTATAAGTTCCCAATAGAACCTTAAATAATTACTTAAATAAGTTTAAATAAAGTGAACTTGGCTCGATCAGGATTTTGGATAGACTAGTTAAGAACAAGTAAGCAAATTTTGTTAATTTTGAATTTAATATTTAAACCAACAAAGAAGAAAATAATAACTCAGCTTGTGTTTATTTAAGATCAAGTTGGTCACTATTAAGTTTTATGTAAACGTCGGCTTAACCCTATTTAAAGAACCCAATAATAATTATTAAGTTAATTAATGTGCGATCGGACGTCTTTCTGTTTTTTTTTTGTCTTAAATATTATTTTAAATAACATCAATAAAATAATATAGACCAACAGGGGTTAATAAGCTGAGGGTCGACGTGAGATTTACATATGTTTAGCGTATTCGCACTAAGAAAAGACTTAGAATTCCTAATGATAAAGCCTAATAATCTATAGCATTCGTTGCTTAGGTTTATGATATGATCGATAAATGTTAATTTATTATCAAATAGGACACCCAAGTCCTTGTATAAATGAACGCGCTCAAGAGTGGTTCCATTAAAGAATTAATCGTACACTATTGGGGTGGTCAATCCTGTAGAATGACATAACTTTGCATTTTCCTAAGTTTCCATTTTTATATTTTTCTCTAAACCATAATCCTAAGTATTTAAAAATTAATGGAGAAAGAATTATTGAAATATCTTTAAAAATGACAAAGTTAGGCCGCTTCAAAGTTTAAATTTGAAAAACTACTCGCTTTGGCGTGTGACGTAGCCGCGACCGTAAATGCGATACAGCGCGCTATCACGAAAACAAGAGCCGTTACCGCCCCCTGTGTTCTTGTGTTGGAACATTTTGTATATTTCAATTTACCTTTCTAAACAATATAAATATGATCAAAGACAAAAAATTAAGAGCTATTTTTTGGTGCGTTTTAGAGGTTTAGTCTATTGAACGTAAAACAATTATTAATTGAAATGTTTCAATTTTTTTTTCTGATCCTAAAATAAGATTATGTGGTCTTCAGACCGGGTTAACCTTTTTTTTAATAGTTTACCATAATGTTGTAAATTATTATTGAAAATCGGAATTTTTATACACTTTTGTGCATTGATTAAGCACCTTAAATTTTACCTTTTTCAAAATTTTAATGATTTACTCCGTGTAGAATAAATATTTATCTATTAGTATGTAAAATTTCAAACTCTTAAATTAATTAATTAGAGTGCTACATTCGATTAACAAAGTGGTGTTTCCTGAAAATAATTTCTTCTTTTCGGAGTGTACGTCTTTCACTCGAGTTTTGGGCACTCCACATAAAATTAGGACGCTCCAATTTTTTTATTTTTCTCCCAAACACAATCCCAAGTATTTAAAAATTAACGGTGAAAGAATTATTTAAGTATCTATAAAAGTGACAAAGTTATGCCGCTTCAAAGTTTAAATTTGAATAAATTTAAATCAAAACCCCTACTTTTTTTACTCGTTTTGATTGAAATTCATGTCACCTAAACGATGATGTAAAAAATGATTACATTTGTAAACAATTTTTTTATTAAAAAATTGTTAAGTTTAATATTTTATTCTTTGTATTTTTTTTACATTTAAATAGAATAAAAAGAATTTGTTTTTCTAGCTTATTGAAGTAAAAAGATTTTTTATTCTAAAATTTGTTTATAAATGGAATTATTTTCTATATCGTCGTTTAAGTGACGTGAATGTCTATCAAGACCGAGTAAAAAAGTAGGGTTTTTAATTAAAAAAATCGATGATGACGTCATTGCTAAATCACCAGTGACGTCATTAATATTTTTTCTATACCAAAAGATGGTATTAAAAAACTAAAATTGACCTATCCGAGCGATTTTCTCAAAAAAATTAAATACGGCAGTAACGAATTTTGTTCCAAACTTTTATCATCTCCCTATAAATAACACGAAAAACAAAAATTCCAAGAAAAAAAAATTAAACAGGGTGGCAAATTCACTCTCGAGCCAATTCGCGTAGTCGACCATTTTTATAATTAATAATATATTATATTAATTAAAAGCATTAGGTGTAATTTTTGTTGCAGTACTAACAGTTGGCTACGTCATTTCCGCGTTTTTTTATGTTTTAAAGACAATTTTTAGGAAAAAATGTTTAAATATAATCAATGATAATGTAATGCAGCCGACTTGTGCCTTAATGAACGAATACCGGTGCATTTAACCTAGATTTAAAAACAATAGATTTGCACCTCGGATTTCAGCGCTAGTATATGTCTAGTGAATTACTTGCAGAAAAATTCATTATCATAAGTATATCCACTTTAGTTAAATTATTTGAATCAACACGTTTAAAACCTACTTCCATGTTCTTCTGTTTACGTTGTTTTACACCAAAATAAGTCAAATCTCACATGTAAAACGCAACGCATACTGCAAGCTGGCAACCACTATCATAAGTTATGATGTCATAGCGAGCATAAAAAATTAAATATCTCCGTTGTTTTTTGAGATACTGAAAAAAATCTTTCACCATTTTTAATGATATCCTTAGTTTTATAATTTCGTGTCAAAATTATTACTACTTTCTTCCGATGGAAACTTCCTAATTATACTGGAGATGTTCAGGTATATATTAAGGTCGTCAGCATACATCAAGGCAAACGAATCGATATGATTGAAAATGTAATTAATAAATAATGTAAAAAGGAGAGGACCAAAGTTAGATCCCTGAGGTATTCCACTCTGAGCAATATGCACTTTTGATTTTGTTCCCATGTATTCAACGTGATACTTACGTCCGCAGAGGTAAGACTCAACCAAATTAATAATATTACCAGGTATACTGAATTTCTCCAATTTTTTAACAAGAATCACATGATCGACCCTTTCGAAGGCTTTGCTAAGATCGGTGTATATTACATCCGTTTGCAATCGGTTGTCCAAAGCCTCAGACACGAATTGGGTTAAATTAGACAGGTTAGTGTTGATGTGGGGATATGGTTCATTTTACCTTGAAATAAACATGCTCAGTGATAATTGATTCGAATATCTTTGAAAAGTTGCAGAGGATACTAAGAGGTCTATAGTTAGTGATGAGATTCCTCTTACCACTTATAATTCTTAAAATTATCACTGATAAATAAAATGAGTAAAGCGATATTATTTTCGGTATTTCTTATTTGGACGTAACAACACTTTAAATTGAAAGATTCTTGAAAATAAATGAAGAATAAATAAATATTAAAGTACTTAAAAAATGCCTAAAAGTGAAATTCTTTTGTATTTGCTAAAAACTCTGTAAGCAAAAACGTCATGAAAACCCCATTTTGTGATATTCTGTCTCTCGCCTCTAATAGTCCTACACCAATCACATCAAATAAAATCATAATTCTTTTAAAGCACTCAGATTGTGTTTAATAATTGTCAGTATTTTTATCAATAATTATATGTTAGTTTATTAGCCGAAAAACAAAAAAATTAATTTTAATTTACTTCTATTTCCCAGTGCCTGTAACGGTAATAAACCGTCACGTATATTTTGAATTTAAATTGGAATCGTTTTGGCGGTTAAATGAAATAGTTAAGAAGCAGAGAAGCGAGTTCTCGGCGCGGAAAAATTATCGGGAGAGCTCAATGTTGGGTGTGATAGTCTGGAGTAGAAGTCTCGAATGGTGTCCTCGTGTCCTCTGCTGGAGGTACGGTGTAAATTCATAGTTCGTTATCGTTTGCTAAATTACCCATTTAATCATTAAATTAATAGCCAAATTTTTACGAATTGGGCATCCAGTATTCAAATGCTTTGGCTGCAATAAAAAAAATTATAGTGTATTTCATTTTAATTAATCCAGCTGAATATCTTGAAAACGAAGCGATTTCCTTAAAAATGTTTCAGACAAAAATTGTAGCGACTCGAGGGGGACATTTCATAGTGCCATGGGTTTTTAATTGGTATGGGGTTTTATGGGAAAACATTTTTTTCAAACGGGAACCCACATTTTTTATTGTAGATTCGTAATCTATGGAAAATAATAAGAAAGTTTTGGTTGAAACTTTTTTTTCTAAAATTTCAATTTTTCGCTATATTCACCATAATGAACACAAATTTTGGGATTTTCGATACAGTTTTACTAAAAAACTATAGGTCTATAAGAAAACTCGCTGGAGTCAAAAAGTGCTTAAATTAAGGCAAGGATTAATAAAAAATATTATTTTACTTTATTAAAAAAAATAAATTTAAAAAAAGTTTATTTTATTTTTATTTTTTAAGAAAAATATTATTTTTTTTTACTTGTAAAATTTAAAATAAAGTCAAAGGTAATTAATTAATACACTTAAAGGTATTTGGATCTGTTCTTAAATTACGAGAGCTGGTCTAAATAAGATGTTCGAATATTCCTATATTTTGTTCAATACACATGATTACTCGTGTGCGAAAAGCCAATGATACATTTCTCAACATTTCAGGAGTGATACTTCGAAAAGCGTCCGTAATTCGTATCATAATATCCTCTCTAGTTGTAGTTGGTCGTTCATAAACCTTATCTTTTATGTAACCCCATAAAAAAATAATCCATTTTTGTAAGATCCGGAGATCTTGCTGGCCAATCGTGTACTTCACTACCAATTCCAATCCACATATTAGGGAATTGGTTATGTAAAAATGTTTTAACAATTCTGGCCGTGTGGGGTCTAGCTCCGTCCTGTTGAAACCACATTCGCTGTCTTAAATCTAGAGGTACATCTTCTAAAAGAGTAGGCATTTCGTTTTGAATTATATTCAAATAAACATGTTCGTTAAGATTTTCTTCATATAAAAATGGTCCCACAAGATACTCATCCACTATTCCAGCCCAAACGTTTATAGACCAACGCCACTGTAATCTATGATCTCTTTACCAATGTGGATTATTTTCAGAATAATAATGAGCATTATGAAGATTTACTCCACCCATGTTGTCAAATTTTGCTTCATTAGTAAAAAGTACGCGATTAAAAAAAAGGGGATCTCTTCTAACTTGATTCGTAGCCCATATGCAAAAATTAAGTCGGCGGATGTAGTCATCTTCTTTAATTTGTTGGGTTAAATGAACATGATATGGGTGTGATTTATGGTGTTTTAAAATTCTGTTGGCAGAAGATTTAGGAAGTCCATAAAGACGCTGAATTTTTCTTGTAGATGTATGTGGATCTTCATTTACGGAAGCTAATGCTATCAATGAGGGGAGCATCTTGGGACCAGTTTTACTACGTTTTCTTCTAAGAGAACCGTTTTCCGCTCTTTTCACGAGCCTCCTAATATTTGTATGATTTGGATGACGCAATTGTGGAAACCTCTCAGCATAAAGACGTGCTGCGTGCCGATAGTTATCATGGCATTCGCCCAAAACTTTTATAATATTCACGATTTCGCTAGGTGAATAATCAACCATTTTATGAGAGACTGATTTTAAATAATCACAGTGGCTTCAATAACAATGAGCTTCTACAAAAAACTAATCTATCACAATATAACAACTATGTGCGAAACACAAAGTAGGCTGAAAATGAAATTCCTTTATTTTTAGAAGCCTTCTTCCTTAACTGAAAAATATTATTTAACATATTAAATTGCAAATAAAATTGAAAAACCGTTTTGACACCTATTGTTTCCAACCTTTGACTTTATTTTAAATTTTATAAGTAAAAAAAAATTAATATTTTTCTTAAAAAATAATAAAAATAAAATAAACTTATTTTATAATTTTTTTTTTTTTTTAATAAAATAAAATAATATTTTTTATTAATCCTTGCCTTAATTTAAGCACTTTTTATCTCTTACGATTTTTCTTATAAAGCTTTAGATTTCTAGTAAAACTGTATCGAAAATCCCAAAATTTGTGTTCATTTTGGTGAATATAGCGAAAAATTAAAATTTTAGAAAAAAAACTTTCATTCAAAACTTTCTTATTATTTTCCATGGATTACGAATCTACAATAAAAAATGGGGGTTCTAATTTGAAAAAAAATGTTTTTCCATAAAACTCCCATAAAACCCCATAACAATTAAAAACCCACGGCACTATTAAATGTCCCCCTCGAGCCGCTACAATTTTTGTCTGACACATTTTTGAGGAAATCGCTTCGTTTTCAAGATGTTCAGCTGGATTAATTAAAATGGGACACCCTGTATTTAAAAAAATTAAGTCTGGGGGCTTAAAACTGCTCAGGGGAGCATTTTTGGATATGGATAAATAAGGTCATATCAACTTATTTTTAGGTCTACTATCTCCAGTTAATCGTTGTCGGTCGAATTTTGGGACACCCTGTATATACAATGCACATAATGCCCGAACAGTAATAAAAAAATTTAAAAGCAAAATGATGTCAAAAAATGAGTATCGAAATTTATTGAGCCACTCCAAAAAAATCCAATAAAATTGATGCCTACTCTACGACATACATTCTTTTTCACTGCCTATAGAATTGCACATTGAGTCCGTAGGTATATCTGCTCTAACATAACCAGATAGACCTTCCAACGAAATGAATAATGATAAAGATTAAAATGTTGCAAGTTATGTCTGGTTACGTCTGTTTGCAACATGCTTAAATTTCTCAGAAATGTAAAAAAGATTTATTCTTAATAAACAACTCCCTTAAACTATGAGGCGAATATCACCAATTTATGCATTAAAAATTACTAAAACCTTACAAATAACCATCTCTTGGCCGTATCTTTAAATATATTTATAAATTTCAAAATAAATTGTTTAGAGAATACATAAATCTAGGCACGTACAGAAACAGAAGTACAAAGAAAAAATATTAACATCGAAAATAAGGTCTAAAGTGGAGCGTATTTTTGGATACATTAGGAATTTATTTTTAATACTTTGGGAGAAAATAAGGAAAAGGGGCTTCTATACAAACCTAGTATAGAATCCGCTCTTTCATTTGCAATTAAAAATTTGGATTTGGCTCAATTACTAACGAAATAGAAAGGTTACTGAATACACCTAAATTGGATAATCATAAAATCATAACTTAATCTTAGGTTCAGTTTTTAGTATGAATAGTACTACAATTATTGAGAATACATTTTAGCAGTAATTCGTTCCCATGTTTCCAGCATACCTGAATAATAAATATTATCATTTTCAAAATTTAAATTCATTACCTCCTTTTTATTTTATCGTTTTAATATAATGACTTCAAATATTTTAGTCAAACAATCCAGCAAGCACAAAAATCCCTGGGATATCTTTGAGAGTAATACTTCATTGTAATCTTATAGAGAGGTTGCAAAAAGTTTTCGCAGGGCTCTCACAGTGAACTCCCATTTAGGTCTCTTGGATTGTTTTGGATATCCCTAAGAGTTCTTGTTGTTACCACATTGATAGATCTCCAAAATATTGCGCGAGAGTATCATAGCGAACTCTTGAAAAGAACATGCGTGTACGCCGATATTGCGTGTTTCGGCGGGTTAACTGTTCTTTTGACTCACCCTGTGTAATAATTTTATTTGATTGGTGGATTTGATTTATTTTCTGTTTTTTTTCTTTCATTCATTTCAGTTAACATAAATAATGTCATAGAAAGAAATTAAAAACTTATCAGACAGACAAGTACAACCACGCGCAAAGATATCGAGGACACAAAAGAAATATTCTGACGCAATGGCAAGCGATCGAAGACACGAGATGACACGAAATTTTAAACAAATGAATACGACATATGATGCGTACGGGGTTCTTAGAAATTTCTAGTGATCTCGTGTTTACGAATGCTTGTTATTGGTTCACAATATTTCTTTTGTGTCCCCGATATTACTGCGCGTGATTGTACGTCGTCTAAAAAGGAAATAAAAGAAAAAATAATGATGGTAGAACGGCAAATTTAAAAAATTTCGAACATATTTCACCACAGTCGTCTAAATCAAATGTTTTCCACAAAATATTAACTCTAACACAACTTTTAAAGAATCTCCTTGTCCAAGTAGAGAATTAAAGGCGTGAGGCAAGAGTCCCAAAATATCACTATATGGGTTTTCATGACGTTTTTGCTTTCAGAGTTTTTAGAAAATACAAAGTATTTTTTCAAAGTTCACTTTTATGCATTTTTAAGTACATAATATAAAATTAATTTATTCTTGAATTACTTTCAAGAATCTTTTAATTTGAAGCGTTGTAACGTCCAAATAATAAATAGTGAAAATAATATCGCTTTACTCATTTTGTTTATCAGTTATAATAATAAGGATTTTATACAGGATGTCGCAAAATTCAACCGACAACGCTTAACTGGCGATAGTACACCGAAAAATAACTCCATATGACCAAATTCATTTATATGAAAAATGCACCCCTGAAGAGTTGATTTTTTTAAATAGAATTTTTTTATTGCAGTCAAAGCAGTAAAGATTTTTTAATGATATTTTGTATACGTACATTTGAATACTAGTCACTCAGTTGATAAAAATTTGGTTAATCCTCGACTTTACTAAATAGTGTTTAAGAGAAGAAGAAGACATAAAACAGTGAAAACTTTCTGGGTATTTAAAAATATTATTTAAAAATTATTTATTTTTGTAGAGAAATTCAAGTGAAAGATTTTTTGGCTCTTGTGAATTTTACGTAGGTTGTGCCGCTTCTGAATAAATTAAAAAAAATAATTGGGAATACGGGTAAAATTTAGTCGTTTTACACAGTTTTGCATGATAATTGAAAACTATTGTACATATTGTTTATGTTTTTTTTTTGTTGTTGCGTTTAAAAAATTGTGAAAAATCATGAAATCGAGCATTACGGCTGCGACTGTATGTCAAGTTTTTCTTGACAGATTTTCAAATTTCTTTCTGATTTGTAAACTAGATTATATAAACTAAAACTGGGAGGAAGCTTTTGTATTGTAATTTTATGCAGAATTAATTATAAACCACCAAATTTAAGGCACTTTTGGTTAATTATATTTTTTTATAGATTCTCCAATTTTTTAGGTTCCATGAAAAAAGTGCACACAAAAAAGCGCACGCGAAAAATGCGCACAGAAAAACCTCACGGCCATAAATGCATACAAGAAAAAAGCGCACACGGATAATAGCGCACATAAAAAAGCGCACATTGAAAAATGCGCACATGGAAAAAAGCGCACTATAAAATTTATTCTTGTATATGTAAACATTTTTTGACGATTTATTTTGAAATCTATTATTATAATTTAATGAGCTTTAAATAATACTGTCATTTTCTAATTTGAACTCTATTGTGCCGGAACAGCACTGTGCACATCTTAAGTATATTCCAAAGTTTAAATATTTTCGATAATTAGATACTTACGTAAAACTCAAGCAACTCACCTTTTGCATTTCATTATATAATTATTGCAACATCAATTTTATTATATTTCACTGTAATATTTCTTTAATGTAAATTAAATGCCTTGCGGTTATTAAAAAATCGAGAAGAGGTAGTCCTTGCAACGAGAGCGTTTCGTTTAATACGAAGCGCCAAATGGCATGGTAAACCTAAGTCAACAAAATTTAAAATAATATACAGAAAGTAATAAAATGCTAATGCCTGTTTTAGACGGACATGTTTTGTTAAAAAAATGTCCATAAATCGACTCGGGCGGTGTCTGTGCAATGAGTTGATTTGACATAAAATTTGTTCTAAGAATATGATCTTCTAATAATGGTAATTATTATTTTTATGAGAAATGTGCGCTTTTTTCCGTGTGCCCATTTTTTAGAGTGAGCTTTTTTCGATGAGCGCTTTTTTCTTTATGCACTTATTTCTGTATGCGCTTTCTTCCGTGTGCGTTTTTTTCCGTGTGCGCTTTTATCCGTGTGCGCTTATTTCCGTGTGCGGTTTTTCCTTGTGCGCATTTATGTCCGTGCGCTTTTTTCTGTGCGCAATTTTTTTCCCGCTTCCCAAATTAAGTTGAACGACTCTTAAATCTAAAATAAAAAAAATATTTAAAAATATTATTTGCACTAGCATATCTAGTGGCAGCCGTAAACCGCTATGTTTGTCTATTAAGAAGTGACTTTTAATGTTAAAAATTAAATTCAGGTTTAGAGAATATGCTAATATGCAATTAATATCGAGTAAATGCAATGTTTTTTTTGAGCTTAAGAAAAGTATTTTATTAAAAATGTATGTAAAGTGGCCTAGCTTTCGTACCTTTCTTTTTTAATTTTATTAAAAAACAACTTACCCTACGAACAATTTATAAGGTACAAAAAATCTTCGTTTCGCAGTTTTCTACGTAAAAAATGATTTTTAAATTTTGTATCCCAAATGACCATAAAAAATTATTCAAATTACGTAAAATATGACCTATTTTATACTTATTTTTTGGACCTAATAATTTAATTGTTAAGAAAATCATGCTTTAGTCTAGTCTTGAATGTTATTTAAACTATGCAAGTTAAAGACTGAATGTTATTTACAAAACATGGCTTTACTTTGTAGGAAATGCAAGGAATGTGTCGTAAATTTTGAACGCGCATTTTAACTCTAAATGCACGTGATATCCCAATAATCATCTTAATTAATCTCTAATTTTCATGTTTTTAGCCATGAATTTAACAGAAATGTCCCGTCGAAACGTCGGTTTTATTTTGTAATAAGATTACTAATTATTACGTCATTTGCCGTTTTCACATTCCAACCAAAACGAAAAATCGTATTTTAATAAAATTAGTTATTAATTTTTTTTTTCATAAATGAAAAATTCAACAACTTTAAAATTTTACAGTAATTGTAAACAATATCTACAATGTATTTTAAAATATAAACTATCGCATCCTTTCGTAGGAAATTCGAAAACAAATTCGTTTCTGAAAGGTATATTCATCATCATTTAGAAAGGTTTTTTCTGATCAAATAGGTAATTCTTCAAATTTTAAGTCCCTGGGTATTAACGATTGCTATGAATTTACAATCCCAGTTGTAAATATATTATAATTACCCTAATCCCTTGGAGCTTTTCCTTATTTCTTAATAACCAGGTATAAATTAAGAGAATAGTCGGCAAATTTGAGCGCATGATTTTGAAATTCGTTTTTTCAATTTCTTCCAAATAACCATACGGCTCTTTACAAAAAATATTTGTTTAAAAAATTCTAAAAAACTAAATGAAATAATATTTTTTTCCAATGCTAGCAAGTCATAAACGAAGAGTGTAAGTTTTGATTTTTGTTATGAGTATATTTTTAAAATTTTTACAGCGCGAAATTTTAAGAAATTTTTGAGCGCTGTTTTAAATATTAAAAAAAAATTAAAAATATTTTGTAAAAATCAGGCTTTTAGTTTTTCCAAAAAAATTATCAAGGATTCCGAAAAAATTTGGACCCGATGGCCAACTACAATAATAAATTTTAGAAATATTGTTCTCATAAAAATTACAGCACTCGATTAGTTTCTGGAAAATTAGAAATTTGAAGATAATTTTGGGTTAAAAGCTTAACAATGTATAAAACTACTTTTGCGTTCACCCCTACTTCTGTAATAAGTCTACCCTTTTGACCAATTCAATCTGAATTACCCCCACCCTAATTTCACCTCCATTTAAATTTAAATATTTACTAATGTTTGATGAATTTTTAGTTTTCAAGTGAACTTCTTGCAAACTAGACGTGCTAGTGAAAATATTCCAAATTTATTTGAAAATTCTCGAGTTGCAAATCAGGTATAATTATTTATTTTCATTATTAAAAGTAGTTTTAACGTTTTGCTTTGCTAACAGTTAAAGATAATCGACAAATCTAAACTTGTGTCAAATTAGCAATAGATTTCATTCATAGATTATTTTTCAAAATGTATGCAAAATGTTCACAATAAAAAGATTGTGCACATCACTTTTTGTTTTTATTATTTTTTTATATATTCTTTAAAATACATATGTGCACGATATGTTGGTTCTCCTTGTTCAATCCTTTGGAGGGTTGTAGTTTAAAAACAAAAATAATACTAGTTTAGGTTTTTATTATTTTGTTTAAAATATATTTCAAGGTAATATATTTAGGTAAAAATAACAAAAATAAAGAATGATGCTTCTGCGTTTCTAAATTATTTCTAATCGCGTTATAAATAATTAACAAAAAAATACTTATAATTTACTTTTTCTATACTTTGTTCATAATCACATATATTTCAATTCCCAAAAATAAAAGACCTATCCAAAATATTATATTTTCGCTAATTTTAGCCTAGAGTCAAATGTAATTTCGATTTTTGCTCGATTTTATTTTTAACCAAAGCGCTTTAATACATACTTGATTATTTTTTTTTTAGATAAACTCATTATGGCCAGGGATAACATGAACAACAACATGACGTTAATTGTAGCTGGAGAAAAATTTATGGCGAATAAAGCAATAACTTCATAAAAAAGTAATTATTTCAAAACCATGTTTTCCAGCGGAATGCTTGAATCGAAAAGTAACCAAGTTTAAATTAAAGGAATTTCCTCGAAAGGATTTGGGGATATTTTGAGGTTCATGCACGATTTAGTACTTGAAATTTGTACTGAAAATGTCTTGGACATCCTCGCCATCGCCGATTACATTCAAATAAATGACGCGATTAAACTTTGTGAGGAATTTTTGATGTTAAATGTGAATGTTGATGCGAAAAATTGTAGTACTGTTGCGAATATCGCCGAGTGCTAGTCGCTTGTTGGTCTTGTGAACTACCCCCTATTGTAAAAGTAAGATGTTAGTTTGAAAGGGAGACTTTAATAATTTCTGAATTGTTAAATTCAGAAACCAACCGAGGATAATACGACATATTTAAATTGAGTGGGTTCGTTGGGATTACGGTTATTGATACAAATTCAAACACTTCATTTTAACATAACACTTAAAATTATTTATTTACAAAATTAAACATACAAGAAATAATACATTTTTGGACTTACCCAAAATGATTGCAATCACCACTAACATTCACAAAACACTGCATATATCGAACTAATTACTCTGACTCTTCAATTGTCTTGATTGCCCTGATTGACTTAAAATTCAGCCCTTTTATTACTTAAGCCCAACCCAAAAACGCGTCATACCACTAGGAGCTTTACTTAAGTATTTTTGACAACCAATGACAACAAAACTTTAAAAATATTAAAAGCTCCTTTTTCTAACTGAATTAGAACGATCCTCGCAAGGTTTGAAATTTATTAGTTTAACTCTGGATGTTTTAATGCACCCATAATGTTATCCAAATGTTCCAAAATATTACTAATTTATTACTACTCTTTAAGCAACACTCTTTTAGAATTAAGTGTATTTGAGTTTTTTACTACTTCCAAAAATATTGAATTACCGAAAATAAATATCTCCCGGTCAGATTTAATATTAAGAACTTGCGAGAACCTTTCTACTAACTTACAATCTTTAACGAAATTAATTTACTAAATAAACATTGATTAAATTTTGAAAAAGCCCAAATAATTACAAGTCGCAAATCTAAGGATGCTCACAGTCTTAAGGAACATGTCCTTAATTTTATTGATGAAAACTTTTGGGACATTTCTCAAACCGAGTGTAAATTAACTCCACAGCAAATTCATCATGCCAGTACAGCTGATAAAGTAGTTAACTTTTCCGAGTTGGATTTATTGGAGGCTGTTTTACAATGGGGCCCAGCATTCTTACGTGAGCATTTTTTTTTCTAAAAAGAACAGCGAGTATCAAATAAATTTAGAGATGCGAGAAAAGTAACGAATAATGGCTTTAACTTATTTTATATTGGTTTGATCAAAAAATGTTTCATAAATATGTTGTAAGGTTTAAAAATTGACTTTTCTCTGTGACTGAGATAAGACTGTCTAGTTTAGTATCTTAAAAGGAATAGTCCACCATTTTTTTAATAATTTCCACTCAATTTTCTGAATGCCCCATAAGTCATATTTTTATTTCAATTTAAGGTTTATAATAAAATAAAAATGTTTTAAGTAAATTTAGGGTAAATAGATAAAATAACTTTTAAAAAATAAAAACTTGAAAAAAATTTCACTTTTTACGTGCTGTTGGATTCATAAAATTCTAAAGATTCAAATTATTAAAAATAGGTGAACTATTCCATTTACGATTTCAAACTTGACAGTTTAGTGATGTAGACAAACAAAAGCAAGATTTCACAGATATATCAATTTTTAAATCTTACAACATTTATATGAAAATTTTTTTCATCAAACAAATAATAAAAAACTTTTAGCCATTATGCAGGACTTTTCTCGCAATCTGTATATTTTCTTCCCAGAGCCTAATGCCAGTAAATATGTAAAGAAATTATTCCCCAAATCTCAATGATTCAATACTTGTTACCAAAATTTATAATATTTGTAATTTATACGTTTTAGAATTGAGGAGAAATTAAAACACGTGGAAGATATGTTGGATCATGTGCGATTTTATGAAATTTCCAAAAAGGAATTGAAAGAAAGGCTGAAAATAATATTTTCAGAAAATTCAAGCCTAATAATATTGATGAATTAGACCTGGACTATACAATAAGTGTAGTACTTAACAATGGATTGTATATGATTGTAAATTGTGAAGATAATAGTGATTATTCATTTGTTTCGAAATTCTCACATAAAACCAATAATTGGGAAACAATTGATCGTATGAATGTCGAGGGAAAGCTGTGTTTTAGTGTATGCGAAGTTGACGATAAAATCTATGCGGTGGGAGGATTTATTTAAGCCTACCACAACCACGCTATAAACATGCTTCTGTAAATTTTGCGAACATTCTATACGCTTTTTGGTGGATATATCAATAGACGAATAGATGCTTCAATGATGAAATACAACCTATTAACCAACACTTGGTTATCGTGTGCCCCACTTTTATCACCACGTGTCAATCACACCATGATCACCTATAGAGATAAAATATATGTCTGCGGAGGTTTTGGGGTAGGTGGGGGCAATAGGGACATTGAGGAGTATGATGTAGCTAATGATTCATGGAGGTTTCTTACTACAGTTCCAGATGGTCAACTTATAAAAGCAGCCATTTTTTTGGAATCAAAAATTTATATTTTCAGATATTTTTGTCATGATAATGAATTTTATGAAATTGTTTGTTATGATGTTGAAACAAATGAGTGGTCTAAAGAATTTAAGGAATATAAAGAGTCTTGGAGAGTTTTTCCACATATGAGGGGCTGAAGGGTGGGCTGCACCATTAAATGAGTTCCCTCTGTGCGCCATGGAAATTTGGGCAGCCACCCCTCGACAGACATCAGGTTAGAGCACCAACTAAAACAATTAAATATTGTATTGTTTGTTTACATAATTATTAAAACAGCTCACCAAATATTTTTTAATTTAATTTAAAAATTACTATTATTAAAATCTAAAAAATAAAACAAAAATAATTACTTTTGAGTTTTGAATATTAATAACATCAAGATGATCTTCGTCGAATCTAATTGTTACTTGCGTTTTTGATCATAAATTATTTTGATCAACTTATCATTTGTTACAATCTTTGTCTTTGAGGGGTAAACGAAACAATTTTAGGTGATCAATTAAATACCATGTTAAAAAGCATTGATAAGAAAATCATAACTTCAGAAACAACCTACCATCTGAGTCGTCTTTTTTCACGAGTAATCAAAAATCGTAAAATTACCTTCGTACTTATTTTCTATTGGCCTTTGACAGCCAATAAAAAATGTACAATAAAAAGAATGGTGCTTGTTAAATTAACAAATCAATATTACCTATACATATATTTTTTAAGTTTATTAATAATACATATGTAGAATAACAATTAACAAGGTTTTTAACAATTTCAATTAAAAAATTAAAATGACAATACAAAATTACAGTTGATGTAGTCAAAGACAGGTAAAAAACCAGTATAAAAAATAACAAACACAAATAATTATAAAAGCTTAAACGAAATAAGAACGTCAACGTTTAAAATTATACTACCTTCTTAAAAAGATTTAAAATCCTTCCTCTTTCCTTTTTTTTGATTAAATATGTAGCTTTAAACATTTTTTAAATTGTGATGAATTTTTTATACATTTTAATTTTTGTAGTAATTCATTAAAAATTTTCATTGAATTGTAATTTGTCATAAAATTACCTTTATTATTTGTTGGTAATTTCAAATGAATATAGTTAGCGATTTGTGTATAATGATTATGAATATTTAAAATAGGTTTTTGTTTTTTATTAATTATTCAGTAAACTAACATACATGCTTCATTATAGTAAATTTCAAAAATATTAAAACTACTTGCAATTTCCATTAAATGGTTCTTATTAGTATAATAATCCAAGTTAACAAACTTTTTAGGCAGGAATTTCTTTTTTTTGTAATTTGTTTGAAAAATATATAGAACAGGAGCCCCACGCAGTTATACAATATATCTAACATTTGAATAAATAAATGATTCCTTTAATAATTTCTTTACACGATGTTATCACAAATATTAAATTTTCTGTAAATAAATCCCATAGAAACTAGTTTATTTGATACCATTTTAATTTGTTGTTCCCAGGAAAGTTTCCAATCAAAAATTATTCCAAGATACTTGAATTCGATGAAAAATTTTAACTTATTATTATCAATGCATAGATTTAGATTTATTTGTTGTTTATTTTTATTTTTAAAAATCATAAATTCAATTTTTCTTTAAGTTTACAGAGATAAATTTTCATTTGCCCAAGTTGAAAAACTTGATAGATTTTCATTAATTTCTTTTTCCAAATTTTTTTTATTAAATCCTGAATATAAAAGAGCTATTCATACGCAAAAATGGATTGAAATTCGCTTTTAATCCACAAAATTGTATATTATTAATATAAACTAAAAATAGCAATAGACCAAGAACTGATTCTTGAGGAACACCAGATTTTAAATTAATTTTATTACTTGGAGTATCATTAATATACAAGCATGCCATAAGAAACGGCATTTATTGAAGTAAATGAAATTCAGTTTAACATCAGTTTTACCGAAAATGACATCAACTTTCCTATTTTAAATGTAACACCCTATTTTTTGTACTCATTATTAAATATTGGTAAGTTCTAGGTATGTTTGAGACAAAAAAAATTTAGTTTTTCTCAACTTTAAAAATAATCGGGTTAGCTATTATCCTTCTAAAGAAAAGAACGAGCGAAAAACGAAATTCAACAAAATAAGGGTTCCAAGCATAGATTTGGAAAGCAAAATTGATAATTAAGTTTTGAGTTTATTTGTGTTGTAAAACAACAATAACTACTAAATGTTATAAAACAGCATTATTAAAAAAGAAAATTAAAGATAGACACAAACTTGTGCAAATTTGAAAGAGAAATCCACAACAAAAGACATTAAAAGCACTATTTTCTCTATTTTCACCTTTTCTTTAAGTAATTAGATTAAATTAATAGATATTAATATCTTCCAAACCATGAACATAGGACCATACAAACAACTAGTTTACAAATTTAAATTTCAAATGATGGCTGTACACCTCTTCCAATTGTATTTCAGAAAAGATCACCTGTATTGTAGAAAAATCAATTCAATTTCAGAAAATATAAATTGTATTTCAAAATAGTCAATTGTATTTCGAAATAATCAAATGTATTTCAGGAAGCATAGATTTTATTTCAGAAAAATCAATTTAATATCAGAAAGGATCAATTATAAAAAAATGAGGAAGTCGAGAGTTTTTGAACCATAACAGCACACACCTTTTATATAAAATGTGCTATCGAAATTTAACATTACACCAATAACACCCAGGCTTATAAATTACCACTCATGTCATTTGTGGTTAAAAATTATTATATAATTAAAACCTAATTAAAACTTAACCCCAAATGACATTCGTGTTAATATTCGCGAAAAATATTCGACTTAAGATCGGGAAATTTTACGCGCTCACCTAACTTCAATAGATATTATAGTAAAATATAACTTTTTTGTAACCAAATTTTGTATCCATTTCTAGAAATACAAATTCTTTTAAATAAATATAATTGCAAAAATAATTTAAAAAAATTCGAATACAAATTATTTTTTTGCATCATTTTTTGAAAGCAAAATTTAAAAATATACATTTTACATGATTTGAAATGTTTTATAATTTCAATCTAAAAAAGATTTTTTTTTAAATTTTGAGCTTTTTGGTAGATACTATTGAAGTCTGTTTTAAACGGGGAATTTAAATTGAGCGCACTTACAATTTACCGGCTGCTACAGAGCGAGCGCTTGCTACTGATTTTATAGTTCAGCGGTAATGAAACAGAAGACTCGCGCGCCTAAAATCCAAACAATACTCCAAGGCTAATCTACCACGTTCTTATTTGTTTACCGTTATCAAATAAATACGTGAATTTATTAATATAATAATAATAATAATAATAATAACTCATGACCATCTAGCAAGATTATTTAATGCATTTGTTAATAAAGAAATAGAAATGCCAGAATGGTTCACTGAAGGTCGGACTGTGCTCATATATAAAAAAGGTGACCCAAAGCTCCCTGAAAATTATAGGCCTATAACGTGTCTTAACACAATATACAAACTATTCACCAGTATACTTTATACCAACATCCTAACAACAATAACGCCAATATGGGAAAGCATATATGAGCAGAGAGGATCAAAGAGGGGTGTGGCAGGAATCCGAGAAAACCTGCTTATAGATGGCACAATATGCCAAGATGCGAGGAGGTATAAAAGAAATATTTCAATGGCGTGGATTGACTACAAAAAAGCGTTCGATAGCACTCCACATTTACTAGTCACCAACTTACTAGAGGAAATGCATGTCAACCCAAAAGTCGTTAACATATTAAAAGTTGTTATGGCCTCCTGGAAAACTAAATTTTTTATCGGCGGAGGAAAAAAGCAAGTGGAAACATCCTTCATCAGGATTTCAAGAGGAATTTTTCAAGGGGACACACTAAGCCCGCTGCTTTTCTGTTTAACTTTGCTTCCACTCTCAGTAGCGTTAAGGGAAGAGCCAGGTTACTTAGCCGGACCACCAGGCGAAAGAAACAATAAAGTTACGCATCTATTTTATATAGATGATCTAAAAATATATGGACAAAATGAGAAGAACTTGGAAAAAGCCCTAAATGTAGTACAGGAATATTCTAACTGCATTGGAATGTCCTTCGGATTAAGTAAGTGTGCTGTATTCAACCTAAAAAGAGGCAGAACGACGGATATTGAAAATAATGTGGTATTACTGGATGGAACTGAAATTCAACATCTTCCAAACAACGAGCACTATACTTACCTTGGTGTGAAAGAAAGGGAGTTGCTTAATATCCAAGACATTAAATCATCCTTGTCAAAAAAATATTTTAAAATCGTGTCAGAGATTTGGAAATCAGAACTTACCGGTATTAACAAAGTCAAAGCAACCAATATCCTTGCTGTTCCAACCATAACACACACATTCGGTGCAGTGAAATGGAATCATGATGAACTCCTAGATTTAGACAGGAAAACTAGAAATATTTTAAGAGAGAATAGAAGTCTACACCCAACATCCTCAGTTCAAAGAATATACTTACCTCGGTGCCTAGGTGGAAGAGGACTCCTCTCACTAGAGGATCTCCACGACAGGATAGTAATTGCTGAAGCGTGTAAAATAATAAAGACAGACGATCCCCTACTAAGCGCTGTTAGAGTTCATGAACTTGAACAAAATAACTCTTTCCTGTTTCGATCCGCCTCCAGGGCCGCCCAAAAGTTCGGGTTGCAACTAGACCTACAACTCACTGGTAGATCAAGACAGAGCATCACCAATCTTGAAGTGAAGGATCTGAAAAATAAAGTTAAAACTGCAATGCAGGAGAAAAATCTTCGTGAGCATATAGACAAAAACATTCATGGTCAATTCTATAAAAATATTGAGGAGCTGAGTCTATCAAAAAATTTTACATTTTCATTCCTAAGATCATCTTCGTTGAAGTCCGAAACGGAGGGATACATAGTGGCGTGCCAGGATGGTGTATTTAATAGCTTGGCATACAGGAGTAGAGTTTTAGGAGACAACAGCCATGGAATTAGATGCAGAGCATGTAAAACATCTACTGAAACCACAATGCATCTATTATCAGCATGCCCCAAATATGCACCGACCTTTTATATATCTAGGCACGACAGCGCATTAAAGGTTGTCTATCAAAACCTTAGAGTGAAGTATGATATCGATAAAAAAGTCAACCCACCATATGTAGACGAATGTCCTGAAAGTGTCACTATCGGAGCAAAATGTAAGATATTTTGGAACTTTCCATTTTCCACTACTAACCAAATTTCAGCCAATAAACCAGATATGGTCCTTATGGATATGGAAACGAAGGAACTGTTTATTATTGAAATGTCATGTCCTGGGGAAAGAAATATAGTATCTAAGGAAGAAGAAAAGGTCACCAAGTACAGAGACCTAATGTTTGAATTAAGACATACTTACCCAGATTATACTGCAATCTTTATCCCAATTATAATTGGAGTACTAGGCGGGATCCATCCAAACACCGCGAATCACCTGAAAAAAATAAAAAGAATTAAAAGTAATGTCACAGATATAATTACGGAAATGCAAAAATATGTCATCCTAGGAACTCTTCGGACTCTTCGAGCGCACGAAGCTACTTACCCTACATCCTAAGTAGTAAGTGTCTGTCCCTGCTTTAGTTGCTCAACCTAACGGTCGCAGCTAGGGTGTATTAGTTCAATTGCATAGTTGGGTAACACCAATACGCGAGATGTGCAATATGAACGCCTGAAAAAAAAAAAAAAAAAAAAAAAAAAAAAAAAAAAAAATAATAATAATAAAAAGCAGGGCGGTTCATCCTACCAGTGGCCGTTGGTGAGTAGCGACACCACTTCCCCGAGCAAACGCGCGCACGCGCTAAGTGCAAATCGGACCAGCGCCTACGCGGTGTACAAACCCATACCTCGTGATTGCGAGAATGGGACAGCTGGCCGGGAAGTAGGTGGGCTAACCTCCTTCCTACTTTCTTATTACGGGTTCAAGACAACGAACAGCGTCGAGCTACCCACCAAGTCGACGGATCGGATACGTCGCATGGAAGAATTGGGAGTAGCTCAAATCCAATTGGCTATACTAGCAAGGGAAAGATCGGGGGAATGATGAATTATGTGGGAACCTTATTAGGTGTTATCAGAAGAGTAACCCAGATATCAGAGGATATATGAACAGGCTCAAAGAAGAATGGGATAAAACTCGCCCTGAATTAAATAAGATTACAGCACAACATCTACGTGATCAAATAAGTTTTCTTAAGAGAAAAGGGGAATTTGGAAGGTTAGAACAACAAACAAATGACGGACAACAACAAATAGAAGAGAGTGATGAAAGTGATGAAAGTGATGAAAGCGGTGAAAGTAATGAAAGGCATGAGAGAGATATAGAAGAAGAAGAAGTAAATGAAGAAGAGGCAGTTACGTTGAAAGCCAGATTTAGCGACTATATACAGATGAATCTAGAGGAAAGGAAAACATACATATGTAAAAAGGTTAACATAGAAAACAAAAAAATACATCTCATTAACGAAATTATAGACGAACATCTAACTAACGAGTCCACATTACTGGATATAAACAAAGCTGTCTACGCTGCTGCTTGTGCGCTTACGCCCGAAAACGACAAAAACTACAACAAAGGATGTTCGCAGATTCAAAAGAGGCTAAGAAAAGTAGAAGACAAGATCAAAGTAAAAAGACGCCTAGCTTCCCAAATAACGGAAGTAATCTACTATATGTCACAAAATAAAACTTACACACCAAAAATCAAGCAGATTGTTAAACACCTAAAATCGCAACATCATACGGTAAACAAAAACACACTTGTCGTCATAAAAGAAGAGGCTCTGGATAAAATACGATCACTCACAGCTATCAAAAAGAAAATGAAGATCTCGAAAGACACGTATGAACAAAACAAGACATTTAAAGAAAAACCATCCAGACTATTTGAAAAAACAACAAATGTCAAAACAAGACCATCTGTTGAAAACATAGAGCAGTTCTGGAAAAAAGTATACGAACAACCAACAGCTATAAATGTAGAGAATGAGGCCATTAAACGCTTTAAAGACACATGCTCACGCCGTGCCGAGGAAGAAAACGAAAACCTTCCGATCGAAGAGACAGAAATCAAAGAGGCGCTTAAAAACAAGCGAAATTTTGCCGCTCCTGGAGTAGACCTTATAAATACTTATTCGTGGAAGTACTTTCAATCCACTCACAAGCATCTAGCTCGAGTATTCTCAAATATGATCTTCAACAGTGAAGTTATTCCGAGTTGGTTTGCTGAAGGTAGAACGACCTTAATTTATAAAAAGGGAAATCCTGAAGAAGCTAGTAATTACCGCCCAATAACTTGCCTCAACGCCCTTTATAAGCTTTTCACAAGCATATTATATGAACGAATTCTTAAGCAAATTGAACCAGTGTGGAAATATATTAACGAGCAAAGAGGTGGAAAGAGGCTTATGGCCGGGCTCAGAGAAAACATCTTCATTGATAGGTGCATATACCAGGATGCAGTGCAATACAAGAGGAATCTATCCATGGCCTGGATAGATTACCAAAAGGCTTTCGACACAACATCTCACGAGCTTATATTGATACTATTGGAGCACTTAAAAGTCCACCCGCAGATTAGAGAGACTCTATCCGGATTATTTAAACTATGGAAAACAACATTCACAATCACACATAACGGGAGCAAAATAAGTACAAGCTCTGTAGCGTATCGAAAGGGGGTGTTCCAAGGAGACTCCCTCAGTCCTCTGCTATTTTGCATCTCACTGCTCCCTATCTCGGTAATGCTCAAATCAACCAAAGGTTATATGGCAGGTAGACCAAATGCGAGAACTCATAAGACCACGCACTTATTCTACGTCGATGATCTGAAAATCTACGCATCCAATAAAAAAGATCTGACAAACCAAATAGAGCGGGTTCACCAGTACGCCAAGGATACAGGAATGAAATTTGGAACAGATAAGTGCGCGATATTTCACTTGGCTAGAGGAAGGAATGCAGAGTTTGGGGAAGACATTATACTTACAGATAATGTGGTGATGCGTCATCTACTGCCAGGAGAAACATACACATACCTGGGCATTGAAGAACATGGAATTCAGGAGACCACCACACTGAAGACGCAGCTGACATCTAAATATACAGCTAAGCTCAAATCAATATGGGCATCTCAGCTAACGGGAAAAAACAAAATCTTGCCAACTAATATGTTAGCAGTCCCAATTTTATCGTACACGTTCGGTGCAATACCATGGAAAGTAGACGAACTTAAAGACCTTGACCGACTTACCAGGAAAACACTCACATGGCACCGAAGTCACCACCCCAAGGCATCTGTTCAAAGGCTCTATATTCAGAGGATAAAAGGTGGCAGAGGATTGATAAGTATCGAGCAAGCGCACAGAACTGCAGTCATCACCTTTGCAGAGAGAATATATAAGTCCAATGATAACCTCCTTATTCTGGCGCGGGATCATGAAATAAATAATGTAGGAGCGTTTCTTATAAAAGCGGCTGTTAGAGCAGCGGAAGAGCTGGAACTCCCATTGAAAATAAGACACTTTTCAACCAGAAATATCAGGGGAGAAAGCATAATCCTGAATAATCCATCGGAAATAAAAATAAAGTGTAAGTCTGCAGCTGAAAGAATACTCATGGATACACATAGGAACAAAGCCTTACATGGAGTATACTACCAAAATATCGCAAACCTTAATCTAAATGAGTCACTTACCTTCTCGTTTCTTAAATCCTCCTCCTTAAAGTCTGAGACTGAGGGTTTCATACTTGCTTGCCAAGATGGCGTCATCAATACCCTGGCGCACCGAAAGTATATCTTTAAGGAAAATATAAGCGACAGATGCCGTGCATGTCATCTACATTCGGAAACCGTGATGCATCTCCTATCAGCATGCCCAACGTATGCGCCAACCTTATACCTCAGACGACATAACAACGCCCTCAAAGTCTTGTACTGCCATCTAAGACATGTATATGGAATAGACGAAAAACTTATACCACCGTACGCTCTCCATCCTGAGAAAATCGTTACAAACGAAAAAGTTAAATTATTTTGGGACTTTGGGTTTTCAACTACAAACCAGCTGTCTGCAAATAAACCAGACCTCGTAGTCATGGACATAGAAAACAAAGATCTTTACGTAATTGAGTTCTCCAGTCCAGCTGAAAACAACATAAGTGAAAAAGAGGATGAAAAAATAAATAAGTATAGAGACCTGATGTTTGAGCTTCGTCTAACTTATCCCGAATATAAAACCACATTTATAACAATAATCATTGGGGTACTAGGAGGTATAAAAGCAACGTTGATACGTAACCTAGAAAAAATAAATGCTTGTAAAAGTTATACTGAAATACTCACCCAACAAATGCAAAAGCACGTAATTTTAGGATCCTTACATGTCATTAGAGCACACGAAACATCTCGAACTATATAGCCGATCTTAACATCATCTTCCCGCGGTGGCCGCCTATTTTTCTCAGGAAAGACGTGGCCACCTTGTAGAATGGGATGAACGTATTCTCGAGCTGCGTTCATTACCTTAAAACAAAAAAAAAAAAAAAACAAAAAAAAATAATATTAATAATAATGATAATAATAAATATGCAGGGCGGTCAGTACACTTACCCATCTCCTTCTGACCGTTGGCGAGTAGCGACGCCACATCTCCCCAGCTAAGAGATGAGGCCCAACGTAACCATAGGAGCTGCTAAGGCCGCAAAATCCTTATGAAAGCCAAGAGCGCGGCATATGGTTTACCATAAATTTTATAAGGTGAATTTCTTACGGCTAACCCCCGAGGAAATTCTTCAACTGGTTTCTAGGAATACAAGAAATACAAGTAAAACTGCCCACAACGTTCCTCTTTCGGATAAGGAGCATAACAAAGTTGGGAGCAGTAACCAACCAAAGGAATCATCAAACTCTGTATGGAGCCAAGAAATGTGTTTTGACCTAGCCGTATGCTATCAATTAAGTGAGCCAAAGAAACGAGGCTATATGAAACGAATGCACTCGCGATGGATTAACTTACATCCAGAATTAAATAGATTCTCGGCTCAGAACTTAAGAGATCAGGTCGCATTTCTCAAAGGAAAGGGCTTTAAGTTTCCTCAAACTGGTGAACAGCAGCCAGACAATGAAATCGAAACAAGCCCACGCACATCACAAACATCAATGGAAAATGACACCGAAAATATAGATGCAGACATGGAAAACAAGTTCATAGAGCACTTAAACGCCGCATCCCAAGGAAACAAACAACCTCTAAACAAGTCAAGACAAGATATAAACCCAAGGACCCTTCCAATGATTAACCGAATTGTAAATAAACACCATACAAATAACTGTAACTTGTCACAATTAATACAGATAGTATACGCAGCAGCCAAGGCTGTTGAAAAAAATCCCCCAAAATGCCAACGATTAGCAAAGCTTAAAACACGTTTAAATAAAATTGAAGCTAAAATTACAATTAAAAGACAAGAAGCATCCCAAATAGAGTCAGTTATCTATTACATATCCAACAAAAGAGTCTTTACCCGAAAAGTGAAAAAGATATATGGTAAATTTAAAAACAAACACCATACAACAAAACTAAACGTGTTCAAAACAGAAAAAGAAAAAGCTTTAGATAAGATACGGTCCCTGAAAGCTATACGCGACAGCATAGCGAAATCTATCAAATTTACTGAACAAAATAGTAATTTTAATAAATCTCCGTCGACACTATTTCAACAACAAAATAGTGTACTGCCAAATAAAACCGAATATGAGAACTTTAAGGCATATTGGAAACGCATTTATGAAACTGAAAGCCGAGCAAATATCGAAACTGAGGAAATGAACAACTTTTCGCGATTCTGCAATAAAAATAAAACAAAAGACGTCCCACTAGAAGCAATTAGTGCTGCCGAAATTAAAGAACTTCTCCGAAAAAAGCCAAATTTCTCAGCCCCAGGTCCAGATGGGATAGTAAACTATTGGTGGAAAAAAATAGAGGCGGTACATGAGACAGTTTCTAACATATTTAGCGAGTACCTGAACGACACAGAATCTATACCGAGCTGGCTGCCAGTAGGTAGAACCATTCTTATCTTTAAAAAAGGCAATAAGAACCTGCCAGAAAATTACAGGCCAATCACATGTTTAAATACAATATACAAGTTGTTCACCAGTGCTTTGCAAGCTAGAGTAGAGAAATGTATTGATCCTGTATGGAATAAAATATACGTGCAAAAAGGCTGCAAAAAGGGAATAGCAGGGGTTAAAGAAAATCTCCTTATAGACGGGTCGGTTTGTCAGGATGCAGTATGGTATAAAAGGAATCTGTCAATGGGCTGGGTGGATTATAAGAAAGCCTTCGACAGCACGCCACATAATCTCCTAATACACGTACTCACTGAAATGAACACAAATACACAAATCATTCAAGCCATTGTAAAGCTAATGACTTTCTGGAAAACCACAATCCACTTTCCTGGTGATAAAGATGGTAGCTTAAAATTCGACGTACTGTATAAAAAAGGCATCTATCAAGGAGATTCACTAAGCCCCATCCTTTTCTGTATATCTCTGATACCACTATCCATTAACCTACACCTATGCCCAGGCTATTTGGCAGGACAACCTAATAACAGAAAACACAAAATCACTCATCTGTTATATATGGATGATCTGAAAATCTATGCCAAAAATGAAACAGAATTAAAAAAAATGTTTGATATAGTCACAACATATTCAAACGATATAAAAATGGAAATGGGACTTAGTAAATGCACAGCATTTAACATAAAAAGAGGGAAGGCATGCATAGATCAGGACGAGGATTTAGGACTAGTGGATGGAACGGCAATTCGATACTTACACCAAAATGAACATTATACTTACCTGGGAATAGAACAGAATACTATGCATAATATTAAAAACGTAAAAGAAGCACTTACCTTGAAATATAAAAGCACGGTAAAGAAAATTTGGTCGTCTGAATTAACTGCGAAAAACAAAGTGCATGCAACTAACTCCTTAGCGGTACCAATACTTACCCATACCTTCGGCACAATAAAATGGAACGTCAACGAGATACTGACGCTGGATAGAATAACCAGACGCATTATGCAAGAATATCGCAGTTTGCACCCAAATGCCTCCGTACAAAGATTGTACATATCAAGAAGCGAAGGGGGACGGGGCCTCACGCTCATAGAAAACATACACGGCCGACTGGTTATATCAGAGGCATGCAAGGTGTTTAAAACAAAAGATCCTCTCTTATCAATCGTGCGAGACCACGAACTAATGGAAAACGGAGGATTCTTATTCAAAGCAGCAAGGAAGGCAGCAGACGCTTTAGGCGAAATAATATATCTTAAAAGAAGACCACCAAGACCCGGAAGTCTAGAAACAATGGAACCACAAGCTCGAAATGCGGAATTGCGAAGTAAAATGCAGACGAATCTCATGACCAGACATATGGAGAAAAACCTGCATAGTCTCTATTTTAAAAACCTCGAAAATCTAGGCTTAAATAGAAGATTAACGTTTCAGTTTCTCAAAGCAGCAGGACTAAAGTCAGAGACGGAGGGGTACATAACCGCTTGCCAGGATGGAGTTTTCAACTCACTTCATTACAGGCGAACGGTTATGAATATACCCACACCCAACACAAGATGCAGAGCCTGTAATGGCTCCGAGGAAACCACGATGCACCTATTGTCCGCCTGCCCAAAATATGCGCCCAATAGATATATTAACCGCCATGACACCGCGTTAAGAGTCTTGTATCATCTAATAAGGCACAAATTTGGCATAGACGAAACTCCAGCTCCACCGTACTTCCTGCCGGACACGGAATCGGTAGTTCAAAACGACAAAATTAAAATATTCTGGAACATACCATTTTCAACAACAAAGCTACTACGAGCCAACAAGCCAGACCTGGTCATACAAACCATGGAGAATAAACAAATGTATGTAATAGAAATGTCCTGTCCATGTGATACAAATATTATCGTAAAGGAAACTGAAAAGATAGAGAAATATCAACACCTAATGTATGAACTAAGGAAAACGTATAAAGAATTTAACCTCACCTTTATTCCAGTAATCATTGGTGTCCTCGGAGGAATCAGTGCGTCCACGGAAAAGCACCTGAAAAAAATAAGTGACTTAAACAATAATGAAATACATCAAATACTTACCAACATGCAAAAGTACGTTATACTTGGCTCCCTAAATATTTTAAGAGCACACGAGAGTAAACACACATAACAACCGTAGATGATTCCCGCCTCTGCCGCCCAACCGAAAGGTCGCAGCAGAAGGTGAAATTAGACAGCTAAAGCAGACCAGTATGACGAATCGAAAGGTTCCGAAGATGGTACGCTGTAGCATGTTGCCAATAAAAAAAAAAAAAAAATAATAATAAAATTATAAAACATTTCAAATCATGTAAAATGTATATTTTTAAATTTTGCTTTCAAGAAATGATGCAAAAAAATAATTTGTATTCGAATTTTTTTAAATTATTTTTGCAATTATATTTATTTAAAAGAATTTGTATTTCTAGAAATGGATACAAAATTTGGTTACAATAGCAGGGCGGTCCATTCCACCTGTGACCGTTGGTGAGTAGCGACACCACTTCCCCGAGCAAATGTGCGCAGGCACCAAGTGCAAAGCGGACCAGCGCCAACGAGGTGCACAAACCTATACCTTGTCAAGTGCGAGTATAGGTCAGCTGGCCGGGGGAGAAGGTAGGTTAACCTCTTGCCTACTCCCCTATAATGGGTTCAAGATAAAGAACAGCGTGGAGCTACCCACCAAGATGACGGTTCGGATACGTCTCATGGAAGAATTGGGAGTAGCTCAAATTTAATCGGCTACACTAGTAAGGGAAAGATCGAGTGGAATGATCAACTGTGTAGAAGTCTCATTCGGTGTTATTGGGATAGTGATCCAGGGACCAGGGGTTATATGAACAGGCTAAAGGAAAACTGGGATAAACATCACCCTGAATTAAGTAAGATTACAGCACAACATCTACGTGATCAAGTAAGTTTTCTTAAAAGAAAAGGAATGGTTGAGTACGAAGAACAAGAGCAAGAAACAAATAACATGCAACAACAAATAGAAGTCAGAAATGAAAATGCGGAAAATGACTTTGATGAAAATGAAGTAATTTCAATGAAGGCCACGTTTAACGAATACGCATATATGAGTCTAGAGGACAGGAAAAAATGTGTTTCCAAAAAGGTCAATATAGATAAGACCAAATTAAACCTTCTTAATAAAATCATAGACGACCACCTTACCAACGAATGCAGTCTACTGGACATAAATAAAGCTGCCTATGCTGCTGCCTGTGTACTTACACCTGAAAATGAAAGAAATAAAAATGAATATGGTTCACAATGTCAAAAGAGAATGAAGAAGGTTGAAGCCAAAATTAAGGAAAAAAGAAGACAAGCTTCACAAATAACAGAAGTCTTACACTACATGTCAGAAAATAAAACATTCACACACAAGATCAAAGATATAGTAAAGCGCATTAAGGCACAACATCACACAATAAAAAAAGCATACTTACCTGTATAAAAGAAGAGGACCTAGATAAAATACATTCATTGACTGCAATAAAAAAGAAATTGTTAGTTACGAAAGACACGCATGAACAAAATAAAACTTTCAAAGAAAAACCATCGAGACTATTTGAAAAAACTCCGGAAATCAAAACAATCTCATCAGCTGAAAACATAGAGAGTTATTGGAAAGGAATCTACGAACAACCAGCAGTCATAAATATTTATAATGAAGCCATAGAAAGCTTTGAAAAAACATGTGAACGATATGTCGAGGGGCCAAATGTTATCGATCCAATAGGTGAGGACGAAGTCGCAAAAGCTCTAAAAAATAAGAGAAATTTTGCTCTGCAATAATGAGGAAATTCCGACCTGGTTTGTTGAAGGTAGAACATCATTAATTTACAAAAAGGGTAATCCCGAAGAGGCCAGCAACTACCGCCCGATAACGTGCCTTAACACTAGCTACAAAATATTTACCAGTATACTATATGAACGTATTCTTAAGCAAATCCAACCTGTGTGGAAACACATAAATGAGCAACGAGGTGGAAAGAGAGACGTGGCTGGACTGAAAGAAAACATCTTCATCGACAGATGTATATACCAAGATGCAGTGCAATATAAAAGAAATCTATCCATGGCATGGATAGATTATCAAAAGGCATTCGACACCACATCTCACGAGCTAATATTGCTGCTTTTGGAGCACCTAAAAGTCCATCCACAAATAAGATATACTTTATCCAGGCTATTTACAATGTGGAAGACAAAATTTTCCATCTCGTGCAATAAAAAGAAAATAGTTACAAACTCAGTAACTTACCGAAGAGGAGTGTACCAAGGAGACTCGCTTAGTCCGTTGTTATTCTGTATATCATTACTCCCCATCTCAGTAATGCTTAAGACAACAAAAGGATATATGGCGGGAAGACCAAACGCAAGAACTAATAAGGTCACGCACCTATTCTACGTAGACGACCTTAAAATCTTTGCGTCTAACAAAAAAGAACTGGCAAATCAAATAGAGCGAGTTAACCAGTTCACCAAAGATATCGGTATGAGATTTGGTACTGATAAATGTGCAGTTTTTCACTTGGATAGAGGAAGGAATACAGATGTGGGTGAAGATATCCTACTCACAGATAATGTGGTCATACGCCATTTAGGACCAGCTGAAACATATACGTACTTGGGTATTGAAGAGCGCGGAATTCAGGATACCACTATACTAAAGTCGCAGCTGACAGCAAAATATACGGCAAAACTAAAATCAATCTGGGCCTCACAGTTGACTGGGAAAAATATAATCTCCGCTACTAACCTGTTAGCTATCCCTATCTTAACTTACACGTTTGGTGCAGTGCGATGGAATGTGAATGAAATCAAAGACCTCGATCGACTTACCAGGAAAATACTCACCGATCATAGAAGTCATCATCCCAAAGCTTCTGTCCAAAGACTCTACATACATAGGAAAAAAGGGGGTAGAGGATTGCTAAACATTGAACAAGCTCATAGAACAGCAGTCATCTCCTTTGCGGAAAGAATATATAAGTCCAATGATTTTCTTCTTAAAATGGCGCGTGATCATGAGATAAACAACACCGGAGCATTTCTCATAAAGGCGGCTGTCAGAGCAGCGGAAGAGTTGGGACTCCCACTGAAAATAAGAGATTTTTCGTCAAGAAATATTAGAGGAGAAAGTATAATCCTTAAAAATCCAACTGAAATAAAAGCAGAATGTAAATCGGCGTATATAAGCATGATTCAGGAGACGCATAACAGTAAACCCCTTCATGGAGTGTACTACAAAAACATCGCAAACCTTAAACTAAGCGAGCCACTTACCTTCTCATTCCTTAATTCTTCCAGCTTAAGATCTGAAACAGAGGGATTTATACTTGCCTGCCAAGATGGTGTAATCAATACCATGGCCCACCGAAAACACGTCTTTAAAGAGAACATAAGTGATAAATGCCGTGCATGTCACCTGCATTCAGAAACCATAATGCACCTCTTATCCTCCTGTCCAAAGTACGCACCATCCTTGTATCTCAGGAGACATAACAATGCCCTTAAAGTTTTGTACTGCCATCTCAGACACGCATACGGAATAGACGAAAAACTTATACCACCATACGCTCTTCATCCTGAAAAAATAGTAACAAATGAGAAAGTTAAACTATTTTGGGATTTTGGCGTTTCAACCACAAACCAACTTCAAGCGAACAAACCAGATCTTGTTGTCATGGATATTGAAAAAAAACATTTCTATGTTATTGAGTTTTCAAGTCCCGCTGAAAACAATATCAGCCAAAAAGAGGATGAAAAAATAAACAAATATAGAGATCTGATGTTTGAATTCCGATTAACTTACCCAGATTATAAAGTTATATTTATACCCATAATTATTGGAGTACTGGGAGGCATGAAAGCATCAATATCGCATAACCTGGAAAAAATTCAAGCCTGTAAAGATCATGCATATATACTTACCCGACAAATGCAAAAGCACGTAATTTTGGGATCACTGCATATTATCAGAGCACACGAAACGTCCCGAACTATATAGCCGACTTCAACATCATCTTCCCGGGGTGGTCGCCTATTTCTCTTAGGAGAGACGTGGCCATCTAGCAGAATGGTACGAACGTATTCGCGAGCTGCGTTCAAAACCTAAAAAAAAAAAAAAAAAAAAAAAAATAATAATAATACCACGAGTACAACATCAAATTTATCCCAATCATAATAGGCGCTCTGGGTGGCATGAGCGGACGAATTGAAAAACACCTGGAAAAAATTGAAAACAATAATAAATCGGAGATAAACAACATACTTACCGACATGCAAAAATATGTACTCCTCGGATCGCTCAGAATCCTTCGAACGCACGAAGCAAACCAATCTTAAAGTCATTCCCTGTCATCGTACTCATCCGAAAGGAAGACGTTGACGCGTAAGACCTTGGGCAGTACCATGTGGTATGCGCGAGATGTCCAAGAGTCGCCCTAAAAAAAAAAAAAAAAAAAAAAAAAAAATAATATTAATAATAATATTTATTTGTGAATAATACAGAGTATTTTACAAATGTCATGACAGGATATACAATAGAATTTTACTCTACAGACTAATGATTATTAATGTATAAAACTATTTTAACCCAGCTTCATAGTTGCCTACACATTTAAAAAAATCATCGAATGAATAGCAAGCCTCCTTAACAAGCAATGATTTTAATTCTGTTTTAAAACATTTAATGTTTAAGTTTTTAATCCATATAGGAAGAGCATTGTAAAATTTGATGCCATGGTATCTAACACCAGTTTTGTTTTTATCTAAACGTGAGAATTGAGGTATAAGAAAGTCTTTTCCTCTAGTGTTGAATGAGTGACAGGTTTTTTTATCAAGATATTCATCTAGATGTGTAATAATATAATACAAACTTTCAAGGATATATAGACTAGGTAATGTTAGTATACCCAGGATTTTAAACGTCTCCTGACAGTTTTCTCTGTAACCAATTCCCGCAATAACGCGAACAGCACGACGTTGAAGAGCAAAGATTTTGTTGCTGCTTGCAGAGTGTCCCCATGCAATCAGGCCGTACATAATATGAGATTGAAAAAGGCTATAATAAGCATTTTTTAGAACAGTGGTAGATACGCTGTTTTTTAAATTGCGCAGTAGAAAAATTGTACTGTTTAACTTTGGCTCTAAGTTTTCAACGTGTCTATTCCACACCATTTTGGGATCCAGATGAATCCCAAGAAATTTGGTGAAGGATACAGGTTCATCTACAGTATTTCGCAAATTTATAATAATCACCGTGTAGGGACTCGAAATCTTGCAATGTGCTTTGCAATTCTTCAAGTTTTAGCATGGTTTTAGTAATTAATTAATAAATAATTAGTGATCGTACAAAAGAAAATAAGAGAATACATGTTAAATAAATTTTAATTATTTTTAATTACACATTTATTTTAAACCATAAATAATTTTAAAACATTTTTCGTCTTTTGAAAAAAATCCTGAAATTTTAGATTGTTCTTGCTTTTTTTCCGGTCGTCGGTGGCGTCACATTGAAAAATCGTAGCTCCGTCGGGTTTTAAAGTGAAGCTACAAAATTTGGGCCCTTCTATTCTCACATCCTCAGAATAGACTAAAACTATTTTAAGTCTTCAGGCGCAACCCCTTGGCGTTTGGCGTCACGGCGCCGGTCTGTGAAGAGTGCAATTTTAGCATTTTTTAGGTTGCAAAAGTACCATATTTTTTGTGCTTTCATCTGAAGATCCACCAATGTAATAAAATCTCGTTTTTTTATTTTAAATTGACATACAAGCTATACCACGTTCCTGCAGTTCTTCTTGATATCTTAATTTTTCTCGTTGTTTTATCGCCCTCAAAATCGCGCTTGTTTTCATGCTTTTTCGACGCTCTAATATTTAGTAATTTTAACATTTTTTATTTTCCTTTCTACATTAATATTTATAAGCAAGAAAATCGGGAATTTTAATTTTTCACCGTGGGCTTCAGAAAAGAATCGAGCGTAAAGTGTTTAAAAATTCGCGCACAATGCGGTCGTATATTTGTTCGACTGGCGCCCACAGTTTTTCAAAAAACTTTAAATTTTACTTCATTTCCCTAAAAAGAAATCGTTTTCTAGGTCCACTTTACGGCAAAAAAAAACTGCTATATCTTAGATCATATAAAAATGACATTGTTCCTTAGGTACTGTAAATCTAACGTCGACCCTCAGCTTAAAACCCTTGTTGGTCTTTATTATTTCATTGGTGTTATTTAAAATAATATTTATTTAAAAGAAAGATGACCGAAAGCACGTTAATTAAATGATTAATTAATGGGTTCTTTTTTAGGGTTAAGCCAACGTTTACATTTATTTAAATAGTGACCAACTTGATGTTAAACAAATAGCTGAGTTATTATTTTCTTCTAAGTTGGTTTATAAAAAAAAACTAAATCCAAAATTAATACTTGTACTTACTTGTTCTTAACTTGCAGAATCAAAATCCTGATCGAGCCAAGTTCACTTTTATTTAAATTTCTTTGCTAAAGTATTTAAGGTTTTATTGGGAACTTATTAAAGATTATTAAAAACCAATATTTAATTAATATTAAATATATTAAAAAAAAAAGGTAATATTAAGATAAAAAAAATAAATAATCAAAAAAAATTACAAATAAAGATATTCACTGAAAAAAAATAATTATAAAAAAAAACTAATGGAAAAAAATTATCAATTTCAAATAAAATACAACTTATTGAAGAACCAATAGAAACCTTAAAAATATTCCGCAAATCACACAATAAACGAACAAAACAAAAATTACTAAATTTTTGAATAAAATCAAATAAACTTCTAATAACAATAAAGTGAAAAAGAAACGCGTCACGAACAAACTAAAATGAACTTGACTGATCAGAGTTAAGAACAAACATTACTCTAGATCAGAACATTATGGAATTCAATGATTTTAAGGTTTCTTTACAATTTATAGACTTTGCTTGGCATCCCTTATTACGTCATAACTTACTTAAGTAAAGACGCCAATCAAAGCCTCTTATTGGTTCTAATAATAAAGTAGGGCAAACCAAATTCATCCCTAAGCTCGGGGTGAATTTGGTAGCCTACGCTTAATCTCTAACGTGGAATAAAATAATTTTCTTTTTCTCAAACTATGATCAAACAAGTAAAATCTGAAAATTTACAATAATACAAATATCTGCCAAACTCTAATTATGACATTAAAAATATAAAATTTAAATAAATAATAAAATATTATTTAATTCAAATGTAGTAAAAAAACTTAAGTGTTTAGTTTATGTCTTGCTAAGTTGACCTGACTTAGCAGTTTCACCCTCCATCCGTTGGTAGGCAATAAATTTGTCCACACTTAATCCAAAGAATAACAAGGGTGCATTACTTAATACCCCAGACATAAACAAAACACTCGTGAGAAACAAAATTTTATCATAAAGAAAACTAAACTATTTTTACTTGTTTAAATCAACTACAAAGTAAATTATTTTATTCCTAACATAAGAATTAAAAAAAATTAATAAAACTGGAGATGTAATAAATGATATATTTACAGTACTTTCTGGGAAAAAAAACAAAACTTTCATATAAAATCAACAATAATTGAAAAAAGCTCAACCTCTTGTTTATTTTCTCCCGAAAAGTTGATGGTTTTCGAGTAACAAGCAAAAAACATTTTTTTTCAATGTTGCGTCTGGGAAGAAACCAAAACTACCCAAAACTTTCCTGGTAAAAACACATTTTGACTGGACTATTTATGCATTTCTAGCCGCCGATTCTTAAATTCAAAATTTCGACTTTTTTTGAGCATTACTTCTGAACCCCTTTGAAAAAAAAATCCCCAGGCGCTACCGTAAGTAGATATTATTTCTTTATAAGGTGAAAAGAAATTGTATTATTCTGATTGGCACGACCAACTGGTCGCTCTTAGCCACATTTTTGAAAATTTTATTCCTAATTTGTTTTCGAAGTTTAGGGTCAGGGGGTAGGAGGTGATTTTTTTGTTTATAAAGAAAATGAAAAATAAAAATGTTCGACGTTGGAAGTAGCGAATTTTCAATGTTCGCGTCGAAAGAGCTCAAAATTGAAACAGCAAAGTTGATGGCAGATAAACGACATAAAAACGACATAAAAACAACAAATCAAAACAATCTCCCGAAAAGGCATAGTCAGTAAAATTTAGACTACGAATCAAAAAAACGCAATTTTTTCCGCCGGCCGATTTGTCCAGCGAATCGATCCCGATTTTATACTTTTGCTAAAAAAAATGTTAAAACTGTACACTTTGCGTTCTGGCGCGGTAACGCCACACCTTTGCACCTGGAATCTTAAAAATTGGTCTGGTCAATCCTCTGGATGTGAGAATAAATGGGGTCGAATCTCGTTGCTTTCCTTCAAAACTCGACGGACCTATGATTAGTCAAAGTTGATGTCGTCGATGAGCGGAAAAAATAAAAAAAAATGTTTCCTGCTTTGAAAAATTTTAAATTTAAAAACACACTCTTGGCGGCTCTGCAAGCGATTGCTCATTGTGTGTAATAACTTTTTTCGGGCCAGTCTGATCGAAAAGTGGCTTACAATTTTTCTGGTTCATCCACCAACAAAATTACAACTCTCTACGCCAAAAACAGATATTTCCTGTTCCTTACGGGACCCGTCCAAGGCATTTTAAAAAAATATAATTATTTTTAATTTTTATGCACGTTGCACGTGCTGATTCAAAATTCAAGAATCAGAAGGTATTTTTGAAAGAACACGTGCACCAATTTATCAAAATTATGATCGAAAATTAGTTTGCCAATCAGTTTATTAGTGCATGTGCAAACAATATTTATTCCTAATTCCTCAGTGATAGGCGATACGGCAGGCGACAATATTTATAACGGCATGGTGGGAGTCTGCTTTGAGCAGATCGCGTAAGCATCGTAAGCGTGCATAAATTAAGTTTGGGACTCGACAACATATTTAAGTTACCTACCGTTCACCCCATGCCCACGACATGGAGATCATCGCCGATCTTACGCAGCTTCATGCATGTGTGTGCTTAATCAGCCCTTTTAGTATTTATCTTTAGTTTCTATTCTTCTATTGTAGTCTGTAGATTAGGAAAGTTATATAAGCTTTAATTATTATAATTATTATGCATTCAATTATTCATATTGTCAGAGTTAATTCATTTGTTAAATTTATACAGTAACTATTAATTTGTAACCGTTAATTTTGTTGAGAAAAATAAAAATCATTTTTAAAAAAACAATTGTGCTTCGAAGTTAATTAATTGGCGCAGTCGGTAGGATACCCTGAAAAACCGTCAAGAGAATATTGTTGGTTTTTTTCGTTTTTACGATTAACGGGGTTAGAAATCCAAGAAGATTCCAAGGCGGAACTCGAAGCTCTCCAAACATCGAGACACTCCGAGATTCAAAACTTTGGTACTCCAAGAAGATTCCAAGGCGGAACTCAAAGCTCTCCAAACATCGAGACACTTAGAGATTCAAAAAACTTTGGTATGACGTTGGAGATTTGGATGCTTATGTAAGTACAAAAATTGTTTTATGAGGTTTTGCTTTTTCTCTTGATGACCGAATTAGCGGGAAATTCAAATATTAACTCTCAACCTAGTACTAGTGATTCACTTAGTGGTAGAGATCGTTCACGTTCACCTATTTCCCGACAAGACGAAATGGCTTTTAAAACGGAATATTTACAAATGATTCCCGAATTTTACGGTGAATCCGAATTAGTTGCTAGATTTATTGAAATATGTGAAAAATTAGTAACTACTTTTTATGACGCACGAGTACCAGAAAATTTTCAAAATGTGTATTTAATGTCAAGTATACTTACAAAAATTAAAGGCCAAGCAGCTGTTAATATTTCATCAAATATAATAAATTCGTGGGACGATTTGAAAACTGCAATTCTAACTTCTTATGGTGATAAAAGAGACCACTTTAGCTTAAATTTTGAAATAACAAATCTAAAACAAAATTTTAATGAGTCTCCATTTGAATTTTATAATAAATTACAAAAATTGCTAAATTTGCAAATTTCTTATATTACGACTCATAATGCAAATGCGGTTGAACGCGGTAGTTAAATCCAATTTTTCCGTGATAACGCTTTACGTGTGCTGTTGCGTGGGTTAAAAGAACCCATTGGATCGCAGATGCGAGTAAAAAACCCACGGGATTTAAATGCCGCACTTCATATGCTGACTAACGATTTTCAGATAGAAAATAGAACGCAAATTCCAAGAGCACCTTATCAACCTCCTAGTACTTCAAGACAATTACCACGAAATAATAATTCGAATCATAATTTTAATTCAAATAATAATTTTAATTCAAACAGCAATTTTAATCAGCGCTCTAATAATTTTAATCAAGGTTTTAACAGAAACAGATCAGGATTTAGTCGAAGATTCAATAATTATAATAATAATTTTCGAAACAATTCCCAAAGAAATTTTAATAATACTCAGAATAATCAGAATGGTCAGCAGAACCATAATCTTCCTCGACCTACTCCTATGTCGGTTTCTACAAATAATACAGGTAGACCACAGCAAAATCAGCTATTTACTATCGATGAAAACATGCCAGCTAATAGAGCTAATTTTTTAGGAATAGAATCTCCGACGATTCAATCAGATCAGGAATAGAATTTATGAGCCTGATAAATAATTCTAGTACCTTACCATATATTATCGAACCAATATTTAATCTTAAGATACTTATAGATACTGGAAGTTCCCGTTCATTTGTAAATCCTTCAATTGCAATTAAGAATTTTAAAGGAAATATTAGAAATGATCCATTTAGTGTGGCCAGCGCACATGGCAACACTAATGGAAATTATAGTGCCATTATACCTTTGAAATCATTGTTTAAAACGCAGTTTGCAAATAAATTAAAATTTTACTTGTTTAACTTTCATTCTAATTTTGATATTTTATTAGGGAACGATAATTTAAAAATATTAAAGGCTTGTATTGATTATGAAAAAAATATATTAAATACTCCATATTGTGAAATTAACCTTAATTTTGGTAAAATTCAGGAGACAGGTACGAAGTGCATAGTACTACCTGCTCGATCTGAACAAGTTATAGCTGTAGATATTAAGAATATAAAAAATGGAGATATTATTATACCATGCCTTAAAGAAAATAGTTTAGAAATTCCTGAGTGCCTAACGACGGTACATAATAATCAGGCATATTGCACAATAATTAACCCAACTGATAAAGATGTTTCTGTTAGGTTACTAAAACCTCTTATTGTAGAATCAATCAATGAATATGATGATTTTACTGAGGAATATCCTAGTTCTAATTTAATGTCTAATGTCTAATAATTTAAATAAATTTTATCTTTCACAAATCCGTTCAGATCACATGAATAGTGAAGAACGAGAAGTAATTAGTCGATTAATAAAGGAATTCGCTGACATTTTCCATGTTAATGGAAATGATTTAAGTTTTACAAATCAAATAAAGCATAAAATAATTACAACGGACGAAATTCCCGTTTATACAAAAACTTATAGATATCCTGAAGTCCATCAGGACGAAGTAAATAATCAAATTCAAGAAATGGTAAAACAAAACATCATACGTCCTTCATATAGTCCATGGTCCTCACCCATTTGCGTCCCGGAAACGCAAATGGCGCGTTGTTATTGATTATCGGAAACTTAATGAGAAAACCGTGGGGGATCGTTATCCATTGCCTAACATTACCGATTTGTTGGATAAGCTGGGTCGCTGTCACTATTTTACAACTTTGGATCTTGCATCTGGATTTCATCAAATTGAGATTGATGAAAGTGATACTCAGAAAACTGCGTTCAATACTCAAAATGGTCATTACGAATTTTTGCGTATGCCTTTTGGCTTAAAAAACGCCCCAGCCACTTTCCAAAGGGTAATGGATAATATCTGGAATTCAAAACGATAAGTGTTTAGTTTATATGGACGATATTATTGTTTTTAGCACAAGCTTGCAAGAGCACATCCAAAATTTAAGGGAAGTTTTTAAGAGATTACGCCAGTCAAATTTTAAGGTTCAAATAGATAAGTCGGAATTTCTAAAAAAAGAGGTTGCTTATCTAGGGCATATTGTGACTCCCGAGGGTGTTCGTCCTAATCCCGACAAGATAACTGCTATCCAAAATTATCCAATTCCGAAAAACAAATCAAAGGATTCCTGGGATTGTTAGGTTACTATCGTAAATTTATAAAGGATTTTGCTAATCTAACCAAACCGCTAACTAAATGTTTGAAAAAGAATGCAGTTATAAATATTGAAAATCAAGAATATATTAATTGTTTTAATCTATGCAAAAATTTATTAACTAATGAACCCTTGTTGCAATATCCAGATTTTTCTAGACCCTTTGTTCTAACAACGGATGCTAGTCAGTTTGCAATTGGCGCCGTATTATCACAGGTTGGTTCGGATTTACCTATAGCCTATGCGAGTAGGACCTTGAATACTTCAGAGACTAATTATTCTACGATAGAAAAAGAGCTCCTTGCTATAATTTGGGCAGTTAAATATTTTAGGCCGTACTTGTTTGGTAGAACTTTTCAAATTGTAACTGATCATAAACCTCTTCAGTGGCTTATGTCAGTTAAAGAACCTAATTCTAAATTAATTCGATGGCGGTTAAAACTTTCAAAATATAATTATACAATTGTTTATAAAAAAGGGATTTTAAATAAAAACGCAGATGCTCTTTCACGAATTAATATAAATGTTCACGACGATCACAATGATCTAATAGATATAGATGAATTTTTAAATGACTTTTTAAAAGAATCAGGAAATCAAAATACCAAAAAATATAGTGAATCCTTAATAGTTGAGACCGGATGTATAAGCGATCAAGGTGAAATAATTCAGGAAGCCGAAAATTAAGTTAATGAAAATAATGATGACGGAATTACGGTTCTTTCAAATATAGAGAATCCCATAATTGGAATTCCCATCTTAGAAAAACCAGTTAATTTTGGTAATAACCAAATAATAATATCAGAAATTGAATTTTCCACAAAATCCAAATCACGACTAAATTTGAATGAGATTAAATTGTTTAATGGTAAGAAAATGAGGTTTACTGTTAAATTTGCAAAAGTAAATTTTGAGAATGAAGTTATTAAGTTTATGAAAGATTATATAGTCCCTAAAGTAAAGTACCATTTATATTTCGAATCTCCAATTTATGAAAAGTTTAGTACAGTTTTACAGAAACACTTTAAAAATTCGCATATAAATTTTGTACGTTGTACACAAAAACTATTAGATATTGAGGACGATAATGAGGTAATTAATATAATTAAATCATATCACGAAGGAATAACAAATCATCGAGGTATAGATGAAGTTGACGCTGAATTAAAACGGAAGTATTACTGGGTTGATATGAGAAGAACTATTCAAAATTTTATTAATCAATGCGAAACATGTTTGGTGTGTAAATACGAGAGACGTCCCTTGAAATTAAAATACAATATTACTCCAACTGCAACTAAACCATTTGAAATATTATTTATCGATAGTATTGCCTTAGAAGGAGCTAAGTTTTTAACTTTAGTTGACTCATTTTCGAAATATACCCAGTTATATAGATTAAATTCGTATCAAGCAATCGAAATCGCTAATAATTTAATTAAGTACTTTTCCCATCATGGGATTCCCAATCAAATAATAGCTGATAATCACTTAGAATTTAAGAACTCTGTCATTAAGGAATTATTAGAATTACACAAAATAAATTTGCATTTCATTAGTTCACAACATCCGGATTCCAATGGAATAATCGAACGAGTTGATTCCACGATTATAGAACATATTAGACTACTTAATAATCGTGAAATCTTTAAAAAAGAAACAATTGAAAATAAAGTAAATTATGCAGTCCTTGCATACAATAATTCAATTCACTCGGTAACTAAATTAAAACCATGTGAGATAATTTCTGGACATTTTAGTGAATCTAATGACCCGTTTAATGTTGATATTCAAGCACAGTTAGTAAATAATTATATAATAAGTCATAGGGCTAAATTAAAAATAATGTACAATGAAATTAATGAAAGAATTCAGACTAATAAGGAAAATGTAATTAATAAAAGGAACGAAACTAGAGAAGACTTGCCAGAAATACCACAAGAAATATTCGTGCAAAATAAACAAAAACAATCTAAAACAAAAAATAAATTTAAAAAACAAAATCTGGAAATAATTAATCCCAATTTAAAAACTGCTCAAATTGTTACTAAACATCATAATACTGTTGATAAAATCCATTTGTCAGATATTAAGAGACCTCGCGTTAAAAATCTAAAAATAAAGAAGCCCACTAAAGGACTTAAAAAATCTTTAAACTTTGAAAATTTTGAAACTTGTCTTGGCAATTCGAACATTTCTTTTAGCTCAAATATAACTGAGGTTCATGATAATTTATTCTGGGCCCCTACTGATTTTTCACTCGCTCACTGCGTGAGTAAAGATTTACATATGGGTGCAGACATAGCTCTAGATTTTAAACAGAGATTTGGACAGGTGGAACTTTTGAAGGCACAAAATGCTTCATTACATTCCTTGTGTTTTGTTCATGATCAGAATAGATATGTAATTTATTTAATCACAAAACTCAGATATTATGATAAACCTACTCACGAGGATCTATTTAAAACACTAACTAATTTAAAACACTTTTGTAAAAATAAAAATATAACTAAATTAGCAATTCCAAAATTGGGATGTGGTCTGGACAATTTGGATTATGAAATAGTAAAATCAATGATCCATTATCTTTTTAATGATTCGGCTGTAACAATTCATATCTATTTAGGAATACCTTTAAGTGATAACTCCATTTCAGGTCCCTCATGGGAGCAGTACCCAAGCGGTGGAAATTACAAATCTAACAGAAAACTTGGGGATTCTTCCGATCAACTTAGGTGCAGCAAAGTTGCAAAGAACTGAACATACGCTTGTTCACTATTATAACCTAGAACCCTTATATATAGAAATTAAGAAATTAAATGTGCAAAGTGAATTCTTAATGAATGTAGTTAAGAATACTTCAAAATTCACTAGGGATTTTGGAAATTATAATAAAATATTAAATTATACAAAAAACTCTATTAATGATAAAATTAATAGTATATCCTTACGGGCGCATATAAATAACAAAAGAATGAAAAGAGGTTTGGTCGATGGTCTTGGAACCGTTATTAAAATGATAACCGGGAATCTAGATTCAAATGATGGAGAAAAATATAATAAGATACTGAATCATTTGCAGGAAAATGAGAATAATATAAGAAATCAATTACAAATGGGATATAGCGTAACTACAGAATTAATCAAAAAATTTAATGAAACTTTACAAAATATTGAACACAATGAATTGGTCCTAAGGTCTAAAATTATGCAAGTATCCGTGGTACTAAAAGGTCAAATTGAAATTCAGAATGTATTATTTGCTAAGGATTTATATTATCAACTTATTAGCCTTTACAATGCCATTTTGAACATTTTCGAGACTATTGAAAATTCATTATTGTTTTGTAATCTGGGAATACTCTCAAATGTTATTAAACCTGAAGATTTATTTTCGGAACTAGTGAAAATTCTGACTCATTATAACTATCAGCTACCATTAGATTTAAAAATTGAAAATATTATGGATTATGAATCAATCATAAAAGTAAATTGCAACGTTGAGCCAAACAAAATTACTTACTTTCTTTCGGTACCTATCAATTATGAAAAAACTTTTGAACTTTATTACCTAACTCCTATTCCAACTAAACACGGGTTCAATTATGCTACTATTATCCCAAATATTCGGTATTTATTAAAATCAGGAGATGAAGTTTTGCCTCTGAATCAATTATGTACAAAGAGCCCTAAATCTTTCCAATGCTCTTCGAATCTGCTTACAAACCATCCAGCAGATTGTGAAAAACGTATTCTACTATCCGGAGATGCAAGCAAATGCCAATACACTATTGTTCATATCAAAGACAATCATTTGGAGTTATTACAATTAATCAATCAATACTTAATTGTATTTCCTCGGTTAGAAGAAGTTAAACTTGAATGCCAGAAGGAAGTTCAGACGAAGCACTTAATTGGAATCTATCTTGTAAAACAAGGAAAATGCAACTTATATTTTCGAAATAAATTTATTAATTACCAAGAAGGCACTTATGGTACGCCAACAATAATTGAGAGTAGCGTTCTTCAAATGACTAACTCAACGTTTAATGGTTTGGAAATTAATCTTAAAAAATTAAACTTAGAAGATATTCCTGTGGTTCAGCAGCTACCCATTGTCCCAAGAACCTCAACACTTCTAGTACCAAGCATTTGGACTTCTATGTTGTATTTGGTAATCTGTGGAATTTTGGGTTATTTCGGACTTCAATGGTTTAGAAGACGACAACAACCAGCATCAAGTCCTTCACCAGGTCCAGCAGCACTTCTGTCTCTCCCAAGAGATGCCAGAATCTAAGGGGGGAGGAGTTACCTACCGTTCACCCCATGCCCACGACATGGAGATCATCGCCGATCTTACGCAGCTTCATGCATGTGTGTGCTTAATCAGCCCTTTTAGTATTTATCTTTAGTTTCTATTCTTCTATTGTAGTCTGTAGATTAGGAAAGTTATATAAGCTTTAATTATTATAATTATTATGCATTCAATTATTCATATTGTCAGAGTTAAATCATTTGTTAAATTTATACAGTAACTATTAATTTGTAACCGTTAATTTTGTTGAGAAAAATAAAAATCATTTTTAAAAAAACAATTGTGCTTCGAAGTTAATTAATTTTTATTTTAATTCCGAAGCGATACCAGCAACGTCCTCTACCTCCAAATGCGTGTCAAGAGACGGAAATTCCCCGATCTTAAATTTGACCACTAATGATATTACATATGATTATTTCGATATACAATTAATGCTTTCTGAAATACAATTGACTATTCTGAATTACAATTGAAGATTTCCGAAATTAAATTGATCTTTTCTGAAATACAATTGGAAAAGGTGTAGATGGTTTTGAATGTATTTTGTTAAAATTTCAACCCAATATTGTCATTTGTTTTAGAGCAGTGATTTTTCAAAAATGAATCATTTCTCACCTAAATGGCTAATAGTCCGGGAGGCACCGTCAAATTACACCGGACCATTATACCGAGGCTGGATTTTTTAGTAAAGGGTTTCGTGATGTTGATGAGAAAAAATTTCTATGTTAGCTGGTCCAGATCCGTGACTTAAGATTTTGAGAGTCTGCGTATTTCGCAAGAAAAAATAGATTTTACTGAAGTTGAAAATTTGCAGATAGTTAGTTGATGAAATTTACAACAAGAAAAAAAATGTTAGCTGCAAAATCTATGTGATTTAACCTGTTAGCTGCGCGCATGATCATGTAACGGGGAAGGTATTTTTTTCGTATCAAGTTGAAATTTTGTAGGTGGAAGGAGGAGAAAATTTTAAGACAAAAGTTTAAATGTCGCTTTTCGATCGGACCGCCCCGAAAATAGTATAGTAAAAAACGTGTTTCATAAGTCGCATATTGTAGCACGAGTTCAATTTTAAAATACGAGTCGCGTAGCGACGAGTGTTTTAATGAACAAGTGCTACTATCGACTTATGAAACGAGTTTTTTATACTATTTTTTCTATTTTGCGCCTTTTTATCTATATCTATATCTATATTTAAAATATCTATATTTAAAATAAAATATTATAGTTTTCAATTTTAATAACTTTTCTGGTAATTGGCAACTCTAATGTCAGGTTTGTCAAATCATCAAATAACCTGTAAATCGCTTGGCAACTGCCACTTTAAAATCAATAAACTTCAGTGCTACCAACTTCGAAATATAAAATTTACTACTCAGTAACGCACCGATAGCAGTGCGGTACTGGCTAGTAACGCACTGCTGTCAGTGTGTTACTAGCGACTAGTAACGCACCAAAATAGAAAAAAGTTATTCCGCCCCGAACGAAAAATCGAATTCATCCCCTCAGTATCCAAAATTCTACCCGAATCGCATCAAATTTTAGTATGTTATAGAGGACCAAATTCTGAAGGGGGCGGAGATACGACCCCTTTTGTATTTTTACCCCAAATTCGGACGTTTTTTTGCGCGGAGCCTCGAAAAGGTTAGCTCTTTTCGTCAGATTTTAAAAACTCCGATTGAATCGTGAAGAGGGATGTGCATTTTAAGTGGTGTTCGAATTTTAAATTTTTCGAAACAAGCTAACGCTCTAAAAATATTCTCGAAAATGGTCGATTTTTCTTGCTTTTCCGGTTCTCGTCGGCGTCAACTTTAAAAAATCGCACCCCCGACCGGTTTTAAAGGGCCCCTTTTATTCTCACATCCTGGGGATGAACCATGGTAGTTTTTAAGTCACGATGGGGCGTCGCGGTGCCGGCACACCGAGTGAACAAATTTAGATTAGAAGATCGGCAGGTGAAAAAAAACCGCTTTTTCGTTTTTTTAATTGCCATCTCCGTACCACGCTTCATCGGGAAACGAGCGCTTTTTTTTATATCTCAATTTTTTCTGTACTTTTGGCATCCTCGAATTTGTTGTTTGAAATTAGTGCTTTTTAGACGCTGACTTTGAAAATTCGTAACTTTTGATAGGGGTCTGCTATTAAAGTCAAATAATTTTTATTTTGGTCATTGCATTAATATTTATCAGTAAAAGAATCAGCACTGCTAAATTGAACCTGAGCTTCAGAAAAAAATCGAACGTAAAATGTTCAAAAAATCGCGCCAAACGCGGCCGGGCGGTTGTACCACTGGCACCCACAGTTTATAATAAATTTCAAATTTAACTTCATTATCCTCAAAAGGAATAATGTTTACATGTCATAGGCTATTTTTTGTTTTCATACTCGAAGGGCTGGAAAGTTAAGCGTAAATTACCTCAAAACTTTAATTTTAGGGGCAAATGGTTCCTGTCGGGCTATTTCTTTACCGATTTTGAATTTTAAAACCTTAATTGAATGTACTCATCGATGCAAAATCACCCACGCATAGGGTTTTTTAAATTTAAAAAAAAAACAATGAAAAAATATTTTTTTAAAATCGCACTTAAAAAAGTCCCAATTTTTTCCGCGTTTCGGTCATATTAACTCCTTAAATTCCATTCCACCCCCAATAATTGCACCCACCCTAAAAGCTCTTCAGATCCACTTTACGACAAAAAAATCACTTCGCTATCTCTCTCCGTTTTCGAGTAATCACCGAAAATGTAGCTAAAATAAGCAAAATCTCCGTTTGGAGCCAAAATTTCGGTCTGAAATTTTTCACTTTTCACGAAATAATTAATATCTTCGAAACTATTTGCACCACCGAGACGTTTAATACCTTAAAATTCGCAACGTCACCTCCTCCACCAAATTCCGTAAAAATTTAATTTTCGGGTTAAAATTGCGCCGTCCAGAACTGTGTTTGTACCAAAATTTTGTCAAAACTTTGCTATTTTTTTCCAAAAAATCTATTCAACCGATTTTAACCAAATATTTTTAAAATGCGTCTATTCACGGTGTTTACTTTCGCTAAAAATTTGAAACCGATAAGTTTTATAGTTTTCGAGAAAAAAAAATAAAAACCGATTTCCATTAAAAATTTCAAGCCTTAAAAATATCTCAAATATTTTTTTTTCGATTTTTTTCAAAATCGACCCCGCAAATGAAAGATAATAGAAAATAGATGTAATGTAGGGGGTCTTTGCCCTCTACACCGCCTAAAAAAAATTTTACACCCCAAAAACTCAAAAAAATAAATTTTTTTTTAGGTAATATATCTTAAAAAATAATTAAATTTAAAAAAATGTAATATGTTAATATCAGTCATTTTTAGAAACTTATCTGTACGAATTTTTGTTCCTTAATTTTAGTTATTAAGCTAAATATGAATTTTTCAAAATACACATTTACACATTTATCAGAATGCCACCTTTTATATAAAACTTCATAACTTTTGAACGAAACATCGTATCTATGATTTTTTTTTCTCTTTTCTTTATACTGTAAATATAAAATATTAACTTTCAAATTTTTTATTTGAAACGCTACACCCTTCTGAATCCAAACGACGCAATCGACTTACCGCGCGCTGCACTTCAAACGCACAGCTAACAGGTTTAATCACACCCATGCATCAGCTAACAATTATTTTTACAAGTTCCATACCATTAATTGCAATACAAATCAATTTCAGCTTCAGTTAAATATTCCGATTTTTCCAATTTCCAATACATGATCATGCGCGCAGCTAACAGGTTAGATCACACAGATTTTGCAGCTAAAATTTTTTTTCGTGATGAAAATTTATTCAACTAACTATCTGCAAATTTACAAGTTCAGTAAAATGCCCCGAAAATCTATATTTTCTTGCGAGATGCGCAGACTCTCAAAATCTTAAGTCACGGAGTCGCGTCAGCTAACATACGTTTTCTTCATTTTTCCGAGAAAAACTAATCCCTAGAAACTGGAAATTCTCAGTATAATCACCCATGAAAATTTGACGCTACCTCCCGGGCTATAATATCAGGAAAAAAAATGAAGATAGACCCATAAAAGGTTATACAAAGTATCATTTTTTTATGAGGAATCCAAAAATGTCATAATATACTGTGTGTTCTGTTAAAAAATCGTAACTTTTGTACGCCATCTTCGAATGTACACCCGGTATATTTCTATATTATTGAAATATTTTGTGCGCTTAAAAGTATTGTATTCTGTCGAAAACTACATATCGATATTTTTCATTATACCTCGCACCTCTTGGATATCCTGGATATACTATGGTGGGGACGCCGGGCACATTGGTATTAGTGTATTATGCAACGAGTTTAATTGCACGCGTCCAAATTTAAAACACGAACCGAAAAGCGGCTAGTCATATCATTTTTTATATTTTGCGCCCTTTTTAAACAAAATAAATAAATTTCGATGTACAAATATTTTGTTAACAGTTAACAGTTGGTACCAATTATGCACGTACTTTCAAATTAACAGCTTATTTGAAGTTTGAGCTTTTAATTGAATTTTTAAATAATACTACTCTAAATTATACTAATAATTAAAAATAGATGAAGAAATACCAGATACTCCTCCAGATATTCGAGAAATAGCAGCAAGCACAATAAGCAATTTAATACTCGATATGTTTCGACACTTGTAAGAAAAGCATGATGTGATGAAAAACATATTAAATGTGTATCTAAAAATGTTATGCTTGCATATTTTCAATTGCAACGCAATAAATACAAATCGTCAACTTTGTGGAGCGTTTATTCCATGTTAAAGTTTCTTCAAATGTATACAAGAATATAGACATTTCAAAATTTAAGATATTTCAAGGTCTATTGAAACGTACTTCAATAGGTTACTTGTCTAAAAAGTCGAATATTTTGGAAGAAGAGCATATTAACAAGTTTATTAAATAAGTCAATGACAAGGTACATCTTGCTGTGAAGGTGCGAATAATTTTTATTTATATTTTATTTTGTACGATTTTATATAAATTTTAGGTCATTCTCATAACCCGGTATAACGGTGCATGCCGAAGACAGGAGTTAATCAATATTTCTATAGATGATATCGAATTTAAAACAATATCAATACCAAAAACAAAAAGCTACGTCCTAAGAAAAATTATAATATCTGAAAACAATTGGGTTCAGTTAATTAAGAAACATGCTACCCTGCGGCCAAAGAACGTCACCCACAAGCGATTTTTCTCAACCTATAGAAATGGTTATTGCGTAAATAGTCCAATCGGTGTAAATACAATGGGAGATGTATCCAGAAATTTTGCAGCTTATCTCAAGCTGCCTAATCCAGAATCATTTGCGGGCCATTGTTTTCGAAGATCCAGTGCCACCTATTTGGCAAATCGCGGTGGTGACTTACTAATGCTGAAACTTCATGGAGGGTGGAAATCTTCTAGTGTTGACACTTCTCATCAAGACAGAATCAATATGTCCAGACTGTTTATACTAACGGAGAATGAAATTACATTACCTTGGTGCTCTACCAATAATATTTCTACTTCTTGTGAAAATAATACTAGGGAACTTAATATTAATATTATATCTAATGACAATAGTAATACCTATACCAATACAGCTTATCCAGGCCTTGCGATTCATTCTAAAGACACTTCCAATGTAATTATTAATTACAACGTATACAATAATTGTACCATTCAAAGCGGCGATAAACATTAAATGTAAACTTATTCCTAACACTGAATATATTTTATTCCTAACACTGAATTTGCTTTTTGACAATTTGACCACAACCTAAGTAGGTTATCTACTCTGGTTTGTAAAAATTCACTATAAGTGCCTACCCCCAATTTCTAAGTAATTAATAAAACCATACAATTACAAAAATAATTTCGATGTTTTTCTAATATCAAAAAGTCGAGCCAAAACAAGTATTAACTCATAAATAAATAATCAAGACATTCTTCAAGCAACGTTGACAGTTTATGGTTATCCACCTTATCCGTTTCTTGTTTGACATATCAATGCTACCAACTTCGAAAACATAAATATTACGTGTTATAAAGTGACAATGTTAGGCTATTTCAACACGTGTTATAAAGTGACAATGTTAGGCTATTTCAACAATCACTTGAGTGTTGAAAAGTACGTATTATAGACGAAAAATATAAAAAATACATTATTTGATACTTTTAATTCAAGAAAATAAATTCCTTTTTTTAATTACTGTAAAAATTTATTGCATGTTTACTTTAACTTCTCCGCTTTCTTCCACCAAAATCGTAAGAATAAAATTTAATTAAACTTGAAAGAAATATTTAATTTTCCTATGGATTAAACACCAAAAGTTCTGTGAATATTTCTGCAAAATTAGTTTACATTGGCTCAAAATTTGCTTGAATTTTGAGACAATTTCTATATTTTTAGGCAGAAAACGTGGAAATCTCATAAAAATATGCAAAATTTACTTTTAGTAAATTTTTTTCGAAATTACTTTAAATACAACCAAAACAAGATGTAAAATCAATAAAAATTTAAATTTTTTAATGATATTCGTGAAACTTAACAAAAATCTTGTGATTTCGGTTCAGTTTTTCTAGAAAAGTGCTGAAATTAAGACAAAGTTTAATAGAATCATTAAAAAAAATTAAACTTATTTTCTTAAATAGTTTCTATTAAATCAATAATATAATTATCCATGATGTATGTATTTCTTATAGATATATAGTATAAGTTTCTTTGTTGGAGGAAATCTAGCGAAAATCCGAAAAGGTCCTTGCCAGAATAAATATAAATATTCATAATATTCAGCTTTATCTAATTTAAAGATTCTTTTAAATCGTGTTCATTTCATTATACATACATACAGTACCGTCCATAAGTATTTTGAAAAATTCCTATGAAAAATTCCACAAAGAATCTGTTCATTTGTCAAAATTTAACGAATAAGACCATACATACAGGGTGTCTAAGCGCTGCGAGGAAGTAATATTACTCTAAAATGAAAAAATATATCGACATGTGGTTTTCGATAAAATATACAATAATTTTAGGCGCTCTAACATATGTTAATAATATACCGGGTGTCCATTCCAAGATGGCGTACCAAAGTTATATTTTTTTAAATGGAACACCCAGTATATTATACCATTTTTCGATTCCTTATCAAAAAATAGTCATACTTTGTATAACCTCTTATTGGTCTATCTTCACCAGTTTTGCTGATATTTTATCAGGGTTCCTCATAAAACGCAAATTGACCAATTAAATGAAATATTCGAATGGAGCACCCTGTAAATTTTAACGTCCATCGATAGCAGTTTTTATAAGCTTTCTGTTGATATAGTATTTGTATGATCGCATGTCAATGGTTTAGGAGATATTTATATCCAAATAGAGGAAGAGTGAAAAATAAGCAAAATAGCGCTTTTGATGACTTTTGTTGAGAAGTTTTTCTCAAATTTGCCCGATATTTGTTTGTGTTTTTCTCCATTTTTAATAATGCTGTTTTATTACAATAAGTGTTTTTGTTGTTCTACAGCACAAATAAATTCGAATATCACAGTTATCAATTTTAGTTTTCTAAGGGTAGAAACATGGTGCAGCACCGACTCAAGCACCGACTCAAGCACTAAAAACAAACACATTGTTTTTTATGCGCGTAAACATGGTGCAGCACCGACTCCCGACCCAAGCACCGACTCAAGCAGCGACCCTATACAAAAATCAAACGTGTTTGTTTTTCGGAGCGAGCAGCGTAGGTCGGTGCCTGGTTAAAAATTTTTTTTAGATTTGGTGGAATCAAATGGGGCCTTGGTACAATATTTTTAAACATGAAAAAAGAATTCATTTATCGCCCGGATTTTAGGCACGACAGGCATCTTGAAATTTTTTAAATGGAAACATATGTCATGCAATACATCATTGGAAAGCTAATTTTTAGTACTTTACGACAGTCTATTGGGAATTTTAAGAACCCGCTCGCCCTCTGGTGGCAAAAATATGAATATCTATATTCGGTACTTACTTTATCGATTTAATGCATTGGTACATGTTTTTTGAGCTTTACTGAAGCTTTAAATAATAAATCTATTTGTGTTTTGTCAAATATATAGTTATAAGGCAAAATAATGCATTTTAAACACAATTTTTTACACTGACAAGTACCGAATATCCTCCATTTAGAGCGCCATCTATTCGTAGTTAAAATTCCCAATTATAAATTTTCAGATTCCGCTCGCCCTCTGGTGGCAAAATATGAAGTTCGATATTCGGTACTTACTTTTTTGATTTAACGCATTGGTACATGTTTTTTCAGATTCCCTGAAGCTTTAAATAATAAATCTGTTTGTGTTTAGTTGAATTCGTAGTTATAAAGTACAAGAATGCATTTTAAACACAATTTTTGACACTTACAAGTACCGAATTCCCTACATTTATTGCGCCCTCTAAGTTCCTAATAAAATTATTATTTATATCATAAAAAATAATCATTGATAAAATTTTGTTATCCAACTTTAACTTGTTTGGACTGTCACAAATTACAAAAAAAACTATTGTGGACTGTCGTAAAGTACAGGGTGAGCTAAAATGATTGTGGTTTGATATGTATGCAACCAAATACACAAGTTGGTACAACTGAAATCTTAAAAAAAAATCTCCTAGTAATCCAATGACGTAGCAAATTTTTTTTCCAAAATCTCTAATTTCACAGCAAATGTAGGCACAATTGGCGATTTTTACATTCGAGACGCCCTCTGGTGAAATTTTATGAACTACATGAAGGAGTAAAAGTCAAAAAAACTACGTTTAAATTATGTACTCGCGATGATTTAAGGCAAATATTACCTGTTTAATGTGATTTATGATTTATATCAAAATTAATTAATTTTCTTTAAAATACAAATATAATAGGAATTTTTTACTCCTTTCGATCAGCTGTTTCCGTCAAAACAGCGCCCCCTACAGGTAGGCAAAATTCCCAATAACGAGATTCTAAAATCTAAAAGTTTTTTCTGAATTTCTGGGGATATTGTTTTAGGTCCTTAAAGAGTTTGTTATATTCTCCATCTTCTTCCCTTTCTTGATTTATGGAATGAACATCAAATTCCGGTCGCGGAATGAGTCGGTGCTGCATCATGTTTCTACCCTAAGTCTCAGTATGAAATTTTACAACTGATTTTATGAAGGAAACCCTTATTTTGTTGAATTTTTTTACGCTCTTTTGCGTACTTTTGAGAATAGCTAATCGGTTTTATTCAGTTTTACCAAGGGCATATGATATGCCGCATATCATTTAAGGTTCATTATTTCTGTTTAGCTATTATCAAAAGAATAGACAAGAGCGTAAAAGTAAATTCAACAGAATAAGGGTTTCCTTGGTAAAATCAGCTGTTAAATTTTGACAGCACACTAAGACTTTGAAAATCAAAATTACATTGCGTAATTCGATTTTATTTGTTTTGTAAATTAACAAAAACTACTATTGTAATAAAACAGCATTATTAAAAAAATTTAAAAAGCAAAATAGAGAAAGACACATACAAATATTATATATATTTGAAGAAAAAAAAAATCCTCAACAAAATGTCAATCATAAAATGCGCTATTTTGTCTAATTTTTACTGTTTCTCTAATTGAATATTATTATCTCCTAAACCACTGTCATGCGACCGTACAAACCACACAGTGTATAATATGAGAGTGGTTGAAACACGGTCAAATCTTGCAACATAAATGAGCGTGGCGCCACCCGATTTTTCTATGGAACTAACACGCTGACAACTGTGTGCGTCTGCGTAGTACTGCGACGGACGCATGACGGACGATGTTTATCTTCCGTCTGTCTTCCGTCTTTCGAATAAGTTAGTGTTAAATGGAAGATCCCTAAAATATGGCTTTCTTTGTCTCTGTCATTTTAGTTCCGTAGAATAATTCGGATACGCCACTTGCGAAATGATTGGCACCTTATAACAATAGATCTAACCCTCTCAATCTTCTCTTCTCTCTGATCTCTGATACAAACATTATATCAATAGAAAGCTTATAAAAATTGACATCAATTGACGTTAAATTAAGGTGTTTCATTCGAAAATTTCGTTTAATTAGTCAATTTGCGTTTCATTAGGTACCCTGATAAAAGCTTATCACAAATTTAAATTTGACATGATAACTGTAAGCTAGACGATTGGATAATGTTTTGTCAAAATTTCAACTCAAAATTGTCATTTGTTTTAGCGGTGCTTTTTCGAAAATGGATCTTTTTCGCCTAAATGGCAACCATCAGGAAAGGTTATACAAAATATGATTATTTTTTGATAAGAAATCAAAAAATGTCGTAATATACTGGCTGTTCCATTAAAAAAAAACGTTTGGTCCACCATCATGAAATGAACACCCTGAATATTACGAAAATATTTTTAAAATGTGCGACTAAAAGTATTGTGTGTTCTACCGAAAACCACATGTTGATATCTTTTTCATTTTAGAGTAATGTTCCTTCCTCGCAGAGTTGGGACACGCTGTATACTTATTTATTACACCTTAAGGCCGATTTAGACGAGCACATATATCTTGAATAAGATCGATTTAGATGCTACTTCTGCACATTGCGCATATCTAGTCCATCTGGTACAAGATTTATGTGTTCGTCTAAATCGGCCTTTAGCCACATCGGTGTCCTTTTCTATTGTCTGTTGCATCAGCGTATTACGTAGGCATTCTTTTCAATTATTTTGTTTATGGAAATTAGTAACTGGACTAATTAGAAATATAAAACAATGCAAAATTCAATGAGACACAAAATGGAAGTGGGACTTGGTTTCGACAAATTATTTTAAAATAAATATTAAATATGAATTGCCTCAATCGATTCCCACTAAATAAAGAATTTAAAATTTCTTACTAGAATACTAGCAGTATCTGATTTGAAAGCACATTCTACACTTTTTTTGTCAAATAAGTTACATTTTCATATCAAAAGGTAAAAAATTGATTAAATTTGTTTATTTTCAATTAAAGATTACTTTCTTTACTGAGATGTACTTTTAAAATTGTCAAATATTGTGGTGGGCAAATACTTATGGATGGCAATGTATATCACTGTTCATAATGTACATATTTTATTATGTTTATATATTGAGTTGCCCAAGTAACAATTTTGGCACGAACGTTCGTGGTCATCCACGCGAATGTCAAATGGGAAAATTAACAACATAACCTAAAAATTTATAGCAACTTTTTATTAGTGTCTTTTGAATTATTGAAAATGTCTCATTTAAATCCAGTTTCATTGATATTCTATGAACAATTTTGCGAATATAAATTTGGAGGTGGAATGTTTGTATTTTTTATAATATTGTAGTAGATATGTGTTTAGCCTTAAGTAAGTTTTTGGATTATTTGTATAAGTGTGCATGGCCATCATTTGCATTGCTTGTAAATTTATTTGTGCCCATGCTACATTGTCAAAAAAAATTTTGGAATTTTTTGGTAACTTTTTTTAATAAAATCTATTAAAACTACTCTTAAATAATTTAAATGTTCACAATATAAGATTTCGTTCGTAATAATAAATTCAGGGATGAAGGGTAACAGCAATAACGAACAATTATTTCAGCAACTTGATTTTTTAATTTGCCGACGTTTCGAACATGGTTATGTTCTTATTCATGGCTAAAATACATTCACAATTAAACAGAATACATTAGAATTTACATGATTTACAATAATTTGAAAAACCTGATGACATACCTCTTAAAATTAAACAATTCGCTTCATCAATTTTCGAATTAATCATTCCTAACCTCCAACAACCGCATGGCAGAGGATAAAAAATCGTATTATATATTTTAGGTTCTAACATTAATGGTTCAACACAACCAAGCAAGATGATCTTGTGATATCAACACTCGAAAACTATATTAATTGTTGGTGACTTAATTTTTGAATTTTTGAAACACTACTTAATTTAATTTGAAACCGTCTCATTCAACCTGAGATAATCTGACATCTGTCACTTAGAAAGTAAAACGTGAAGTTGGCGTTATTGAATTCAACTTCACCATTATTTGTTACATAGGCAACCTGTAATACATTTTACAAAATTGCAATTTTAATATACTGAGTGTTTAATTACCACAAACAGATCTAAGATCACAGTACAATCCAGCAATTAATTAACGTTTTGTGTCAACAGAAAATGGTAAATTCTACTGAGATCCTCACAGTCCGTTTTTAGATTTACAGTTTTATTTGAATTCATTTTGATATGAATCATTTCACTTATGAGACGTTTATGATAGCTTGGTTCAACATCTAGAATTTTATATTTTCCAAACTCAAACTCATGACCTGTGTTAAAATGGTGATAACTCAGAGCCGTTTTATTTCCTTTGTTCATGTTTAGAGCACGACAATCGTAGGAATGATTGTATATCCTTTTCTTTATATATTGACATGTTTGTCCAATATAACATTTGTCGCAGTCTTTACATGGAATCTTATACACGACATTCTTCTTTAGATCTTTTGGTAACGGAGACTTGAGTTTGGAAAATATTTCTCTGTTTGTGATTAGGTTATAAAAGCAAATATTGTTACTGTCGTTACATAATATCTTTTTCAATCTTTCTGATAATCCTGATATGTATGGAATTTTGTAGTAAAAGGACGGTTTTGAAATTGTGATAGTTTTTGATAAATTATTGACTATATATTCATTTTTTGAAAAGTTATTGATTAAGGAATTTGTAAGGCGAGAAGGGTAACCATTCGAATTTAATTTTTCTTTCAGTTTTTTAATGTTCTTTGTATGAAATTGTGAGTCAGATAGTAAGGAAATCTTTTTTAGTTCTTGGATAATGATATTGACTTTTTGATGTAAGGGGTGGTGTGATCTAAAGTTTAGAACTCTGTTTGAATCTGTTGGTTTTGCATACATATCAGTACTGATTTTTCCGTCTCCGTTTTGGTTATTGAAAAGGAGTAGGTCTAGGAATGGAATTTTTCCTTCTAACTCTACTTCCATTGAGAATTGAATGAAAGAATCAACAGAATTAAAAATATTTAAGATGTGATCCATGAATTCTAGTGGAGTGATCATTAAACAATCGTCTACATAAATTCTAAAGAATTTAGGAGTAAAAGGTAAGAGTGTTATTGATTTTTGAATGATATTATCCATGACTAAATTCGCCATGATAGGGCTCAAAGGAGCACCCATTGGGCAACCAAAAGTTTGTAAATAATAATCATTCTCATAGAGAAAATAACTAGTGTCAAATATTAATTCAATGGATCTAATAAATGAATTTAAGTTCATTTTTGTAAAAGGTTGAATGTCTGTCCATCTACTTTCAATTGTTTCTAGTACAGATACTTTGCTGACATTCGTATAAAGTGATTTTACATCTAATGAAATAATTTTCTCATTTTCTGAAATATCTATATTGTTAATCTCAGTTTTCAAGTCGAAACTGTTCTTGACATTGTACACTAGTGATGGTGTTAAGTTACCTAAAATTCCACTAAGAAATCTTTGAAAATTATATGTGAGACTATCCAAGCAACTAACTATTGGTCTGAGTGGTCTATCTTGTTTGTGGATTTTTGGTAACCCGTATATCCTGGGAGGTAAAGGATTAACAGGTACCAATTTTTTTAATTCAATGTTGTCTATGTAATTATTGGTATGTAAATCTTTTACTAATATTGACAGTTTTTCTTTGAATTTGTTTGTGGGATCTTTCTTTAGTTTAGTGTAACAAGATTCATCTGCTACTTTTTCCGTTGAACCATTTCATGGTGTTAAATTTCCGGTTGTACCTATCATCAAGGACATTGAATTTGTCATAAACAAATTAGATAATAATGTAGATAAAGATAAAGTTCGGGCTCAATGTACCAATGTCTTAACAAACTACAAGTGTCACACAAATAACAAAAAACTTTCATTACAACAAAATAACTTTTTATCCACCAAACAATTCATAAAGAAGAACAAAGAAATCGTCATAACCAAAGCTGATAAAGGCAAAAAAACTGTAATAATAAGCTCGGATGAATATTCAAACAAAATGAACAACATTGTAGCAGTATTTTGCGGCAAATTTATTAGGATGAGTAACGCGGGTGAAGAGATTGAAGACGTTAAATACATAAATTCAAAAATGCCGTCAATGATATTCACGGATACAGACTTGATCACATGGTGTGTTGACAATATATTGACGTCGATTCTTACGGAATTGGAGGAGTTTCAAGAGAGGGGATAAAATTATAAGTTTGACCATAAACATTAATAAACATGTGCCTCTAAGGGCGGCATCATATGTTCCCCTACCGCCTCAAATACACCGTAAGAAAGCATGTATAAATACTGAAAACAGGGATAACGCATGTTTTGCGTGGGCAGTGGTGTCAGCCCTTCATCCAGCCAGAAACCACGCGGAAAGAACGTCTTCGTATCCTCATTATGGAGAAGTATTAAATTTGGAGGGGATAACGTTCCCAATGCAAAGGGGAAAAATTAATTTATTCGAAAAAAATAATAATATTTCCATAAATGTGTATGTATTAAAACTAAAGAAGAAGGGCTATTCGGTGGAACCATCCTACTTGAGCGAAGAAAAAAGAAATACACATATAAATTTATTAATGGTGGCGGACAAGTAAAAGACGATGGAAGAGGAGGATCTGCAGGAGGATGGTGATGTTGATCTCGTCCAATATCATTATGTGTGGATAAAAAATCTGTCACGATTAGTATCATCCCAACTAAGTAAACGTAAATGCAGGAAACACATTTGTGATAGGTGTTTACATTATTTCACCACCAAAATTCAGCTAAGTGAGCACGAAGAAAGATGTGGTCAAATGAACGAATGTAAAATTAAGTTGATACCCAATGGAAATGTGAAATTTGAAAATTATAAAAATTAAGAAAAGGTTCCTTTCATAATATATGCCGATATTGAGTGTATTTTAAAGGAGTGCGATGAAAGGTGTGGGGAAAATAGCCAAAAGTACCAAAAAAATGAGCCCTTTAGCGTAGGATATTATTTAAAGTGTACGTACGATGATACATTATGGTACTATCGACAATATAGAGGACCAAATTGTGGAGAATGGCTATGTGCGGAGCTCTACGATATTGCCGAGAACGTTACGATTGTATATGAATGTCCCATACCCATGGATAATTTAACGGATGAACAAAAAATTGCGTTCGTTGAAGCTATGGAATGCCATATCTGCGAAAAACCTTTTCAACAAGATGCTGTTAGAGTGCGAGATCATTGTCACTTCACAGGACGTTATCGTGGTCCCGCCCATAACGAATGCAATTTAAATTATCAAGATAGTCGCTTCATTTCCGTAGTTTTTCACAATTTCAGCGGTTATGATGCTCACTTTTTAATGAACGACATAGTCCGACAGAATTGGCGAGGAAAATTATCCATAATTCCACACAACACGCAAAACTTTATTGGGATGATTAAAAGCGTAGGACATGACGAGAATTGCATAACATTCAAATTTTGTGATTCTTTTCGATTTATGGCGTCTTCATTGGACAAATTGGCCAAAGATTTGAAAGAAAAACCGATACTCCGGAGAGAATTTAAGTACTTGGACGCGGAAAAATTCAGCCTTCTTACGAGAAAGGGAGTATTTCCGTATGACTACATTAATGGTTTGGAGCGATTGGAGGAAGAAACACTTCCACCCATAACATCTTTTCATAGTAAAATTTATGAACGCGATTTATCGTTGGACGAATACGAACATGCTCAAAAGATCTGGAGCGAATTCAAAGTACAAACATTGGGCGAGTACTCGGATCTGTATTTAAAAACGGACGTGCTGCTGTTGGCCGATATATTCGAATGTTTTCGTGATCAGAGCTTAACCAACCACCATCTTGATCCAGCACATTATTTTTCCGCGCCCGGTCTGAGTTGGGATGCAATGTTAAAATGTACGAAGGTGGAGCTCGATATGATACAGGACGTAGAGATCTTAATGTTTTTGGAGAAGGGAATTAGAGGAGGACTAACACAATGCACACATCGATACGCAAAGGCCAAAAACAAATACTTGGAAGATTACGATGCATCACAACCATCATCGTATCTCATGTACTACGATATAAATGCGATGTACTCGTGGGCGATGAGTCAACATTTGCCAAATTACAATCGAAAAAGTTAAGCGATTATAAAAATATGGAAGAAAAACGAAAGAAGCGAAATTTCAGATTTTTCATGATATTTCAGGACTAGAGCAAGATATCTCGGATTTCTAAATAGATTCTAAAGGAGTTTGAAAAGGGGCAACTTTTTTCTAATTTAAGCAACTTTGTAACTCTTTAGGTTCACAAGATCCCAATAGTGTGCACCGTAAGAGTGACCACCCTGTATACCGGGTGGAAATGAAACTAGGGCCACCCCTGGCATTTCCTTATTTATGGAAATAAAAAATTAAAATTTTAGTATATTATATGATCTAAGAAAACAAATCATATGGATCGAATAAATTTTTAATTTTACTTCCGGTTTATCAGGAAATGGCATCCACTTTCTTATTTTAAATTAACCCACTGATTTTTTCTACGTAAAATCAAACATTGGTAAATTTTAAGTATGTTTATGACAAAAAAATACTTTTTTTAAAACTTTAAGAAAAAAATTGATGAATTTTTTTTTCGTAAAAAATTTGAGTAAAACATACATATGGGATATCACAGTAACCGGAAAAAAAACCCTCTATTTAATTAGGGGGTGGCCCTTATATCATCCTATTTAAAAAAGTAAAGATATTTCCAAAAAACGCTTCTTGAAAATTAATAAAAATAATATCTCAAGAACGGTGAAATAAATTTTATAAATTACAATTTATTTAAAAATAGTTTTTGTAGGTTTTACTCAAATTTTTTACCAAAAAAAAAAATTCAACATTCAAAAGTTAAAAAGTTAAAAAAAGAAATTTTTTTTTGTCAAAACATACTTAAAACTAACCAATGTTTGATTTTACGTAGAAAAAATCAGGGGGTTACATTTAAAATAAGAAAGTGGGTGCCATTTCCTGATAAACCGGAAGCCCGTACGGCCATTGGCCGTATTTTTTAGCCAAATCTAGGTTTGGACGTTTGTATATGGCCAAACCCGGAAATAAAGCTCGATTTCTAACTTTGGCCGTATACAAACAGCCAAACCTTGGATTGGGTAAGTTCTGGACATCCAAAGCAACAAATAATGCGTATTTTTTAGGTTATGTTTATTATTTTCACAGCAACATCCCTGACGTAGCGCCTAACGCGTAATGTAAATTTTGTACGAGGTCTACTGCTTCGGAACACGTATTCAGATTAAAATTACAGTAGTACTTAAGTAATTGTGATGCAAATAATAAGTTCTTACTTACTCTGCAGCATTATAATTTTCCCACTCGTTTTATTTTACACCAAGTATCTGGAATAGTAAACATATAATAAATATATAGTAGTATCTGGCTGTTTAAGTCGTGAGTATTTGCATTTGGAGGGGCCATAATTTTAGAATTTTTTTGATCTTGTCCGTTTTAGGTTGGGCCTCGCAGTAGTCAGCGAGACTTGTGACTGATTATAGTTTAGATGAGTGCAGGCATGGTTTCCCTTCTTTTCTTCACTTTTCTTCTTTTCTGTCTCGTACCTCTGCTGCAGGTGCCTTAGGGTCCGCTTTCTGACTCAGTAGGCAGCAGAGTGACTTTTGGCCTTTGTGACCTTTAGTTGCCATGTCGCATTCCATCTTGTGCCTTATATTAGGAGTATTGTGTGTTGTTGTTTTTTTTATTTAAATTTCATAATTTTTCTGAGATATCAGCGAATTTCAGCAGGGAAGTGCTACAACTTCCAGGATATTATATATTGGATAACTAAAACTAAACTTAAAAATACTAAAGAAAAGTGATTTGGCTGTGGTAAATGGAATGTACCCAAAATTACGAACATTTATTACATATTTCTCTGTGATAATTCCTTCTAAAATTTAGGAGCCTTGAGCAAGTTAAATAGTATATTAAAAAACGAGTTTCATAAGTCGCATATTGTAGCACGCGTTCAATTTTAAAATACGAGTCGCGTAGCGACGAGTATTTTAATGAACAAGTGCTACTATCGACTTATGAAACGAGTTTTTTATACTATTTTTTCTATTTTGCGCCTTTTTATCCATTTAAAATAAAATATTATAGTTTTCAATTTTAGTAACTTTTCTGGTAGTTGGCAACTCTAATGTCATGTTTGTCAAATCATCAAATACATTAAAATCAATAAACTTCAGTGCTACCAAATTCGAAAAATAAAAACACCGATAGTAGTGCGTTACTAGCCAGTGCTGTTAGTGTGTTACTAGCGACTAGTAACGCACCAAAATAGAAAAAATTAATTTCTACCACGAATTCAGCCCAAATCATAAATACTCAAAATAATTTAAGAAGGTAAAATTTTATTTAAATATTATTTATAAAATGATTACATGATTTTTGTTAGAATGTCTGAAAAAGGTAGAGGCCGTGGTTGGTTAAAACTCGATAAGTTAGAAGAAACAAAACCGGGAAGAATATCACCTGTTGCTCTTGAAATAAAGGTTACTGACGAATGGAAAGCAAAATATCAGCGGATTGAGAATGAAATTAGAAAATTCAGTGAAAATGACGATGGAATTCAGTTAAATAAAAAGTATAAAATAATTGTTAAAATGTTAATTGTTGAGCTTACAACTTCAGAAAGTGTTCGGTATTATAAATCTATTATTATTTAACTTCAAATTAATTTTTATTTTTGTAGAAACCTTACAAAATATCTTTTTGGCCGGGCTTTACATGACGAAACATTCATAACCACGTTTATTATTGTATTAACGCTACGAACATTGACAGACCTTTGTATCTGTGGGGAGCACCCTAAAAAATTGATAATTAGCTGCATGCTAGAGAAATTTGAAAGTAAGTTGTTGATTAATTTTTAATAGTTTTACTGAAAATTAATTTTAGCTCTTAATCCAAAAGTTTTAAAAGAAGACAAGGCAATGTTTCACAACGCTGTTCAAATTTTAGGTGAGTTTTACGATAGAGGAAAATACTTTTTTTTGGAACCTGAGTTACACAAAAATTTGCAACTTTTATTCGGTTCCGATGAAGCAGATAATGTAGATTTTTTTACAAACATGGTAATATTAATTTTAACCATCGTTGTAATGATTTATATTATTTTTTTTTAGTATTTAAGAACATGCCGCCATTTACTTGATGTGTCGTTATTTTTAAAAGTTAGAGATGTTATGATTAGTAAAAACAACTTATTGGAATTGAAATTAATGTTGATTGTTGATATGAATTGTTGATATGAATTGTTGATATGAGTAATACTAATAATGTTTCACCATCGCCTGAACTAGTTAATTACTACTAGAATAAGCTGGGAGATGCGATTATTCATCTTTCACAGGTATTCGTTTTTTTTTTGGAAGTTAAAATAATGAATTTGTTAGAATCAATATTCTTTGAGCTCAAAAAAAACAAACTTTATGGAATTTAATTATGGATCAGTATTAAATAAGAAAAAAGAAGTCCTGCCCGATGAGAGTAGTTTAACAAATAGCAAACCTTATAAGTCACACTCGTTTGAAGATAATAGTTATTTTGACGGAAAATTAAACAGCCCTTTGCATACAGATGGTTTATTAAAAGAAGTACCATATTTACCACCAACTGTACAACAGAATAATTTTCATCAACAACAAACGTGACTTTGTTTCAGTTTTTACTTCAATTTCTTCTTGTAAAGTAGGTAAGACAGTGGATTTTACTGGAATTATTAGTGGATTCACTGGATTTATTGTTGTGTCATGATCCAAACAATAAAACTCCTTAACTTTGGACTTATTGGAAAAGCTTCTGCCTATATTGGATCCACTAACATTTTAAATGTAAAATATTTCATCCAAACCTCTAACTTTGGGAAAGGTATTAAGATTTGCAGCAGCATTGCCCCTTTGAATTTCGATGCTAATTCTTTGCCTTAAATATTCAGTTGCTAATGTTTGTCCCGTTTGTTCTGTTATTCTCCTAAATATAGAATAGATTAAATCTTTACAAGAATTACCCCAAGGTCCAAAAGTTCTAAACCCTAAAGGATTAAAATAAAAAGTATTTTCTAAGACCTTATATTTATAAATCTTCCTTTTCTCAGCTTCATTCTCAGTACTACCAGCTGATTTATTTGAAGAAACTATGTAAGAATCAGCCAACGTATTTACACAGGTTGCGTCCCAGACTAAAGCCTTTCCGTTCTTCCATGGAGTTAATGTCAAGCCATCAGGTCTTTTAACGTCATCACGCATTAAACCATTAGGCTCTAAAACTGATGGTATGTTTGCAGAATTAAATGCACGTTTAACTATTTCATTTAAAGCAGAATGACAACTAAATCTCCCTGAATTATTATTACAATTTAATCCATGATGACCAAAAATATCAACTTCAAAACCACATTTACATTGGTAAGGATTGCAAATTTCTATACCTAAACGTAAAGCAATAGTAATACGCAAGCTTTGTCATCTAAAAGATTTCCTAAAGAAGCAATTGCTTTAAGCCATAAACCAGATTCTTTCTCATTAAGAGCTTTTAGTCTAGCTTGATTTCTTAATGAAGAATTTAATATAAACTCATCATAAACTAAATTAATTAAAGGTTTGTCCCATTGTTTTTAAACCTTTCTAAGTTTAGGTTGGGGTAGACCAGTTTTTAAACACCATTCATTAATTAAAATTAATGTAGTATATTCAAAAATAAGATCAGGAACTATTTTAGATGTAAGACCAGATACAGAAAAAACCGAAGCCAAATAGGCTGGAATAGCTAGTTCCTCTGTTCTGGGTAAACCAATTCCTCCTTTATTAATTGGAAGTGTAGCTTGTCTCCATGATTCATCAGACAATTTGCAGTTTGATATTGAAGATAGAGTGGATTTTAATACATCATCAATTTTTATTAATTTATTTGGAAATTTCCAAGATTGAGAACATCTTAAAATGTGCAACACTTTTGGAGCACTCAAACAATTAATTAAAAGAAACAAAGCTTGATGAGCACTAATTTCTGATAATCTACTTGAAAAAAGTTTTAAAGTAGAAATTTTATTATCCATTATATTCGGAATTCCATCAATAAGAACCGGTGATCCTAAAAGTGATAAATGTTTTGAATCTACCAATTTTATTTATGGTGCAATCTCAAGAATTTCATTAATAGTATTCTCGTTAATTAAAACATCACTATCACCAAAAATAAATGCTTCACATTTCGATAAATTTAGTGTTAATCCAATTTCATTTCCCATACTAATTATTTTTTTAAAATCTTCGTTAATTATCCAAGAATTCGTTACGTTCGTTTAGGTAATTGTAGTGAAAAAGGAGTTGATTAACGAAATCAGCTGTTACGAACAATTTATTTTCAAAAAACTCGAAAAATTACATATTTGCCAACGTTTCGATAAGGAACCTTATCTTTTTCAAGGCTAAAACAATTTATTAAGATTAGTACAAAAAATCGCAAGACATACTGTTAAGAACAAAAATTTATATTTTCAAAAACTTACATCCGAGGATGCAACGACCAATCATAACATTGGTAATAAAACCACAAAAAACTACTTTCACTTTACTCATTACGTACTTAAAATCTATACTACAAAATTCTATACAATTTACCTTTATGTTTTAGAGTTTCACTGTCATCCAAAAAATCAAGCGTGTTCATCAATTTGAAACAAACCAATAAACCAATTTATCAGCAACCATGAGACAAAATATATAAGCCGTTGTTGTAGAACGGGAGCATAAACTCACTAAATAAATAGATTTTAAAAAACTGTTGTTTTTTACCCACGATGAATGCAGATTAGGGATCAATTGACTAATTTTTAATTTAGAACCAACAATTTTTTGCCCGTTAATCCGTAAGGTTGCCATCAGCTGTCAAATGTTTTGGTTTTGACATTGGTGATACCAACCTTAGGGAATTCAGTGTTGCTCGGAGTAATACATAAAAATTCTACATGTACTGTGTGATTAAGAAGTGATATATTTTACTTAGATTATCTACGTCGGTCTTTAAATTAATTGCTGTATCATTATTTAACTGGATGAAACACATTTCACTAAATAAACGCTTTAAATAACTTTGCTCCCTATCTAGAATTTTGTACTTATTGAATTCAAAATCGTGCTCCAAACTGAAATGATGTTGGCTGAGGGCCGTTTTGTAGCATTTTTCTTTATTGCTAGGTCTACAATCATAGTTGTGGTCAGCTATCCTGTCTTTTATATAACGCTTAGTCTGTCCAATGTACACCTTATTACAGTGCTTGCACGGGACAGAATAAACGACACATTTTTCTAAGCCCGGTGGTAATTTTGACTTTAAGGTGGCAAATAACTTAACATTCGTGATTGTGTTGTAGAAGGCAATGTTGTTCTCATCAGTTTTTAGAATTCGTTTCAGTTTCTGTGATAACCCAGTAATGAATGGGATTTTAAAATAGGGGATTGTGTTTGTCTCGTTATTTGATTTACTAATATTTTCTTGTATCGTTGTGGTATGATCATTGAATAACCGATTTATCAATCTGGCAGGATAACCGTTCAATCTTAGTTTGTTAAAAAATGCTACTTCATTCTTTCTGTGGAATTTCTTATCAGATAGACTATATATTTTATTAATGCTTTCTGAAATACAATTGAATATTCTGAATTACAATTGAAGATTTCCGAAATTAAATTGATCTTTTCTGAAATACAATTGGAAAAGGTGTAGATGGTTTTGAATTTATTTTGTTAAAATTTCAACCCAATATTGTCATTTGTTTTAGAGCAGTGATTTTTAAAAAATGAATCATTTCTCACCTAAATGGCTAATAGTCCGGGAGGCACCGTCAAATTACACCGGACCATTATACCGAGGCTGGATTTTTTAGTATAGGCTTTCGTGATGTTGATGAGAAAAAATTTCTATGTTAGCTGGTCCAGATCCGTGACTTAAGATTTTGAGAGTCTGCGTATTTCGCAAGAAAAAATAGATTTTCGGGGCATTTTACTGAAGTTGAAAATTTGCAGATAGTTAGTTGATAAAATTTACAACAAGAAAAAAAATGTTAGCTGCAAAATCTATGTGATTTAACCTGTTAGCTGCGCGCATGATCATGTAACGGGGAAGGTAATTTTTTCGTATCAAGTTGAAATTTTGTAGGTGGAAGGAGGAGAAAATTTTAAGAAAAAAGTTTAAATGTCGCTTTTCGATCGGACCGCTCCGAAAATAGTATATTAAAAAACGTGTTTCATAAGTCGCATATTGTAGCACGCGTTCAATTTTAAAATACGAGTCGCGTAGCGACGAGTGTTTTAATGAACAAGTGCTACTATCGACTTATGAAACGAGTTTTTTATACTATTTTTTCTATTTTGCGCCTTTTTATCTATATCTATATCTATATTTAAAATATCTATATTTAAAATAAAATATTATAGTTTTCAATTTTAATAATTTTTCTGGTAGTTGGCACCTCTAATGTCAGGTTTGTCAAATCATCAAATAACCTGTAAATCGCTTGGCAACTGCCACTTTAAAATCAATAAACTTCAGTGCTACCAACATCGAAAAATAAAATTTACTACTCAGTAACGCACCGATAGCAGTGCGGTACTGGCTAGTAACGCACTGCTGTCAGTGTGTTACTAGCGACTAGTAACGCACCAAAATAGAAAACAGTTATTAATGTTTACATGTCATAGGCTATTTTTTGTTTTCATACTCGAAGGGCTGGAAAGTTAAGCGTAAATTACCTCAAAACTTTAATTTTAGGGGCAAATGGTTCCTGTCGGGCTATTTCTTTACCGATTTTGAATTTTAAAACCTTAATTGAATGTACTCATCGATGCAAAATCACCCACGCATAGGGTTTTTTAAATTTAAAAAAAAAAACAATGAAAAAATATTTTTTTAAAATCGCACTTAAAAAAGTCCCAATTTTTTACGCGTTTCGGTCATGTTAACTCCTTAAATTCCATTCCACCCCCACTAATAGCACCCACCCTAAAAGCTCTTCAGATCCACTTTACGACAAAAAAATCACTTCGCTATCTCTTTCCGTTTTCGAGTTATCACCGAAAATGTAGCTAAAATAAGCAAAATCTCCGTTTGGAGCCAAAATTTCGGTCTGAAATTTTTCACTTTTCACGAAATAATTAATATCTTCGAAACTATTTGCACCACCGAGACGTTTAATACCTTAAAATTCGCAACGTCACCTCCTCCACCAAATTCCGTAAAAATTTAATTTTCGGGTTAAAATTGCGCCGTCCAGAACTTTGTTTGTACCAAAATTTTGTCAAAACTTTGCTATTTTTTTAATCTATTCAACCGATTTTAACCAAATATTTTTTAAAATGCGTCTATTCACGGTGTTTACTTTCGCTAAAAATTTGAAACCGATAAGTTTTATAGTTTTCGAGAAAAAAAAATAAAAACCGATTTCCATTAAAAATTTCAAGCCTTAAAAATATCTCAAATATTTTTTTTTCGATTTTTTTCAAAATCGACCCCGCAAATGAAAGATAATAGAAAATAGATGTAATGTAGGGGGTCTTTGCCCTCTACACCGCCTAAAAAAAATTTTACACCCCAAAAACTCAAAAAAATAAATTTTTTTTTAGGTAATATATCTTAAAAAATAATTAAATTTAAAAAAATGTAATATGTTAATATCAGTCATTTTTAGAAACTTATCTGTACGAATTTTTGTTCCTTAATTTTAGTTATTAAGCTAAATATGAATTTTTCAAAATACACATTTACACATTTATCAGAATGCCACCTTTTATATAAAACTTCATAACTTTTGAACGAAACATCGTATCTATGATTTTTTTTTCTCTTTTCTTTATACTGTAAATATAAATTATTAACTTTCAAATTTTTTATTTGAAACGCTACACCCTTCTGAATCCAAACGACGCAATCGACTTACCGCGCGCTGCACTTCAAACGCACAGCTAACAGGTTTAATCACACCCATGCATCAGCTAACAATTATTTTTACAAGTTCCATACCATTAATTGCAATACAAATCAATTTCAGCTTCAGTAAAATATTCCGATTTTTCCAATTTCCCATACATGATCATGCGCGCAGCTAACAGGTTAGATCACACAGATTTTGCAGCTAACATTTTTTTCGTAATGAAAATTTATTCAACTAACTATCTGCAAATTTACAAGTTCAGTAAAATGCCCCGAAAATCTATTTTTTCTTGCGAGATGCGCAGACTCTCAAAATCTTAAGTCACGGAGTCGCGTCAGCTAACATACGTTTTCTTCATTTATCTATGAAAAACTAATCCCTAGAAACTGGAAATTCTCAGTATAATCACCCATGAAAATTTGGCGCTACCTCCCGGACTATAATATCAGGAAAACAAGTGAAGATAGACCCATAAAAGGTTATACAAAGTATCATTTTTTTATGAGGAATCCAAAAATGTCATAATATACTGTGTGTTCTGTTAAAAAATCGTAACTTTTGTACGCCATCTTCGAATGTACACCCGGTATATTTCTATATTATTGAAATATTTTGTGCGCTTAAAAGTATTGTATTCTGTCGAAAACTACATATCGATATTTTTCATTATACCTCGCACCTCTTGGATATCCTGGATATACTATGGTGGGGGCGCCGGGCACATTGGTATTAGTATATTATGCAACGAGTTTAATTGCACGCGTCCAAATTTAAAACACGAACCGCAAAGCGGCTAGTGTTTTAAAGGTCATATCATTTTTTATATTTTGCGCCCTTTTTAAACAAAATAAATAAATTTCGATGTACAAATATTTTGTTAACAGTTAACAGTTGGTACCAATTATGCACGTACTTTCAAATTAACAGCTTATTTGAAGTTTGAGCTTTTAATTGAATTTTTAAATAATACTACTCTAAATTATACTAATAATTAAAAATAGATGAAGAAATACCAGATACTCCTCCAGATATTCGAGAAATAGCAGCAAGCACAATAAGCAATTTAATAATCGATATGTTTCGACACTTGTAAGAAAAGCATGATGTGATGAAAAACATATTAAATGTGTATCTAAAAATGTTATGCTTGCATATTTTCAATTGCAACGCAATAAATACAAATCGTCAACTTTGTGGAGCGTTTATTCCATGTTAAAGTTTTCTTTAAATGTATACAAGAATATAGACATTTCAAAATTTAAGAAATTTCAAGGTCTATTGAAACGTACTTCAATAGGTTACTTGTCTAAAAAGTCAAATATTTTGGAAGAAGAGCATATTAACAAGTTTATTAAATAAGTCAATGACAAGGTACATCTTGCTGTGAAGGTGCGAATAATTTTTATTTATATTTTATTTTGTACGATTTTATATAAATTTTAGGTCATCCTCATAACCCGGTATAACGGTGCATGCCGAAGACAGGAGTTAATCAATATTTCTATAGATGATATCGAATTTAACACAATATCAATACCAAAAACAAAAAGCTACGTCCTAAGAAAAATTATAATATCTGAAAACAATTGGGTTCAGTTAATTAAGAAACATGCTACCCTGCGGCCAAAGAACGTCACCCACAAGCGATTTTTCTCAACCTATAGAAATGGTTATTGCGAAAATAGTCCAATCGGTGTAAATACAATGGGAGATGTATCCAGAAATTTTGCAGCTGATCTCAAGCTGCCTAATCCAGAATCATTTGCGGGCCATTGTTTTCGAAGATCCAGTGCCACCTATTTGGCAAATCGCGGTGGTGACTTACTACTGCTGAAACTTCATGGAGGGTGGAAATCTTCTAGTGTTGACGCTTCTCTTCAAGACAGAATCAATATGTCCAGACTGTTTATACCAACGGAGAATGAAATTACATTACCTTGGTGCTCTACCAATAATAGTTCTACTTCTTGTGAAAATAATACTAGGGAACTTAATATTAATATTATATCTAATGACAATAGTAATACCTATACCAATACAGCTCATCCAGGCCTTGCGATTCATTATAATTTTTAATGTAATTATTAATTACAACGTATACAATAATTGTACCATTCAAAGCCACGATAAACATTAAATGTAAACTTATTCCTAACACTGAATATATTTATTGTTTGTTTTTAAAACAAGATTCTTCTTCTTGCACTGCTAACTTGCTTTTTGACAATTTGACCACAACCTAAGTAGGTTATCTACTCTGGTTTGTAAAAATTCACTATAAGTGCCTACCCCCAATTTCTAAGTAATTAATAAAACCATACAATTACAAAAATAATTTCGATGTTTTTCTAATATCAAAAAGTCGAGCCAAAACAAGTATTAACTCATAAATAAATAATCAAGACATTCTTCAAGCAACGTTGACAGTTTATGGTTATCCACCTTATCCGTTTCTTGTTTGACATATCAATGCTACCAACTTCGAAAAAATAAATAATACGTGTTATAAAGTGACAATTTTAGGCTATTTCAACAATCATTTGAGTGTTGAAAAGTACGTATTATAGACGAAAAATATAAAAAATACATTATTTGATACTTTTATTTCAGGAAAATAAATTCCTTTTTTTAATTACTGTAAAAATTGATTGCAAGTTTACTTTAACTTCTCCGCTTTCTTCCACCAAAATCGTAAGAATAAAATTTAATTAAACTTGAAAGAAATGTTTAATTTTCCTGTGGATTAAACACCAAAAGTTCTGTGAATATTTCTGCAAAATTAGTTTACATTGGCTCAAAATTTGCTTGAATTTTGAGACAATTTCTATATTTTTAGGCAGAAAACGTGGAAATCTCATAAAAATATGCAAAATTTACTTTTAATAAAATTTTTTCGAAATTATTTTAAATACAACCAAAACAAGCTGTAAAATCTATAAAAATTTAAATTTTTTAATGATATTCGTGAAACTTAACAAAAATCTTGTGATTTCGATTCAGTTTTTCTAGAAAAGTGCTGAAATTAAGACAAAGTTTAATAGAATCATTAAAAAAAATTAAACTTATTTTCTTAAATAGTTTTTATTAAATCAATAATATAATTATCCATGATGTATGTATTTCTTATAGATATATAGTATAAGTTTCGTTGTTGGAGGAAATCTAGCGAAAATCCGAAAAGGTTCTTGCCAGAATAAATATAAATATTCATAATATTCAGCTTTATCTAATTTAAAGATTCTTTTAAATCGTGTTCATTTCATTATACATACATACAGTACCGTCCATAAGTATTTTGAAAAATTCCTATGAAAAATTCCACAAAGAATCTGTTCATTTGTTAAAATTTAACGAATAAGACCATACATGCAGGGTGTCTAAGCGCTGCGAGGAAGTAATATTACTCTAAAATGAAAAAATATATCGACATGTGGTTTTCGATAAAATATACAATAATTTTAGGCGCTCTAACATATGCTAATAATATACCGGGTGTCCATTCCAAGATGGCCTACCAAAGTTATGTTTTTTAAATGGAACACCCAGTATATTATACCATTTTTGGATTCCTTATCAAAAAATAGTCATACTTTGTATAACATCTTATTGGTATATCTTCACCAGTTTTGCTGATATCTGCATTTAACCAAAAAAAGATCAATATTTGAAAAATAACAACTCTAAAACAAATGACACTTTTAAGTTGACATTTTGACAAATCATTTTTAATATCGACTAGTTTATAGCTTTCATGCCAAATTTGAATTTGTGATAAGCTTTTATCAGGGTTCCTCACAAAACGCAAATTGACCAATTAAATGAAATATTCAAATGGAGCACCCTGTAAATTTTAACGTCCATCGATAGCAGTTTTTATAAGCTTTCTGTTGATATAGTATTTGTATGATCGCATGTCAATGGTTTAGGAGATATTTATATCCAAATAGAGGAAGAGTGAAAAATAAGTAAAATAGCGCTTTTGATGACTTTTGTTGAGAAGTTTTTCTCAAATTTGCCCGATATTTGTTTGTGTTTTTCTCCATTTTTAATAATGCTGTTTTATTACAATAAGTGTTTTTGTTGTTCTACAGCACAAATAAATTCGAATATCACAGTTATCAATTTTAGTTTTCTAAGGGTAGAAACATGGTGCAGCACCGACTCAAGCACTAAAAACCAACACATTGTTTTTTATGCGCGTAAACATGGTGCAGCACCGACTCCCGACCCAAGCACCGACTCAAGCAGCGACCCTATACAAAAATCAAACGTGTTTGTTTTTCGGAGCGAGCAGCGTAGGTCGGTGCCTGGTTAAAAAATTTTTTTAGATTTGGTGGAATCAAATAGGGCCTTCGTACAATATTTTTAAACATGAAAAAGAACTCATTTATCGCCCGGATTTCAGGCACGACAGGCATCTTGAAATTTTTTAAATGGAAACATATGTCATGCAATACATCATTGGAAAGCTAATTTTTAGTACTTTACGACAGTCTATTGGGAATTTTAAGAACCCGCTCGCCCTCTGGTGGCAAAAATATGAATATCTATATTCGGTACTTACTTTATCGATTTAATGCATTGGTACATGTTTTTTGAGCTTTACTGAAGCTTTAAATAATAAATCTATTTGTGTTTTGTTAAGTATATAGTTATAAGGCAAAATAATGCATTTTAAACACAATTTTTTACACTGACAATCCGAATATCCTCCATTTAGTGCGCCATCTATTCGTAGTTAAAATTCCCAATTATAAATTTTCAGATTCCGCTCGCCCTCTGGTGGCAAAATATGAAGTTCGATATTCGGTACTTACTTTTTTGATTTAACGCATTGGTATATGTTTTTTCAGATTCCCTGAAGCTTTAAATAATAAATCTATTTGTGTTTAGTTGAATTCGTAGTTATAAAGTACAAGAATGCATTTTAAACACAATTTTTGACACTTACAAGTACCGAATTCCCTACATTTATTGCGCCCTCTATACGTAGTTAAAGTTCCTAATAAAATTATTATTTATATCATAAAAAATAATCATTGATAAAATTTTGTTATCCAACTTTAACATGTTTGGACTGTCGCAAATTATAAAAAAACTATTGTGGACTGTCGTAAAGTACAGGGTGAGCTAAAATGATTGTGGTTTGATATGTATGCAACCAAATACACAAGTTGGTACAACTGAAATCTTATAAAAAAAACTCCTAGTAATCCAATGACGTAGCAAATTTTTTTTCCAAAATCTCTAATTGTCTAAATGTCAAATATTCAAATTTTTTTTTCATTTTCGAGGCAGATGCTAACACAAAACAAAGATTTACGCAAATTAATTTGGATAAAACCTGACTTTTATGAAATAGAAGGCACAATTGGCGATTTTTACATTCTAGACGCCGTCTGGTGAAATTTTATGAACTACATGAAGGAGTAAAAGTCAAAAAAATACGTTTAAATTATGTACTCGCGATGATTTAAGGCAAATATTACCTGTTTAATGTGATTTATGATTTATATCAAAATTAATTAAATAATGGGCTTTTCTGTAAAATACAAATAAAATAGGAATTTTTTACTCCTTTCGATCAGCTGTTTCCGTCAAAACAGCGCCCCCTACAGGTAGGCAAAATTCCCAATAACGAGATTCTAAAATCTAAAAGTTTTTTCTGAATTTCTGGGGATATTGTTTTAGGTCCTTAAAGAGTTTGTTATATTCTCCATCTTCTTCCCTTTCTTGATTTATGGAATGAACATCAAATTCCGGTCGCGGAATGAGTCGGTGCTGCATCATGTTTCTACCCTAAGTCTCAATATGAAATTTTACAACTGATGTTATGAAGGAAACCCTTATTTTGTTGAATTTTTTTACGCTCTTTTGCGTACTTTTGAGAATAGTTAATCGGTTTTATTCAGTTTTACCAAGGGCATATCATTTAAGGTTCATTATTTCTGTTTAGCTATTATCAAAAGAATAGACAAGAGCGTAAAAGTAAATTCAACAGAATAAGGGTTTCCTTGGTAAAATCAGCTGTTAAATTTTGACAGCACACTAAGACTTTGAAAATCAAAATTACATTGCGTAATTCGATTTTATTTGTTTTGTAAATTAACAAAAACTACTATTGTAATAAAACAGCATTATTAAAAAAATTTAAAAAGCAAAATAGAGAAAGACACATACAAATATTATATGTATAATGAATGGACACCCGGTATATTACTAAAATATTTTTGAAATGTGCGCTTAAAGGTATTGTATATTCTGTTGAAAACTGCAAGTCGATATCTTTTTTCATTTTGGAGTAATGCTACATGCTACTTCCTCGCAGCGCTGGGACACCCTGTATACTTAGTCATCAAATATACAACTTGTAACTTTATTGGTATTCAATTTTTAGTTTTTATTTCAGCAGGTAACATGTTCAGTAGTTTTGGATTGTTTTTCCAAGTTTTGTATGTTGAATCTGGAGATAGTAAATTATAGCCGGCCTGTGGTTTATTTTTGCTAAATTATAGACTTTTTCCCTTTTAGCTTTAGTGAGAATTCCTGTATCGTCGTCATAACAGATATGATTTCATTAGAGCATTTATACAGGGTGGCCCAACTAAGAGTTCCCACCCAGGTTATTTCGAAAACCAATAATTTTTGAAAAAAACCTGAAACCGGTCAATTTTTATTTGGCGGGGGACCATTTTTTATGGTAACGCAAGGGACAACCCTTTAACCAGTTATATAGGGAAACTACCCCTTCAGAAAACTTAAATGACAATAGGGGTCAAGTGATACATTATTGTAAAACTCCTACTATTCTCTACAGTGCGGACATAAAGTAAATCCCCCCCCTGCTAACTTTTGAACGGTTATGTTTTTGATTCTGAAAATTTGTCTACTGAGGAATCTAATTCCGAACTTTCTAATAAAGGTATTTTTGATTTTGTGGAACTTCCGGTTATACCGAAAGTGGATGGCAACTTTCTTATTTTAAACGGGACACCCAGTATATTTTTGCATTTTTGTGTTCTCCATAAAAATACCATTAAATTGACCTAGCTTAGTGTGGTCTACGATTAATACTCTCGGATTTACATAGTTACATTGTTCCCCCACTAAATAACAATTGATCAGTTTCAGGCTATTTTTCAAAAATTACTTCTTTTCATAATAACCTGGGTGAGAAAATGAATTGGTCCGAGAACAGTTCCCGGTGGTACATTATATTTCACGCAGCCGGCAGCGAAGGTAAATACGGCCTTACTCTTTCAGTTTTTTTATGAGATAATATTTTATTAGTTTAATCACCAGACTCTCATACCACTTGAGTATAATATTTCCAAAATCGTTTTATGTGATACAGTGTCAAATGCTTTTTTAATATCTAAAACATACCAATTATTTTAAAAGCTGAGTCTAAATTATTACTAATGCTATTTGTTAGATAAGATATATAGCATTCTCCGTACTCGAATTTTCTTTAAAGCCGTACTGGAAATTAGAGATTACCTTTTTTAGTGAATTCTGATATTCTTAGGCTTAAATCATTTGTTAAGGAAATTGGTCTATAATTAGAAATCTCTTCTTTTTTATAAATATATATATATATATTAACTTGTAAAAATAAACAATTCGTCATTAATAACAATAAATAAATCTATTACAATAAAACAACTTCTTAGACTTACAAATTACAAATTAAAATATACAAAATCAATTTGTATAGTCAAATAACATAGGCACACGATGCTATTAGGCTATCATTATCACTTCAATTAACATTTGCACTGACAAAATAGTTTTTGTATCACAAATAAAATTACTAGAAATCCAAAATTAAATCAATTAATACAATAGTAACGACTATTGTATTAATTTTCTCTACTAACAGTATACATTATACATATTATAATTATTAAAATAATATGGATTAGGTGCATAACATACATTATAAGTCGATGGATGGGGTACTTCAACTGGCCAGTAAACTGGATAAGGAACCACTGGTACTGGTAAATACATGACATAGTTACCCACATACATTTGAGGATTTTGTAGCATATTTTCATGAATATTTCTCTGTGATTCAATAAATTCAAATTCAGCACTATCAAACTCACGCGGAAAAACCATAACGTAGCTGTATTCTTTTTCGTCCTCTTCCTTACTTTTGGGCATTTTACGAGGTTTTAGAAGAATATGTCCACTTAGAAAATCGTTCCTGGGAGAGTTCAATCCAATGACGGTTCCTTTGGCATGTTGATTATCTAGTTGTTCCTTGAATTCTTCGTATTTTTCCTCAGATCCGAGAGAAATGGTTGGAAAATTCTCTTGATATCTTGTGGGAGAGCTCGTTCTCGCTGGCAATACACTTTCCTTAAACTGAAAAAAAGAGTGAATTTGTTCGTAAGTTTATAGAAATACACCTGTTAGTTTGGTATGTGGATATTATAATGCAAACTTAATAAGTTTTTTTATTAAAATCCCCGTTAATAGGGTATTAAAAGATATAAGTTAATTAAACTAAAAATAATTTATTTACTAAAACACTTACATTCTTTGAAGATCTTGAACTTCTTCTGCTCATGTATTGGTTGGGACTCATTTTTTATTTTGATTGGAGATATACAAGTAATCGATAACTTTTGTAATTTGTAATGACCTAAAAAGTTAATCACTCAGGTATTTATAGCCAATTTGGAAAAGATTAAATGGATGGATTACCTCCCCTCCACTTACATAACAAAAGGAAGGGAAAAATGTAAGTGGAGGGAAGGGGAAGGGATTAGTCCATGGTGCTAATTACCTCCCCTCGTCCCCTCCACTTACATAACAAAGGGAAGGGACTGGTCCATTGCGCTAATTACAGGTATAAATTACCTTTATTCTTTTATCCAATTAATATTTAAATAACTTCTATTGTTGGCTACTTTAGGTTTCCTCCCAGTAATTAACTAAAAAATTATCCTTTAAGTCTATTGCCACCTCGGGATAATTAGGGTCCACAAATTCATAGATGGATTCCTGCCAACGCTAAGGCAAAATGAACCTTTTCGACTTAACGATTAATTACTTGGGTTCTAACATATACTTAGTCAGTAAATATATAACATGTAACTTTATTGGTATTCAATTTTTAGTTTTGGACCTACAAATGACAAGTGTCGTGAAGATGTTATTCTCGGTTTAGGCCGTTAAGTCTGTCAACTTTTGCCGAGTAAAGATTTTTGTCTGTATTTGAACGTAGAGTCGCTATATCGGCTTTCTTCCAAGTTATGTGCGGTGAATCTGGAGATAGAAAATTATAGTCTGACTGTGGTTTATTTTTACTAAATTATAGAAATTTTCTCTTCTAGCTTTAGTGAGAATTACTGTATCGGCGTCATTACAGATTTAATTCCATTAGAACATTTATATCAGACTTTATTCTAATGTGCTGCTGGACACAAAGTGTGTAGTGGGAATTTTAAACTGTGCAGTGGGAATCAGACAAATGTAAAAAAAAGCATCAAGAACAAAAATGATCTTGAAAACCTAAAAAATCTGGGAGACGACCCCCCCCCCAGTCACTGGATTTCAGATTTGTGCAGTTGGAAAAAATTCTTAGAATAAGATCTGATTTATATAGAATCAAAATGTAATGGTCCGAGAACAGTTCATACCAATTGAATATAATATTTCCAAAAGCGTTTTGTGTGATACGGTGTCAAATGAATGCGTTGTGCTCCGGTGAAAAAAAACAGTTCGATTAACTGCACCAATTTTAGTCAGGGTGAAACTAAGCATTTTTTACTTTTGAAGTATTGTCCGGAAATTCTTGCTTAAAAAGTTTCAAAATTTTCAAAAAAAAATATTTTTTTGTAAATAAGATACATATTATAAGAGATATTAATTTGAAATTTTGGCCACAGTTTTTTCACATAAGGATACACATTTTCGACCAATAAAAGTTTAAAAAATATTTTCAGGGGCATTACATGTGGGGGGGGGGGGTCATCAACTTTTTTTGATCATACTAAAATGAACAATGTTCTACAGAAAAGGTGTCGCTCCAGTGCTTCATTTCGGTGTAAAACTAAATTTTATAATTTTTAGCCAAAAATATGAATTTAAAAAACAATTTCTACGTTGACTAATTTACCTAAAATATCATGTACTAAATATGTGGGCTGCTCCATATGCAAGATGCATGTCTGGTAATTCCGCATTTGAAAATCTATACATTTTCAATATTACAATAATACGACTAACTATCAAACACTAATTAGAAAATATTAACGGCTGCTTAAACCTTAGAATTAACAAATTGTGGTAATTCGCCTACTTTGACATTTGTATGTTTCCAGATAAATCACGAAATGACGAAATTTTCATTAAAAACCCTAATTTGATGATGTTTTTAAATTCATATTTTTTGCTTAAAATTATAAAATCTACTTTCAACTTTTTAAGGAAGCATTTCCGGACAATACTTTATAGTCAAAAATGCTTAGTTTCACTTTCTCTATCTCCACAAAAAATTGTCATAGTTATTCAGGGACACCCTGTATATGTACAGCATTCTCCGTACCCGAATTTTCTTTAAAGCCGTACTGGAAATTGGAGATTAACATTTTTAGTGAATTCTAATAATCTTAGTTCCGGTTACACACTCTTAAAGTACAAAATTGATATATTGTATTTCTGCCATTTTTTGAGTTTAAATCTCACTTGAAGCTTAAGCGTTCTAACTGTGTAACCGTACCTTACTTAGTTTTATATGTCTTTCTTTTATTTTATAAATTGTCTAGAATTAGAAAACTCATATTTTTTATAAATGTATTTATTAACTTGTAAAAATAAACAATTCGTCTTATATAACAATAAATGAAACTATTACAATAAACAACTTAAACATTAGAATATACAAAATCAATTTATATAGTCAAATAACCTAGGCAGATGATGGTATCTATAATCATGTTAGTTGATGTGATAACATATTTAACATTTCCACTAACAATAGTTTTTGTAATCACAAATAAAATTACTAGAAATCCAAAATAAAATCCATTAATACAATAGTAACGACTATTGTATTAATTTTGTCTACTAACAGTATACATTATACATATTATAATTATTAAAATTATATGGATTAGGTGCATAACATACATTATAAGTCGATGGATGTAGTACTTCAACTGGCCAGTAAACTGGATAAGGAGCCACTGGTACTGGTATACACATGACATAGTTACCCACATACATTTGAGGGTTTTGTAGCATATTTTCATGAATATTTCTCTGTGATTCAATAAATTCAAATTCAGCACTATCAAACTCACGCGGAAAAACCATAACGTAGCTGTATTCTTTTTCGTCCTCTTCCTTACTTTTGGGCATTTTACGAGGTTTTAGAAGAATATGTCCACTTAAAAAATCGTTCCTGGGAGAGTTCAATCCAATGACGGTTCCTTTGGCATGTTGATTATCTAGTTGTTCCTTGAATTCTTCGTATTTTTCATCAGATCCGAGAGAAATGGTTGGAAAATTCTCTGGATATCTTGTGGGTGAGCTTGTTCTAGCTGTCAATACACTTTCCTTAAAACGAAAAAAAAGAGTGAATTTGTTCGTAAGTTTATAAAAATACAACTGTTAGTTTGGTATGTGGATACTATAATGCAAACTTAATAAGTTTTTCATTAAAATCCCCGTTAATTGGGTATTAAAAGATATAAGTTAATTAAACTAAAAATAATTTATTTACTAAAACACTTACAATCTTTGAAGATCTTGAACTTCTTCTGCTCATGTATTGGTTGGGACTCATTTTTTATTTTGATTGGAGTTATACAAGCAATCGATGACTTTTGTAATTTGTAATGACTTAAAAAGTTAATCACTCAGGTATTTATAGCCAATTTGGAAAAGATTAAATGGATGGAAGGGGAAGGGATTACCTCCCCTCCACTTACATAACAAAGGGAAGGGACTGTCCATTGCGCTAATTAGCTTCCCACCACTTATAATGAATTGTAAGCACTTAATACTTTTATAAAGAAATGATTTCTACAAGGGTTTACTAAAATTAATCGTAGAATCGAAAAATATATACAGGGTGTTGTTTAAATTGAATACATTTCTGTTTGAACTTTTTTTAAATTCAATACGGTACAAAAAATATTGAGGTGTTTCCATTTTTTGGCGTACCTTGTATAATATACGACTGATTTAATTTGTTTTAAAAAAATGCGGTTTCCTAAAATTCATGAAAATATACTTCTCTACTTTTAGTGGGTTTTATATCTCAGCTAAAATTGGTCCAGAGCATTTTTATATAGGTTCAGGTTGTTATTGTTTGGCTTAGAATGCTGTAAGTATAAGAAATATATGCAAAATTCTGGCTATACCGTAACTAATTATTAGTTTAAACAATTCGAATTATTCAAAACGTGTGCTTTTTACAATCCCCATCATATAATTTTCTTTTTTTTTTCAAAAATGTAATATGTAGAAAATAGCTACTAGACTTTAGTAGATGACCAAATATACTTTAATCCCTTGAGTTTTTTCCTTTCCAGGTCTTAGCAGGTATAAATGAAGCATGTTGTACCTTATTGCTAAATCAATACGGTAAACTCTTGCTTTAACGTTTGGAGGAACGGATTTATGAATTTTTGGATTTATTCCGAGGAGGAATAGATTTAAAGGATTAATTTTTAGTAAATTACTCGTAGGAATACGAACGTAGCCTCTTTTAAATATTAGTAGTAGGTAGTATTTTTTTAGTTCGTCAAAATTTCCTTAAAAGGTAGTGTTGTAATTGGCGGCCATTTTCCAACATCCTTTTGGTGATTAGCACTTATTTCCAACAAACAGTAATTAAGAAAATTAATTTATCAAAATTTATATAAAATAATATTTAAAAAAATACGAAAAAATATTATCACTTTCTTTAATTTTAAATTATGTTTACAATTAATTATTATTCATTTTCTAGAAATGTAATAAAAGGGGGATTTTTATATTCAGGAAATTTACAATGCAATTATATAGAAACAATGTAAACAATGTATCAATTCACATTTCTAAAGAGTTCTAAGTAAATATAAAATATTGGCTTTTATATTAACCTCCAAATTGAGAGTTCTATTAACTTAAAGATCCATGTATTTTCTAAGTATCTTTTAGTTAATAAAACAGGTTTTGAAGCAATATTTTAAAATTTAATATTTGCTTATTTTTAGTTTTATTTAAAACAGAGGACAAAAGTATAATTTAATAGGTAGCAGGTAATAGGACAAATGCTAAACAAAAAATATCGCATTGAAAAAAACTATTGCCCAAACCTGTTATAGTTTTATTTATATGTATTTTAGTAATTTATATAGATTAGGCATAAGAGGTAAATTTTATAATTTATTGTCTTCATATTTAAAAAATAGAATAATACAAACAAAAATTTATGACTTTTTGAATAGCCCTTTAAATGTATCTATGGGGGTACCTCAAGGAGCAATTCTTGGACCATTATCATATTTATTATAAGTATGTTGAAAATATAAAATACAGTGAGTCAAAAGGTAAATACATTATTAATAAAGGAAATGGTGAATAATTCAAATCTCAACTTTTACAGGATTTGAATTATTCACCTTTTCCTTTATTAATTACTCTCCCAAATCATCGTCAAGTTCTCATCTTAAATACATTATTTTTGCAGGTGATATAGTTTAACTATACATATAATTCTAAAAGTAAAGAAGACCTTCAAAAAGTAATTAATGAAGATTAAAAAAAAATACAATGTCTGGTTGATAACTAATAAACTTACAATTAATATAGTAAATACTGAAATTTTAATCAATATTTAATACTAAAATAAAAAAAGTCACTCTATTTAATAAGCCTTTAAATAAATATTATAAGCCATTAATATTAAATGCCATTGATAATATCAATATTGTTTGACGATAACGTTCTGGCTTTTTAAATATCGTTTAAATCGGGTGAGTTTTTTAACTGAAATTTGAATTATTAAACAAAAAATAAACCAAATATCTTTAAATGTTAAATATCTAGGAATAATATTAGATAATAAACTTAAGTTTGATGCACATTTAAAAAAATTAAAATCAAAAATTATTTCACTAATTTGTGGTTTTAGAAACTTAGGACCATTTCCACCTAAAATCACTTATTTATGGTCATTATTCAATTTAACTATAATAAATAATGCACAAAGAATAATAACTAAGCAATTAAAATATTATTTAATATTCACAATAACTTATTTTTGGAAAATTGTAAATAAATTTTTAAAATTAGTGAGACACCCTGTATATAAAAAACACAAGAAAATAGTTAAGTTTTGTAATGTGATTTTTGACTCTCTTTATATATTTATTATTATACATTTATTTTTTCTCTTTTCAATTTTGCTTCTAGTTTTAATTTGTGTTAACTTTGTTTTTTGTTTACATATCATGTATTTTTTTGTACTATAAGATTTTATCTTAAACCAACACCAAGTTGAATGATGAGTCTTATAAAAATATACATTTTTTTGTTAAATAAATAAATAACTTCCAGGAGCGATTAATAAACTACGTACTCACTATTCCCACGAATTAAAAAAAGCTAAAACTTCATACAATGGAGACATAATTAAGAAAAGTCAAAACAAACCGAAAACCATGTGGAATATTGTAAACTCTAACCGGAACAAAAATTTAATAACATTAAATTTTAACAAAGTTAAGCTCAGCAGATTGAGCGGTAGTAATAACCGGTGAATCCAACGTCAAATGATTGACACTAACATCCACATGTCGGTCGCCATTTTTCGATCGCATTTTATTTTTATCAAAGGCAGGAATTAAATTTAAACTGACATTTCTAAAAAATCGTTCAGCATACATTTAACCGATACTACCACAGTGGTTGTGGTAGATCACTTACCGGTAACCTGCTGAACACACGCAATATTTATTTACACTAATTTTAACGGTCAATTTTGGTTTCGAAAAAAAACTAATAAGTTATAAAGTATAGGTAATAAATATTAAGTTGGATTTACATTTACAGCAAGAATTGTGTTACACTAAATTTTTCTTAACAATTTTTGAGTTATCTCCAAACAGCAAACTTAATTTTAAACTTGGCAGTCGTCGCAATAACGTGGCACTTCGTATTTGATACTTTAAAAGTACTTTCACGTTTTAGATACCTTAGGATTGGCCATTTTTCTAAAAGAACATATTTTTAGCCAAATTAGTTTCTCTTTATCATAGATTTTTGCGGTTATTTCTCGAGGACTTTGTCGTAGAGGTGCACCAAATATTCGGTAACTATTCGTCAGGCTGAATATTGGGCATTACTTTTTACTGTTCGGTGAAAGGCCGGATTTTAAAGCCGAACGTCGAATATTCTGCATAAAAATATATTTTATTGAAAACAAATTGTTAATATTCTCAAAGCAGTTGTATATTTTACTATGCTTTGGACCGTTTGACCGATTGAAATCATTAAGCGCTAATTGGGAAAAATGTGACATTCCCACAAAATTCTTTTCAGGCGAAACATATGTGCTGATCTCAAACAATGAACATTCGGTACTTGGCTATTACAAGGAGTACTTCAGAGTTACAAAACAGAAAACCTAAGTCACTAGTGTAGCAATGATAGATTTTCTAAACCACTAATATGAATAACATACGATTTTCTGATATGGCTGTCGGAAAAAACATTAATATTAAACAGTGGTGTATAGAGAGATAAATTATATATACTTTATAATAAATTATGTGCAGTCCTGGTGACGTGTTCAAAGTACAAAAAGTTAACAAGAGTTGCTGATAGCAAAAGCAAAACAGTAAAATTTCTAGAATTGTTTTATAAAAGAATCTCAAGTTTTCATATTTAGGAAGATAGATGATAAATGTGCAGTCTTGGGAATGCTTAGAAACAAGAAAATATATTTAAAAGGAAAAAATTGTACCTAAAGTAACAAATTAAAAACAAGTTTTTATTATGCCTAAAAAGATAAAAAAAATCAAATAGTAAAAAACAATGATTGCTTCTAAAGCAACCTCGAAAGCAACAAACTTAAAGCAAACTAGTTCATTGAAATTTCGCGATTATTTTATAAGTTTGTTACTTAATATATGTAAGGTTTTAAAGTTCTTATTGATTTTAAACTGATTTTGATATATGAGTACTTATTACGATTTCATAGGGTTAGCTTCGTTCAATTGAAAAATATAAATAGCACAAGTTTGTTTTATTTATTACACCGAGGGATAGAAATGAAAAATTATGAAAGTTATTACCTAATTTTAATGAAAAGACTTTCATATTTTAATAGAAATGTAAATTCTTATGACAATTATAATGTAACCTTAAGAGCTTCATTTGAGTGACATAATGATGTTCTTTATCGAACTGACGACCATACTGATTATTTTATGGCATTCAAGTCAATTTTAGTGAGACTGAATACATTTCAATTTCTTCATTATGTACATACAAGCATATGAAGTTTTGTATATTATTCGGAGTAGCACCATGATGATTGACATAAATCCTTATGACATAAATAATTATTTCCAAGTTTTACATCAAAAATATTATTTGTATGAAAAACTAAAAAAAAAGGTTTAAAAATAACTAAGTAAAACACGTGGAAGATTCCTATGCTCCAACTTTTCGTATATATTGTTATAGTTCCTTATCGAGTTCCTTATTGACAGTCTTGTCATTTTTATCAAAGTTTTAATCCCTTTTAATCAAAAACATTCTTAAATGGGTTATCAGAATGGACAGAGTAATTGTTAAATCATCATGAAGAATTTATAATAAATTATTGATTACTACTATTTTCTCACGATGAGAAAAAGGAAGTCACTTGCTTTTTAAAAAATTTCTACTATTATGGAGTTTAAGATGGGGGTCTTCAAATTTTGAGAGAGAAGATTCGGTCACTACAAATTTATTTATGTAGCGAGTTAGTAAACTTACATAAAAAAACTGAGATGTACAAGTTTTACATGAGTTTGTACTGTAATAAAAAAACAAAGTCTTTGCAAAAAGTATAAAACGTGAAAAGTATTAAATTCACATTTAAAAAATTGTATAAATTATACGTTATTGCTAAAAGATCTTATTATGGTTTAGACAAACCATCATCAGTACATTGCTTTTAGTAATAATTTAAAATAAATAAATTATTAACGACAACATAAATTCCCCTTTTCTTTTAGAAAATGTATCTTTATATGTTCCGATTTCTGACCGTATAATGAGAAATAAAAATACTTTTAGGGTAGCTACGTCACAAATGAAACTATGGTAATAATTTGCCAATTGACAGATTACTAAGATACGGCAATATACTTACTGTTAAGATGGGGAAATTGTGAGAAAGAGAGAGAAGTATAGCAACCATGTGTTATTTTATTTTTTTTGCATAGTAACCATTAACAAAACTAAATAAAATTTACATGATCCCCTTCTTTATAAATATCTCTTTGGGTTCCAGCATATTTTTTTTTAAATATGTGCCCCTGGAAGAGAGAAGAAGTTGAACTAGCACATTTTTTTCCACATTTCATCGTATTTCCACTTCTACGCTTTCCCAGAATTTTATTTAAATGAAAAATTAGGTAAAACTTAAAGTACTACTTATAATTATAACGGTCAGATAGTTTTTATTTATTATTTTTTATGATTTGTATGTAAAAATATTAAAATAACAAACGGTTGCTGTGTTTCCCTCTCTTTTTCATAATTCCCCAGTCTTAATAATTACTACGTTTCCATCGGGGATTGAATCGGATTTAAATTCTTGATTCTACTTGAAAACTGGATGGAAACGCGCAATTTATCGTTTCGAGATCGTACTCGGCCTCAAGGCCGATACTGCTTTTTCTGGGATCGTATCTGGTTTGAGCTGAAAAATATCTATATATCTAATGGGAAGGCTTGAATTTGGACTGGATCATGCGCACAGAGCCGGATCTAGGGTGGAGCAAATTTTTTTAATTAAAAGAGGTTTATAAGAAGTTTTTTTTCTTAAAATTAGTTTTAGAATCACCTCCTTAAGTTTTGGCGCTTAATTTCTGGACACCCTGTATACAGTATTATTTTTTAATAGTCTTTATTCTTTGGTGTTTTATTTTTTATAATAAAAAATATGTTTGGATATAATTTATTAAAGAATAATTTTTTCTGTGGTTGGGGGGCGCCAAATTTGAATGTTGCCCAGGGTGACAAAATGTGTAGATCCGGCTCTGCAAAAATTCCAAATCAAACACGGTTATTCCTTTTAACGCTGCCGAACTGAACTCGTTTTTCATTTCAGCTACTAATGACACTGATGAAAACCTCCCTACTAATACTGTGAGCATCAACTTAATGCCAGAGGTCAATAATGGCCGATCTCACCGACACGACTTAAACTTTAAGAACTACTTTAATGTCTAAGTACTCCTTATCGGGTCTCACCGTCATTGGAAAGGCGAACTTAAAGCCTAAATTGAACTTAAAATTAAGTCGTCGATATCGGCGACTTAAAACTCAACTTAACCTAAAAATTACAATTTCTCTAGCAAATGGCAATATAATTACAGAAGCGATTTAATTATAATTTATATAATTAACATTGATATCCCAAGACAAGTTTACACTAGAAATGACCATATTAAAGTATATTATCTCAGAATAATCTAATATATTCTAAGATTATATTGTGATTCTGTGGTAAAATAATAAAAATCATAGAATATAACGACGCGACGGAAGCCGAACGACGCCCGAATACCAACAGAACACCAAAATCTAATCTCTACTAAACTTAGCGTAAGTATTCGTTTTATATGACTAGAGAGACGTCTTAAAATTTTAAGAAGAACTTAAGTGTAAGCAAGACTTTGTTAAGTTTTCTTTAAGCACTGTTGGTGAGATCGGCCATAAGTCCCTAAACTTTGACATACGGGAATTTACATATAATGAAGTTCGCGATATAATTATGAACCTGAAAAACAGTCAGACCGCTGATTACTACGGAGTTAGTAGTAGAATTATTAAATATATTTGTAATATTATTGTATTACCCCTGACAAAATCAATTAATAAGAGCTTGAAAGCTCCGAAATTTCCCGACTGTCTGAAAATATCTAAAGTTATAGCCATACACAAGAAAGGGAACCATATTGATCTAAACAACTACCGACCAATATCCATTATCCCTATTTTGGGGAAAATTATTGAGGCTGGTATTAAAACACAACTCACAAATTATTTTGAAGATAACCACCTTCTCGCCGAGTGTCAATATTGTTTCCGATCTGGTAAATCGATTTCAAAGGCAGTCTCGGATTTGGTAAACTATGTGAATAATTGCTTAGATACGGGTAGTTATGCGGGAGTTTTGCTCTGCGACCTATCAAAAGCGTTCGTTTGCGTACCCCACGATTTACTTCTCAAAAAATTACATCATTACGGATTAAGTTTTAAAACGGTGGCATTTTTTAAATCGTACTTTTCTAACAGACGCCAGTACGTTGAATCAGGTAATGATAAGTCAGACATCGTTAATATTTCACGTGAAGTATTGGAGGATTCAGTGCTGGGTCCTTTATTTTTCATAATTTTCATCAATGACCTTCACAATTATATATCCGGATGCAAGTTGGTATTGTTTGCTGATGACACCACAGCACTCAACTCCGGCAATACTATTGAATCTCTACTAACTGATCTCGATTGCACATACGAATGTCTAAAAGATTGATTTAATTATAACAAATTATCGCTTAATGCTAGTAAAACCGAAAGATTAATTATCTCAACGAGAAAAAAAGACACCATAAATAAAAATAACAACCCCGTTAAACTCCTAGGATTAATTCTAGATGCTGATTTGACCTGGTCATTTCACGGGGAATATTTAGTCAGCAAACTATCTCCCACAGTATTTCTGTTTAGACAACTGTACAAAATAGTACCACAGGAGGTTCTTATTTCTACCTACCACGGTCTATTCCATTCAATCATGACTTATGGGATAATCGTATGGGGAAACTCACCTAGCTCCAAGAGAATTTTTGCAATTCAGAGAGCTATTGTAACTCTAAAAATCTTAACCTTGCCAGGAACTTACATTTTAAACTGTCTGCTGCATATAAAAGAAAATATTCACGAATATTCCTCCAGGGAACTATTTCACAATTATCAAACTCGGACTAATACTGACATTTTTACTCCGTATCACCGGCTTAATCGGACGACATACGGAGTAAACTTTTATAGTATTAATAGTATTAAGCTGTACAATAAGTTACCTCAAAATATTAAAGATCTCCCAATTTATTTATTTATTTATTTCGTGTCCATCCTAATAATAATACATAAATACAAAAACATAATATTATAAAATAGATGACCAAAAATTAGCACATTCAATTGCAGCTGGTGAGGCTTGTGCAATATCTAAATCTGAACAAGGTTGATTTAATTTATCACATATTAGTAAATGATTCATAGTTTGTGAATTTCCACATAAGCAGAGTTCATCTTCAACTGTAAAGCCCCATTTCAATAAATTTGTTTTACATCTACCTCTTTTAGATCGTAATCTATTTAGAGCTTTCCAAGTTAACCACTTTTCATCAAAGCCTGGAGGAAGTTCTTCTTTTGGAGAAATTTTTAATTCCTTATCTAAATCAGATAAAGAACCACACCATAAAAATTTTCTTGTATCTAATATTGAAATTTCCAAAGGTTTAACAGATAAAAGAAAACTTTTCCTCGATTTTAGTCTAGATCTTGTAGGAATGATACCATATAAAGAATGTCTATAATCAGTGAGTTGTTTCTTCCTTTCCCTCATACTTGCAACAGAACGTCTAATATTCGAAGGAGCTATTCCACTTAAAATATTGAGGAAACCAATAGACAACCAGTTATAATTCGACGTGTCTGATTTAGAATTGGATCTAGATATTTGGCATGATTTGAACGTTCCCATACTGGAGCAGCATATTCAGCTTTGGAGAACACTAAAGCTAGAGCAGTACATCTTAATGTATGAGCATTTGCACCCCATTTGGTATACGTAAGTTTTTGTAAAAGGTTATTTCTAGTTGAAATTTTAGTCTATAAATTTTTGATATGTTGTTTATACGATAATGTACGATCCAGGGTAACTCCTAAATATGTAGGGGTTTGGCAAAATTCAACATTTTCACCATTCCAAGAAATATTTAATTTTATATTTGCCTTTTTATTATTTAAATGGAAGAGACTTGATATTGTTTTAGATGGATTTGGACGAAGACTGTTTTTTTGATAATAAATAGACACATTTTTAAGCGTGGCAGATAAAGTATTTTGAATAGTAAGTAAATTCTTATTTTGTGTAATTATACTTAGATCGTCAGCAAAGATGAAACTATTGGTGTTTGGAAAAATAGGTTGATCATTTGTATAAATGTTGAATAAAGTAGGAGCGAGAACACTTCCTTGTGGAAGACCATTCTTCTGAATTCTCCATCTACTTTGTTTACCACCTAATTCTACTCTAAATCGTCTATTTTCTAATAGATTACGAATTATTTGAATTAGCTTAAAATCTTTTGTCAATTTATAAATTTTTGACAAGAGAATACGATGATTAATTGTATCATATGCCGAAGAGAGGTCAACAAAAACAGCACCTGTTATTAGATTATTCTCAAAAAAAAAGGTATAAACAAGAGATAAATAATCTATTGTTTGAAATGGCGCCATTTGACATTGATCAATTCTTAAGTTATAAATTCTTGTAATTTTCGTCCCATTTTATTGTATTTTAATTTAAATGCATGTACCTACTGTACTAAAATTTATATGTGTACCATTTTTATATTTTTTATCTTGTATTCTTGACCTGTGTAAACATGTATGTATTTAACACGTTAGACAAATAAAAATAAAAAAAAATGTATTTTTAGTAGTACAGTAGTAGTAGTTATTTTTCATTTATTTGATTACAGCTTTGATTTAGCTGGAGCAGGTCAAGCCTACTTGATTTAACCTTTTACATGTATTTCAAATAGTAGAGGTCAAGTCAAGCTAAATTCAAGCTGGCTTGACCTGCTCGACCTAAAAGTAGTCACTGTTTTATGCAAAGGCTAAAATACATATAATTTTAAACTTGTCCTATTTTTTTCGAGATTTTTGCTTACATCAAAAAATCAAAATTAAATGTACTTAATCCCAAAAAGTAGATACTTGTTACATTACAAAAATTATGTTTTTGTCTTAATTATTCATCAATCATCAATTAAACTTACCTTATACAAGATGGAAACATTCAACTATTTTTTATATTTTTTTTTTCATAATATACTTTAAAAATTTAAAAATATTTATAAATTGCAGGTGAGTTAAGTAATCATTATCCACCCTACCCACACCTTTCCTCCACTATTAACTAAAAATTTAGTATAAATACTCAGGCGGTTGATTTCGAAATCATTTTAAAGTTATTGACAGAATAGTTAAAGTTGTGTTTCAAAACCAAATTATTCCTATAATACCATGAGCTCGTTAAATAAAAGTTGTTTAAATCCTTCAAAAGATGTAAGTATTACCTAATAATTACAGTATTACAAAATAATGATAATGTCATATACAGTGTGTTAGGCTTAAGACGAGATTTAAAAGACCTTCACACCTCTGTAGATTTATAAAATTTTATTTATTTAAACCAATTTGCCTTCAAAATTTTAGTATTGGGTTGTTCAAAAACTCATCTTTTTTGAAAAAAAAAATCATTAAGAAAAGTTGTTCAGAATAGTCCAAAAATCTTAAGTACCTACAACTTATTACAAAAATTTTGTTACGAAAATGAACCATAATTTGTACTTTTGGACGTTTCTGAACTACTTTTGTTAAGAGGGTGGACGGTAAATTGTAAATTAAGCAGTTTTTGAAATTCTGTGATATTTGCGATTTTGGTTATTTTTTAACCGTTTTTTTTATTTTATCTTTTTTTAGTATACTAAAAGGTCTTATGGCTATGATTTTTTAAAATTTTTGTCTGAGGAATAAACTCAACAATTTTTAGAAAGCAGCAAACAGACTGCTAATTTTTTGAGGTGATAGAGGAAGTGAAACCAAGCATTTTTTAATATAAAGTATCATCCGGGAATGTATGCTATCTTAAAAAGTACTACTTTTTCTAAAAAATTAACTATTTTTCATCATATATTTTTTCTTTGCGTTTTTAGTATTTTTAAGAATACTGGAATGAACCTTGATAAGTAGATCAAAACTAGATTTTATAATTTTAAGCTAGAGTTATAAATTTAAAAAATAGCATCAAAGTAGGCTTAAAATTTCTAAATACAGGGTGTAAAATAATATGTGGGACAAAATTTTCTAGGTGTCCCAGATCACCCGTACCTTTGGTTTCTATCTTTAAAAATAATCAACTTTTTTAGGTTAGGGTAAATCTACCAGTCATTGGACATATGTGTGTTATTGGACACTTAAAATTGTATAGCTTAAAATAAGAAATAGGAAATATGTTAGTGAGTTTCTTGTCCCTAAGTTGGTAGCGTGACATTTAAGCTGTCAACGTTCAAAATTGGAACTTCTGTAAACTTTTACATTTTGGCGTGATATAAGACATAATGTCCAATAACTAGTTTCAACAGCATTTATTCATTTATACATCAAATAAATTATCTATTTAAACTGTTTCGTTTTATCTGACTTTGGTTAATTTCTTTACACAGCAACTAGTTATTGGAAATTTCGACTTGGAATACGCCCTCTGGGAGTTATTTGCTGAAGCTGGAAAAGGTCTACCTTGACATAACCTGTTTTTGTAAAATATATTTCCGTGCAGTTATAAATCAGTTTCCTTGGGTTTATTATTACTATATTAAAATAATAATATTTTTTACAGGCTGTAATTTATTACTTACCCCAAAACAATGTACTTAAGGGGTTAGGCCTCTCTGGGATTTTAAAAATATTGAAATTTTAAAACAGTCACGGATCAACTTAAAATCGGTTAGAAAAGAAGTACAGGAGCAGGATATTAATGTGGAAGGCCAATTGTATGGTACAGGCATCGCAGATTGAAGGTAGGTACATAAAAAAAACTTTGAAAGCGTTTTTTTCGAAACAACATTTCTCAAATCGGCCGGACTCCTAACTCATACAATTCTTTACCTTTTGACTTCAAAATTTAACTGTATATTCAAGATTACATTCTCTATAGAAGTACGTAGGATTTTTTATTATATTGAATAGATCTTTTGTTATAGGTAATTTTATAGCGATTTTTCATGGCATTTTTTTCTATTTTATTTCAGAAGGGCGCCGTTTTTGCAAAAATCAATATATTAAAAAAATCCTACGTACTTCTATAGAGAATGTAATTTTGAATAAACAGTTAAATTTTCAAGTCAATAGGTCAATAATTGTATGAGTTAGGAGTCCGGCCAATTTGGGAAATATGGTTTCGAAATAAATGATTTCAAAGTTTTTTTTATGTACCTACCATCAATTTCCGATGCCTCTACCATACAATTGGCCTTCCACATTATTATCCTGCTCCTGTGCTTCTTTTCTAACCGATTCTAAGTTGATCCGTGCCTGTTTTAAAATTTCTTTTTTTTTAATCCTAGAGTGGCCTAACCCCTTAAGCAATTATGCAAGTAAGAAATAACACACACTGGTCAATAAAAGATAAACACAATTTTTAAACACAAAAAACTTGATCCAAACAGAGACGCAGTTACTAAAACCAATAAAAATTAAATCGGCACAAAAATCTTTTATTACTTTTTCCTCCATGTTTTTTTCAAATTTACGTCAAAATAGCGCCATCTATCCGTAGTCGAAATTCCCAATTGGACATGTGTCCAATAACCAAATGAAGTTGTGTCCAATAACTAAAACTATATTTTAGCTATCAACTCATTGAACACGTACCTTACTTAAAATGCCAAAGAAGGGTCTTTATGACGTCAATTGCATTGAGATTGCAATATATGATATAAGAAACAAAAATTTATCATTACGGGCAGCTGCAAAACAATATGGTATACCAAAATCCACTCTTGATTTCAAATTAAAAAATCCAGGACATAAAGATTCTTGTGGACCTTCCCCCATCCCATACTAGCTTCGCACGAGGAATTAAAAGTGGTAGAGTAAGTTTGTAAACCATGTCATGTAGGTAATTTCTAAATATAAATAATATTTAAAGGTGGATAGAGAAACTAGCTATAAGGGGATATCCTAGAAAGAAGGACGATATTTTAAATAGTGTCCATAGATTTCTAAATGAAAATCCGCGTCCGAATCCTTTTAAAAATAATCGACCTGCGAAAGTTGGTTCAAGGCACCAATGTTTAATACTTTTAAAGCGTAAAGTATTTATATTTGCATTTACAGGCATTTCTAAGAAGAAATCCAACAATTGTACAATGAACTAGTGAACCAGTAAGTACAGCAAGTGCTTGTGTATCTGAAGCAAATATTCGAAAATGGTTTCAAGAAATTAAAATTTATTTAGAATCTAACAATGGGGATGAGACAGGTTTGCAAATTTGCCCTAGCACTGGTAAAGTTTTTGCAAAAAAGGCATGAAGAATGTGTACAATATCGATAAAGGGTCACAGAAGGTAAACATTACAGTAATGTTTTCCTTCTCTGCATCTGAATTATCGTGTCCTCCAATGATTGTTTTTGCATATCAAAGAATTCCAGAAATAATTAGTAACACTGTCAATAAAACTTGGGGAATTGACCGTTCAGACAATGGCTGGATGACTGCTGATACTTTTTATGATTATATTAAAAATATATTTTATCCACATTTAGTGAAAAATAACATAGCATTCCCTGTAATTTTATTTCTTGATGGACACAAATCCCATTATTAAGCTGCCTTTGTAATAACTTAAAAATAGAGATAATTGCATTATATCCAAACGCCATTAGAATTCTGCAACCATGCGATGTAGCGGTATTTCGACCAATAAAAATTGGTTGGAAGAAAGGTGTTAGGGAATACTACAATCAAAATCCTGGAGAAGTTCTTAATAAGATATCATTTGCTCCATTATTAGAAAAGGTTGTTACAGAAGTGATCAAACCAGAAACATTAATAAATGGATTTAAGGCCGGCGGATTGTTTCCTTTCGATCCGGCTTCCATAGATTTCTCAAAATGCTTAGGAAATGATGACGAACCTGCAGAGGTAAGTAACTTAATCTATTATGTAGATTTACAAAACATAATTCCACTTGCAGAAAACAATAAATGCTTCTGTCAAACAAATGGATTATAATACTTTTCAAGATTTAGTTGGAGAGAATCTAATAAAAAAGTTTAAATCTGTAGATGGTATTCTAAAAGAAGAATTTAATGAAGAATTTTTAAAACTCTTCAATCTATGGAAGTACTTTCAAATGGAGGATGAAGTCGATGTAGAAAACAATAAAAATTTTAATCCCATTATAATAAATAATGAATTAGATGAAATGAATTTGGAAAACAAGGAAAATTTTAATCTTAATTCCACAATTATTAATAATAAATTAGATGAGGTCAATTTGGAAAACTTGGAAAATTTTTATTCTACAATTATTAATAATGAATTTGGTACCACATCTAATAACAATCATAGTGATATAATTCCCAGATCTAATATGAAGTGTATTAGTGTAATTGAAAATGTTTTAATTGCAACTTCAAAAAAAAGTAATTCTGCAGTAGCCACAGCTTCAAATAAAAGTCTTAGTGGATTATTTCCCAATTCCAGATAAACATTCCAGAAAAAACAAACGTATAACAGAGCGTGTTCCTTTTGCGATTACTTCGCAAGCCTACCAAGAAAATGGTGGAAAAACAGGCTTACAAAAGTTAGAGGAAGAAAATAAAAAATTGGAAAGAAAACGGAAGAGAGAGGAGGTCTATGCCAGTAAATATAATAAAAAATTGAAACAAGTAACGAACAAAAACATTTGTTTTGTATACAAGAAAAAATCATTGGCAAAGAGTAATATATTAAAATTTGATTCTTGTAAAAATTACTTTCTTCGTAATTGCATACCGCGTAGTCATAAACAACATATTCCCGACATTTCTGATGTCATGGATGTTACAAAGAAGAAATTGAAGATGATGCACATGAAAAGGAAGATGAAGATTATGATGATCAAGAGGAATATGAATATAAAGAAAGAAAGAGTAAATCCAAAATAGATGAAAATGAAAAGAAAGAAATAGAAGAGTTATAAATATACAGAGACTACATAAAACTGTCTATAACTTGCTTCAATAAAAAGGATTTTAGTAAAAATGCAATTATTTTACACATGCCCAATAACTAAATATTATGTGTCCTATAACTAAGTAAATTGTCCAATAACCAGTTTTTTCTAATACGTTCTAATTTTTTATATATTTTCTGCCGCAAAACAATAGTAAGGCAAATGAAAAGAAGAATTTATTAAATAAGAAAGTAAAACTTTCAATCTGAAACAATTTTCATAATTGTAGGTTCAAAAGAATAGTTTTAATACATAAGTATATCTTAAAATATCCTTATGTGTTCATTAACTGGATAGTTTACCCTATCTATTTTCCTTTAAGTATAAATCATATATTGGTGCAATATTTATTTTCAATATTGTACCTATATAGAGTTTCTATATTATGTGCACAGCGTTATTTGTGAAAGCCAATTTACATTGATACAATATTGAATATTATCACGACATTCAATGTTAATACAATGTTTAATCTTGAACTTTTTCCCTATAAAGAATTTCACCTGACATTTTTTCCACGAGGCCGCATACCACCTAGAGGTAATTAGAAAGCTCAATTCGCTTACAAATTTTAAGTTTCCCTTCGTTTTTTAGGCCTTTTGTGGTTTACCTTAAGTAAATTTTAATGGTAATATTTTTTTTACCGATATCTTGGAATTGCTGAGTTGAGTTTTTTGATCTGCTTGAGTTGGAGGTGCGTAATTCTGTTGGACCCGTCATTCCGTTATTTTATGGGCTTGGTGCTTGGTGCTTGGTGGCGATATTTTTCAAGTTTCGTCCACAATATCTTGGATCAATTTGGAGTAAGGTCGGTGCGAAAATTTAAACTTGTATGTGCTTGTTACTTGAAACATTCAAGATTTTGTGCAGTTATTAATCTGCTACTGTTTAATATCAATATTCAATATTCTAGTCAGGAATTTGGTAGTCTGTTACTGAATAATTTCAATATTGCTTTAATAATTTCCTCAAAATAGTAGTTTATCAATAAACATTAACTTCAATATTAGTTTTCATGTTGAAATATTTTTTTTGCTTCATAAGCTCATAGTGGCTTCTCATTTCGAGAAATTGTTCATTTATAGTTTGTTAAAATTAACTTTATTCAACAAAGCTGTTAATTCCTATTTTAATTTCCAAATCCTTCAGATTAGTGCATAATTGTTTAAGAACTTTGATAAAAATTAAATTTAAAATAATTCATCATTTTAATAAATTAAAACTAATAATTGTTCATATTGGTCATTTTATATTGATAATTTCTCAGTTCACAACTGAACTGGTATTTATATATTTGGTTTATTACTTTCTTGTATTTACTTGTGAACGAAAAGGTAGATCTACATTTTTGGGGTTTAACGTATGTACTTTTATTTGCTTAATAATTTCACCAATTTCGATTGAATTGGATTATTATTACCATAGAGTAATTATCGATATTTTGTATTTTTACCAAGTTAAATTGGTCAATGTTTATTCATATAATTTTATTAAACTACATTCAGGTACTCCAAGATTAAACTTTATTGGTACCTGGCTTATAACATTCTTGTCGTAATACATAATTTTTTTATCAGAAATCTGAATAAAGTTAAAACATTTTTTGTTTGACTTCGAGCCTATAAGGGTTCGTGTTTTCCCCGAGAACAGGTGACTCATAGGGGTTATTTTAAAACGCGTGGCGCCCTTTACAGCTTCGAACCCCAGCAACCACGACTAGCCTGCCGGCACCTATGAGTTCATTTATTTTTGGCTCTTCTAAGATAAAAGTCAAATAAAATTATTTTTTTAGGAACGCGTTACAATTCTATGACACAATATTATCAATATTCGCTCAATATTAGTTATAATTCATCTCTAGAACCAGAGGTTTTTGAAAACCATCTTCAATATTGTAATGTTCTTTTTAAAACAATAATAATACAATATCTGTCTAAACTCGAATTTCTATCTACTATACGAGATGAATTTGTAACATGGAATAAATTCAAAAAGTCAGATCCGGTTCGATTTTCAAAAAACAGCTTGACACTTCAAATTATGTTAGTAATTGCGGACATTTTGCGTGATAACATCTATGTGACGTCATCGTACAATGGCCACATCAAGTTATCACATTTTTTCTTAAATTTAAGTACTCACCGATTTGGTTCAACATGCAAAATCCAGAAAGGGCATGGAATTCCGAAATTGCGAATACTTGTTCATAAAATATTTATGATTGAATCACCCAACAAGATGTGTACGACAGGACAAGGATAGACTCTTATTTTTGCATTTGAATGGCAAGGATAGAATGATGAAAGTCGTATACGATATCGTGTCGAGTTTCCTTGAGCATATGCCCCTTGATCGATGTAACCACAAACATCTACGATTCGTTCTCTCATATATTCTGGGGTGGTTGGTACATTTTGATATACCTTATCGTAAAGATAACCCCATATAATGCTCTGGACCTCTTATGCTCTTATCCAATGGTTATTGTAGTCTCGATTCAAAACTTCTCGAGCAAATCAAATGATCCATCTTTCTTGTAGAGGCCCAACGTCTAGCATCCCATATTGTCACGAAGCTGATTTTTTTATGTTAGTTTTTTCAAAATTAAATTCATTTAACATATTTTAATAATTATTTTAGAAATCGTCTTGTAAATTAAAGGCGCCGTTATTGGATTCCTTTTCCAGTCATATTTTACATTATCGCGTCGGGGTTAATTTCGGTCAAGTAATCAGCAAGCTCATCACTAACTCACACGTGTAAACCTCATTGAACTTCGTTTTTTGCAATAAGCAAAAATCGATACAGTAGCTCAAAGTATTTGTCGATCTCAAAGGCAGCAATTTTACATTCCAGACTTTGTATGAGAGACTGTATCGATTTTTCGCTGATTTTAACAAATCATGCAGAAATTGTTGCGATGATCAAAAAACGGGGAGAACTGTCAGGTCAGTGAGGCGGTAAAGTGGTACAAGTGTGTGCCCTAGCGAGTGTCTTTGTTACCAAAATTTGGGGTACCTCTGCAGCCAAGCTACCATCTGAGTTACCAGATATGTTATCTTTAATGTAAGTTGCTTTATATGTTATTCTATTTTTTTTGCATTTTTTCTGTATGCTATTTTTGTGTTGGTATTCGTTTGTTGAATTTTACCTGGGTAAAATAAATATCATATATCGCAATTATTAGTTTTATTACCGCCGCCCCCATGACAATATCATTTTTTAGAAAATGTTGATATTTTTGATAAGTGTACCTTCAATAAAATGTGAACTAATTAATTTTCTTTACATAATACCAGCCCAAATATTGACAGTACAAGACCACGGGTATTCAACTTCCTTTAAACAATGGGGGTTTTTGACAGAAAAAAGTTGTTATTAGTACGATTTCTTTCAACTACCCATTAATAAAAGATTACTCTATTTTGAAAATCATCTCCTTGAAATCCCAGAAGCAGCAAAACATCGTACGGATTATGGATGAAATTTGTGTGGCTTCAATATTCTCAATACATCAGTCCAACTTATTACTGTATACTCGCGTGAGGATTTAGATCAATTGCAGCCATTATAGCAATTTTATTGTTTTTATTGGTAACAGTTTTCTTACGATTCCGTTTCTCTTAGTAGCAATTAGACAAGGCGTATCAAAAAGGGACCAAGCGACATTTTTAGAAAAATGGGATTGTGGCTACAGAGTTCTTCTGTCGTTTAGTTCCATAATCACATTTTTCCAAAAATTTCTCTTGGTTCCTTTTTAATAATAATGGTCCATTTGAAACTCGATGTTTGACTCACTAGATCCTAGATCACAAAAAAATTTACAATGAATACAGTAAATTACATTAATAACTTAATATTTATTTTAAAATTTAAAATCTGTAAAAAAAATATTTCAAACAATATTTTATTAGACGAAGGAAATAAAGTAGTCTTAATTTCAAACCAAACAAAACCACATGGTTTCCTGTTTCCTTCGTCCTAATCATGAAGAACCAAACTTCTAGGAGTTTCGTGAATGCCAATATTTTATTATTTTTTTGCTAGATTCAGATTATATTAAAAAATATGTTTTTTCGTTTAAAAAAATGAAGTTAAAAATAAGTAGGCCCATTCCGTGCCCCCTCTCAAACGAAACAATTTTTACTCGAAAAATGTCCAGTCTCTAGGATAGAGCACTCTGTTTACTGTTTATATAAGTTTAGTAGGGGTAAGTACACCCCAAAATTGACGTAGTGCATATTTAAAAATTATCCTGTACGTTATACAGGGCGTCGTTATTTGAAGTTCATGATTTTTTTTTTGAAATTCAAAATATACAATGCTGACTATGTAACATATTCAAATTTATTACAGAATTTTTTTTTAATACCAACATTTGTTTGAATTTTAAATGTTAAAACGTGATTTGGTTTTGATAAATAATTATTTTTTTATTTTTTTACAAAATTCGACCGACAACGGTTAACTGGAGATGGTAGGCCTAAAAATATGTTGTTAATAGAATCTATGGTGTTGCAATTTCCAGCATTCTGAACTAAAAATTTTCTATTTTTTGGACTCTTTAAAGTTACACCATTTTTAAAATTGCAAAATATTCATGATTTTTGTAGAACCTGTATAATTTTCTCCATTTCAATCACAAAGTATATTATTTATTTTTTTGATTTATGGAACCATCTCGAATTTTTAATTTCTATTTCTATAAAAAATGTTGATTTTGATCTAAGCTCTTTTAAACAAACTTCAGAGAGTTATACTTTGGATTTTTTCTATGTCCAAATGGTTTTTTACACCAAAAAGCCTGTTCTAAACTAATAAGAGCATTTTTAAATTTCCTCAATAAAATTAATGTATGTAATGGAGTTGGTCCTACTAAAATTGCTCTAACTTTAAGGAGGTGCAAAAATATTAGTTTATATGTTTTTGTTCAGAACCACATTTATTACTATAAAATTTTGTTGGAAAAAAAGTGAGATACCCTGCATATATTTTTATCTTCTAATTTAAAAAAATATTTAATGTCAAAAATGTACCTTGAACTGTATTTGGGCGTTGGGGGGAGAAAATAACATTTTAAGATTTTCTTTTTTTATTTCTCAAAAACTGCATATTTGAGTTATGTCACTTTTCTTGCCCCATACACGAAATTTGACCGTCCTAAAAACCACCCAACAAATTTGTACAAATAGTATTCCTTGATTAACCCATTGGGACTGAATAACTCGTGGTATGTAACTTTTGCCAAATTTAGAAATAACGAGCCTCAGACGTGATTTTGGGTTAAATATGGTGTTTAATTTTAATAAATTAAACCTAATTTTTTACTTCATTCTTAACGTAATTTAATAACAATAACATTACTCATGGCGCGATATTGCAATTCTGCATATTGCGCACATTCCAAGGAGCCGCACTTTAGACGCTCAAGTTCAATTACATAATTAAAAATAACATACATTAAGTGAATTGTACAGTATGACGTAGAATTAGTTTAGAAACATTGTAGTAAATTTTAGTATATAACAAGTAATAAATGATTGCTCGATCTCTTGGGTCAAGCACGCAACCCAGCCTAAGCCAAGTAGTCCCTTTCACCCCTCACACTACTTAGGTCTAGCACGCATCAAGCCTTAGCGCAAAGTGGTTCCTCCAAAAAACCTTCTGCAATACTTGGGCCAGGCACGCAATCCGCCTAAGCGCCAAGTAACTGCATTACCAAAAAACCAAACACAAACATGGGTCTGCAACTTCGTTCATGGTCCTTCGAACAAAAGAGTTAAAAAATAAAAATGGAAAGACTCAACGAACTAGCTCTTAAACAAGAGACTATCGGAAACCACATCATCCAGCTACTCGCCAATGCAAAAAAGGATTCGAAATCAAGAAAAAATGAGGAGTACTTCAACTCCAGGAAAGAAACCCTTCAAAAATACGGTTTGGAAATCGAAGATAATCATCAAGATATGTGCGACGCGGAAATAGATCACGATTACCTCAAACAAAATTACATTGAAGAGCTCAAAAAGGTTTATACTCAAGCAAGAACGTATCTTGAAGAAAACCAAAAAAATATCCTAAAGCCACAACAACAAGGGGATTCCAGTAGAGGCGCAAATGATACAGCACCCGAAGAGGTAAGACTCAAGCATTTCAAGAAAGCTGTCAACCAGGCAAACAGTGATCTTCAAGAGGAGAAAACACTAGCAAGGTAAGTTATTAAAGAAATTGAATAAGCAATGGGAAAGTATCCAGGAACTCAATGAAGAAATTTGGGTTTACGAAATGAACTTTTCCTCAGTTTATTTTACTAACAAGTACCTGGAAATGGAACAATTATTCGAGAAGACAATTGAAGAGTTGGAAACGAAAACATTAAGCCTGAAAACATCATTAGCCAAACCCAACATCTCACTTCCGAAGATTCAAATTCCAATATTCGAGGGCGATTACGAGGGATGGTGGAACTTCCATGACATTTTTCAAAGGGTAATTGTACAAAATAATTCGATTACAAAAGTTGAGAAGTTACAGTACCTAAAAACAAATATAAAGGGCGAACCAAGCCGACTGATACAACATCTTCAAATCACAGAAGATAATTTTGAAACAGCGTGGGACCTACTAAAAAAGAGGTACCATGACAAACGCTTGATCCTTTCCAAGTTGGTAGACAAAGTTCTCGATCTACCAATAATTCAACAAGAGTCGGCCAAGAAAATTAAGCACTCCTCGACGTTACAGTAGAATGTCTGTCTATAAAAAATCTCGGCATTGACTCTTCAACGTGGGGACCATTGGTGGCCAGAATCGTCATCCGAAAATGGGACTCAGAAACCAACAAAATCTATGAACAGTCACTGAAAAACCAGCACGAGGTACAGGACTTCGAAGATCTTAAAAAAATTCCTTGAAGGGAGGTTTCAATCACTCGAAACTATTTCCAACACAATGGGGAACAGCACCAGCAAAGAAGCAGCGAAGAGAACCAAATCTTCGGAATACTGCTTGTACTGTAAACAAGCTCACCTAATATATATGTGTAATAAATTCAACTCTCTTACAATAACAGAGAGAGGAAAATTTGTGGCCGAAAACAATATCTGCAGAAACTGCATAAGTCACAAGAAAACACAAAAATGCAATAGTACCATAAATTGCCGTACCTGCGACAAACCGCATCATAAACTGCTTCACAATGACAATTGGAAGCCTTTTCATAAAACGGAAAACAAAGGGTCACAGAAACCCTCAACAAGTGTCACGACGCATCTAAAAGCGCGTGAAAACTCAGTATTTCTTGCAATAGCATTGGTATTGAACTGCACTACATCGGAAAAGGGTCACTTACTACGTGTTTTAATAGATCCCGGATCTCAATCATCGCTAATCACAGAAGAAGCGGCACAGATATTGGGAGGACCCAGGGAAAAAATACACGCAAAGATAGCTGGTTTAGGAGATACTACTCCAAAAATGTCCAAATGGAAAATTCAAGCAACAATAAAACCGAGATTCCCAAGCAATTTCAGCATTAACGTTGATCTAATTATTCTGGGGAAACTCACACAGTCCTTACCAGATCAACAGTTCCAAGTAAAATTAGATGAATGGTCAAATTACGTATTAGCCGATCCCACCTTCAATTCACCTGGTCCAGTCGACATGATCCTCGGAGCACAAGAATATGGAACATTGTTGCGTGAAAACATTCGTAAAACGGATGACGGTATTTTAGCACAAAATGCGGAATTAGGTTGGATTTTATCAGGAAACATCCAAACCCAATCGAAGAACCTTCAAGTCATAAGCATGGTGTCCTGCATCGAGGAAGACCAACAATTAACAAAGTTTTGGGAAATAGAAGACGTCGAATCTCCACGTCAGCTTAGTAAAGATGATGAGATGTGTGAGGAATTCTTCTCAAATACAACAACAAGAGAATAGATGGAAAACCTTCGTAGCCAATCGAGGGTCAACCATAAATAAGTTAATACCAAACCATCTATGGCACCATGTAAAGACAGAAGACAACCCCGTCGACTCAATATCTAGAGGAGTTGATCCCGAAAAATTTAAAGAACTTCGGTTGTGGTGGAATGGACCAGCGTGGCTCAAAAATCCTACATTCATCCCCCAAGAAGAGGAAATACTTGAACGCCAAGAAGAAATGTTGTCACGTGACAGTTATAAGAGAAAATAACGAAATAAGCAATCGATTTTCAAATCTGACTTCCATGATACGAATCACGGCTCAATGCATCGGATTTATCAAAAGCTGCAGGAAAGATCCAAAGCAAATAGGCCCATTAACACCTATTGAAATGGAAGTAGCCCTTCTAAAAATAATCAAAGTCGATCAAGAATTGGAATTCAATCAAGAACTTCAAGAATTGAAAACAAGTAACAGTGTCCACAAGAAAAGCAAACTCTCTCCACTGAGTCCAATTGTAGATAATAATGGTATAATTCGAGTAGGTGGGAGACTACGAAATTCTCATCTATCTTTTAATGAGAAACATCCCATCATACTACAAAACAATCATCTTTCAAAAATTATTATTCGAGACGCTCACAAGAAAACGCTACACGGAGGAAATCAAGCGACTTTGGTATATGTCAGACAAAAATTTTGGATAATAAATGCCAAAAAGTCTGTCCGGGGCATCATAAGAGGATGCGGTACATGCATCAGATACAATGCTGAAACGGCTAAGCAACAAATGGGAAATCTCCCGGCTCCAAGAGTAACTCAATCAACACCATTTACACACACAGGAGTTGATTACGCCCATACAAGTTCGAACGACAAAGGGCAGAGGACACAAATCCTACAAAGGCAATATATCAGTCTTCGTCTGCTTGGCAACAAAAGCAATACATCTCGAGGTAGTTAGCGATATGACAAGCTGGTTTCAAGAGGTTCACAGCAAGAAGAGGAAACTGTCAACACATCTACAGTGATAATGGTACCAACTTTGTCGGAGCAAACAATACCCTTCAAAGTGAAATCCTTGTTTATAATATTCTTATAGTTGGATAATGTGTATGTTAGAATTTGGTAACCAGCCAGTGGACACCGATGGGAGTAGTTCTGGACACCACCTCACTTTAGCCGTGAGGGCGCGCGGTCCCTACTCACCCATCCAATTACAATTATTTGGGTTTGCAGCTAATGTCAGTTTTTGTCATTTCAACGCTAGAGGGAGCTATACTTTTTTTTAAATTCTAATGTTTTATTACCTACCTAAATTTTTCATTTTTTCTAATGGGTGCACTATTTTAATGGAAAAAATAATTTTGGTATTATTTACACCAAGTCAATTTATAAAACGAAATAAATTTGTAAAGGTGAATAAATTAATAACGTTTTTTGTTGATCGTTGATCGCGTTTAAATCATACCTTGTATGATTGTTCCGTTTATTGTGCAAGTTCTAACATGTTTTTATTGGATAGGTATACTGGAATTTAAAAAAGTAAGTATGTTTATTTTAATATACCTAGTAGTTTGCAAAAAGTACTTTTTGATAGTCAAATTTAATTTTGGGCCTTTCTAATCGAAAATTTAAAAATAATAAACCTTAAGTGCATTAAAATTAAAACTTGTACGAAACCAGTAATACAAACCCGGCAATAAATAATATTTTCAAAAATAAATATATTTTTAAAAATAAATATATTTTCAAAAATAAATATATTTTTAAAACAAAATTATTCCCTCGTAGTCGTCTGGATAAATAAATAGATATAATTAAAATTATTAAAATTTAAGGATTAAAACTGCCCCTAAACAATTTTTAGAAAATGTCGATCATTTTTAAATTCATTTTTTTCACAGTTTGATTGTTTCTACAATTCTACTTTTACACAAAATATCAAAAACTTGGGTGGCAAGCCCTTATTATACATATAATAATGCTTTTTCATAATTATTCTAAAAGTACGCACTACGCACATGTGAGTAAAAATTCAAGAAACAAAAAAAATCATTAAACAAAAATATTTTTGTCCACGTTATATATTTTCTTAAAAACATTTGAAAGGTTGTGTAGAAAATCCCTCGTACAGGTTTCAATTATAAAAATATGTTACATCTTTTGATGTTGAGTTTTATTGATGACTTCATAGATTTTTTCGTTATATTTTTAACGACTTAAACAATGATAAAAATCATATCTTTCATGAATATAGTTTTTTTTAAGTTTGTAACGTAAGTACTAATTTATTTGTATCATCGTTTAAGTTCTTAAAGAATCTATTAAACATATGGAAACATAGAAAAAAAAATTTTCATATAAAAGTAATTCGATTTTTTATGTTTTCCTTGTAGTCTCAAAAAACAAAGTAATAATATTTATATTATTATAAAGGAATAATCTAAACCAATTATAATGTCCGGTGCTAAATGCCAGTATTTTCATTGTGGCAAATCTGCTAGAAAGTTTCCAGGCTTAAAGAAATTTAGGTTTCCTTCACATGAAACAGAAAGATGTAGAAAATGGATTCTTAATTCAGGTAAATCAAAATACAATAATAAGGGTGTCTCCAAAATATCTGTAGGAAAATTATATTACTCGAGATAATACAAAATTTAATTCTGATGATTAGTTAAATCAATTTTAAATCATAATTTCTAAAAGAAAGTTTTTAAATAAGTTTATCGAAACACTTTTGAATAGAAAAAAATTAGGTTAATTAAATCAAAACAAATGTTTAAGCCAAGTAATTTAGATTGTTATGAAATAGAAGGCATAATAATTGATCACAAAAATTCAAAGAATTAACTTAAAAAAGAAAATTCGAGACGAAGCTTTTTGTAATGATTAGAAGCTTGTGTGAAACTAGCAATAAATTCCAGCAATAAATTTTTTTCCATAAATATAAAGTTTTTTGATTTTTGTTTCTTGAATTATAACCCTCTAAGCATAATATGAGGGAAAATTGCAAAAAGTAACGCTTTCCCCCCAGATGGGGGTAAAAACTACCCCCAAAACAACAATGTTATCAAAATAAGGTAAGGTCGCTGTTTTTTTAAAATTTTCTACTTGTATTCTATAGCTGACACCATTTTACAACAAATAGCCAAAATTTGGAGGGCACATATGTCTAATTATTTTTTAAATTTCAATTAAAGACGCGCCTTCAGCGCGCGCAACGACAGTAACATAATCAAATAAAAAGTAAAAAAAGTCCTTATTTGTAAATTGTATTGCTTATATAATTAGTTTAAGTTATTCCAACTAAAATATTTAAAAAATGGAGGGTGCATAATTTTTTGTAATTTAATAAGTTGCAATTAAAGAGAGCGCGCTCCACTATTCTAAAGTTGTCCACGAAAAAATGCTAAAGACCCCTCCCATTTGCAATTTTTTTTGTTTCTATCATTTATTTAAACAATTTTGAACAACATATCAAAAAATTGGAGAGCACATGTTTTTTGTAATTTTTTTATTTTGAATTAAAGAACGCGCTATCTTGAATTCAAAATAAAAAAATTACAAAAAATTATGCGCGCTCCATTTTTTAAATACTTTTGTTAAAATAACTTAAACTAATAATATAAGCAATAACATTTACAAATAAGGACTTTTTTTGCTTTTTATTTGATTATGTTACTGTCGTTGCGCGCTCTAAAGGCACCGTCTTTAATTGGAATAATAAGACATATGTGCCCTCCAAATTTTTGTTATTTGTTGTAAAATGATGCCTGCTATAGAATACAAGAAGAAAATTTAAAAAAACAGCGACCTTACCCATCTTTTGATTACATTGTTGTTTTTGGGGTAGTTTTTACCCCCAGATGGGAAGAAAAATGTTACTTTTTGCAATTTTCCCTCATATTATGCTTACAGGGTTATAATTCAAGAAAAAAAAATCAAAAAAACCTTATATTTACGGAAAAAAAATATTTCTGGAATTTATTGCTAGTTTCACACAAGTTGATTAGAATTCATAGTTTAGTAATAACTTGACATTCTAGGAAACTGTGATCTTATTCCATTGTCTCCACAACAATTGAGGACAAAATTCATTTGTGAAGATCATTTTAATGACGAGGATTTCAAAAACAAGAATAAAAAGCATTTAAAATCAACAGCAATACCCACTTCATATTGTTTTAAAGTATTGACACCTACAAGAACTTACGAAAGAAAAAGGAATGTAACTTCGACTACTGTAAATACGATAAGAAATAATGAAGATGAAGAGTGTAAGAGCCCAGAATCGCCTAACAACCTTTCTCCAAATTTTAAAAGTTTTCTGATTGACTCTCTTGATTTGCCAGCTAAAACGGTTGAAAAAAAGAACGCTCCAGAAAGCACAGAATCCGATAAAGTTAAAAAATTAAAATTGGAATTAAAACGAAAAAGAATTGAAATTGCAAAATTAAAAAATAGATTGAAAAAAATCAGACCAATTACAACCACTTCATATATTTTATCGACAATTCCTTATGGCACACAGGAATCAAAAACATTGGTGAGGATTCAAACTGCGCATAAAAGAAAAAGTCCATGGTTGAAAGATGAACAGAAGTTTGCGCTCTCTCTTTATTATAAATCTCCATCAACATACAAATATTTATTACGTCACAAAATAATATTACCTGCAATTCCCACGATTAAAAAATGGATAGGAGCATCAAAGTTTAAAACAGGAATCTGTGAAAAATATTTCAACCAACTTAAATTAAAAGTAGAAAATATGGAGGACAAGGAAAAAGACTGCGTAATTTGTTTTGACGAAATGTCATTGAAGAAGGCTCTAGAATATTCAAAGCATTTTGACTTCATAGAAGGTTTTGAGGATTTAGGATTGTTAGGTAGACGTCCAAATGAAGCAACCGAAGCTTTGGTTTTTTTGGCAAGAGGTCTGTATTCCAACTGGAAATTACCATTAATTTATTACGTTTCTAAAAATGGCGTAAAACATGGAGACTTAAAAGAAATACTTTTAAATCTTTTAAATAAATTAGAGGAAGTAGGATTTCGTGTTAAAATTTTGGTTTCTGATCAAGGTAGCAGTAACAGAGCCCTATATAAAAACCTGAAAGTTACAACAGAAAAGCCTTACTTTGTTTTAAACAATAAAATTTATGCTATTTTTGATGTTCCTCATCTATTTAAAAATATACGTAATAATTTATTAAATGGTAACTATGCTTACCAAAATAAAACTATAAGTTTTTCCGATGTGCAAAAAGCCTATGAAATTGATCAGAAAAGTGATACACGCGCGATGCTAAAAATCACTTCTGCACATTTAAGTCCCAACCCATTCCAAAAACTATCTGTGAAATTAGCTACCCAAATTTTTAGTCATTCTGTTTCTGCAGCTCTACACAAATGTATAATGACAGGTGAGCTAAAAAGTGAAACTGCTACGAATACCGCAGAATTTATAAAAATTTTAAATGATTTATTCGATGCATTAAACAGCAAAACACTTTACGATAGTAATCCAAATAAATGTGGTTTATTTGAAGGAAATACTAAAATAAAAGAATTATTAGAAAACGGCAAAAATATATTTCAATCGTTAGAAAAAAAAGGATTTCTACGGTAAGGTTACCAGACCCCCTTGTTTTGATGGCATGGTGTTAACAATTTCCGGAATAATATCTCTCTTTGAAGATCAAAAAGTCGACGAAAAACCATATTTATTAACATCTCGGTTAAACCAAGATGTTCTTGAAAATCTTTTTTCAATTATAAGACAAAAAGGTGGTTATAATAAAAATCCTACAGTTCGACTTGTTAGAACAGCATTCAGATTGAATATAATTTCTCAAATGTTAAAATCGAATCAAAATTCAAATTGTGAAGATGATTCCGATACCAACTTATTCGGAATTGATTTAACAATTTTTAACAAAAAAGATTCTGATAATGTTTTACAACCACAAGAAAATGTTTCAAATTGTTAGAGTGTGATAGAGTCCTCTGATTCATCTGAAGAAATATCAATTTCCCAAGAATTAACTGAAGGTCCCTTTTTAAAAGTTTATTTTACAGGTTATCTTGCACAAAAATGTTTTAACAAATTCCAATGTGAAGGATGTAAACAGAATATAATAAAAGTAAGAAGTAGACTGGAAAGTAAAGAAGAACTTTTAATTTTAAATAGAACTTTTGAAACAACAAAAGAAGGAGAAGTTACTAGTCTTGTGGTTCCCTCGGATAATTTTTTTATTTTTTGTAGAATTGCATTAGATGTATTTAAAAAGCATTTTGATTCAAAGAAGCATAAATGTTCTTTAAAATCTCTAATAGTTCAAAAAATCTATATAGAATTAAATAATAAATATAACTCTCATAATATTGATTTAAATGAAAATCCGTGTAAAGAACATCTTACATATGTATTAGATCTTTTAGTATCAACTAGAATACACAACGAATGTAAATGGTCAAAAAATATTACAAATTTTAAAAAAAGACAAAATAATAAATCATTGAAACCAAATAACAAAATAAGAATTTTGCAACATGATTAGGTAATTCTGTATTTCTTAATTATTTTGGTATGTTTATTTCTTTTCTATTCATTTCTTTGGACATGCTTATAGTAATTTATTTAATAAATGTAAATTTGATTTACACAGCTTTGTTTTTGTATTGAATAACCCTTCCCCCATTTTTTGTATAAATTACTATTCAAATAAACGATTTATGAAATGTAACTTTCGTAAATAAGAATAAAAAATTCATATTTTTCTATCAAAATTTTTAAGGTAAGACAAATGTTTAAAAACTCACATTTTTATCTTTTATGATTTTTTCTTAAAGTGTCAAGTTTTTTTCTGAACGAAAGAAGAAGCCGCGTTAATTTGAGTTACGATTTTTAAATATCATCTTTTCGGTAAGAAAATACACGGTAGTGCCATCCCTAAAATTTAAATTTTAGAAATCAAATATTTTAATCAAAAATCAATTGGAAAAAGTAAATTTTTTTATGCAGTTCTTAGAAGTGATTTGCTAAATTTATAAATCCAAGGAAGCTGCACGTATTCAGCTAACCACCTTTTCATAAAGTTGTAAAAACAGCCTTAAAAGAAAAAACTTAATTTTTTTATTAATTCCTTGGATTAATAATTTAAACATATTAGCGCACCACTCACGTAACATTTTGTTTGTATAATTTGTTTGTGCATACAAATTAATTAACTTCGAAGCACAATTGTTTTTTTTTAAAATGATTTTATTTTTCTCAACAAAATTAACGGTTACAAATTAATAGTTACTGTATAAATTTAACAAATGATTTAACTCTGACAATATGAATAATTGAATGAATAATAATTATAATAATTAAAGCTTATATAACTTTCCTAATCTACAGACTACAATAGAGGAATAGAAAAATAAAGATAAATACTAATAGGGCTGATTAAGCACACACATGCATGAAGCTGCGTAAGATCGGCGATGATCTCCATGTCGTGGGAATGGGGTGAACGGTAGGTAACTCCTCCCCTCTTAGATTCTGGCATCTCTTGGGAGAGACAGAAGTGCTGCTGGACCTGGTGAAGGACTTGATGCTGGTTGTTGTCGTCTTCTAAACCATTGAAGTCCGAAATAACCCAAAATTCCACAGATTACCAAATACAACATAGAAGTCCAAATGCTTGGTACTAGAAGTGTTGAGGTTCTTGGGACAATGGGTAGCTGCTGAACCACAGGAATATCTTCTAAGTTAAATTTTTTAAGATCAATTTCCAAACCAATAAACGTTGAGTTAGTCATTTGAAGAACGCTACTTTCAATTATTGTTGGCGTACCATAAGTGCCTTCTTGGTAATTAATAAATTTATTTCGAAAATATTAGTTGCATTTTCCTTGTTTTACAAGATAGATTCCGATTAAGTGCTTCGTCTGAACTTCCTTCTGGCATTCAAGTTTAACTTCTTCTAACCGAGGAAATACAATTAAATATTGATTGATTAATTGTAATAACTCCAAATGATTGTCTTTGATATGAACAATAGTGTATTGGCATTTGCTTGCATCTCCGGATAGTAGAATACGTTTTTCACAATCTGCTGGATGGTTTGTAAGCAGATTCGAAGAGCATTGGAAAGATTTAGGGCTCTTTGTACATAATTGATTCAGAGGCAAAACTTCATCTCCTGATTTTAATAAATACCGAATATTTGGGATAATTGTAGCATAATTGAACCCGTGTTTAGTTGGAATAGGAGTTAGGTAATAAAGTTCAAAAGTTTTTTCATAATTGATAGGTACCGAAAGAAAGTAAGTAATTTTGTTTGGCTCAACGTTGCAATTTACTTTTATGATTGATTCATAATCCATAATATTTTCAATTTTTAAATCTAATGGTAGCTGATAGTTATAATGAGTCAGAATTTTCACTAGTTCCGAAAATAAATCTTCAGGTTTAATAACATTTGAGAGTATTCCCAGATTACAAAACAATAATCAATTTTCAATAGTCTCGAAAATGTTCAAAATGGCATTGTGAAGGCTAATAAGTTGATAATATAAATCCTTAGCAAATAATACATTCTGAATTTCAATTTGACCTTTTAGTACCACGGATACTTGCATAATTTTAGACCTTAGGGCCAATTCATTGTGTTCAATATTTTGTAAAGTTTCATTAAATTTTTTGATTAATTCTGTAGTTACGCTATATCCCATTTGTAATTGATTTCTTATATTATTCTCATTTTCCTGCAAATGATTTAGTATCTTATTATATTTTTCTCCATCATTTGAATCTAGATTCCCGGTTATCATTTTAATAACGGTTCCAAGACCATCGACCAAACCTCTTTTCATTCTTTTGTTATTTATATGCGCCCGTAAGGATATACTATTAATTTTATCATTAATAGAGTTTTTTGTATAATTTAATATTTTATTATAATTTCCAAAATCCCTAGTGAATTTTGAAGTATTCTTAACTACATTCATTAAGAATTCACTTTGCACATTTAATTTCTTAATTTCTATATATAAGGGTTCTAGCTTATAATAGTGAACAAGCGTATGTTCAGTTCTTTGCAATTTTGCTGCACCTAAGTTGATCGGAAGAATCCCTAAGTTTTCTGTTAGATTCGTAATTTCCACCGCTTGGGTTACTGCTCCCATGAGGGACCTGAAATGGAGTTATCATTTAAAGGTATTCCTAGATAGATATGAATTGTTACAGCCGAATCATTAAAAAGATAAGAGATCATTGATTTTACTATTTCATAATCCAAATTATCCAGACCACATCCCAATTTTGGAATTGCTAATTTAGTTATATTTTTATTTTTACAAAAGTGTTTTAAATTAGTTAGTGTTTTAAATAGATCTTCGTGAGTAGGTTTATCATAATATCTAAGTTTTGTGATTAAATAAATTACATATCTATTCTGATCATGAACAAAACACAAGGAATGTAATGAAGCATTTTGTGCCTTCAAAAGTTCCACCTGTCCAAATCTCTGTTTAAAATCTAGAGCTATGCCTGCACCCATATGCAAATCTTTACTCACGCAGTGAGCGAGTGAAAAATCAGTAGGGGCACAGAATAAATTATCATGAACCTCAGTTATATTTGAGCTAAAAGAAATGTTCGAATTGCCAAGACAAGTTTCAAAATTTTCAAAGTTTAAAGATTTTTTAAGTCCTTTAGTGGGCTTCTTTATTTTTAGATTTTTAACGCGAGGTCTCTTAATATCTGACAAATGGATTTTATCAACAGTATTATGATGTTTAGTAACAATTTGAGCAGTTTTTAAATTGGGATTAATTATTTTCAGATTTTGTTTTTTAAATTTATTTTTTGTTTTAGATTGTTTTTGTTTATTTTGCACGAATATTTCTTGTGGTATTTCTGGCAAGTCTTCTCTAGTTTCGTTCCTTTTATTAATTACATTTTCTTTATTAGTCTGAATTCTTTCATTAATTTCATTGTACATTATTTTTAATTTATCCCTATGATTTATTATATAATTATTTACTAACTGTGCTTGAATATCAACATTAAACGGGTCATTAGATTCACTAAAATGTCCAGAAATTATCTCACATGGTTTTAATTTAGTTACCGAGTGAATTGAATTATTGTATGCAAGGACTGCATAATTTACTTTATTTTCAATTGTTTCTTTTTTAAAGATTTCACGATTATTAAGTAGTCTAATATGTTCTATAATCGTGGAATGAACTCGTTCGATTATTCCATTGGAATCCGGATGTTGTGAACTAATGAAATGCAAATTTATTTTGTGTAATTCTAAGAATTCCTTAATGACAGAGTTCTTAAATTCTAAATGATTATCAGCTATTATTTGATTGGGAATCCCATGATGGGAAAAGTACTTAATTAAATTATTAGCGATTTCGATTGCTTGATACGAATTTAATCTATATAACTGGGTATATTTCGAAAATGAGTCAACTAAAGTTAAAAACTTAGCTCCTTCTAAGGCAATACTATCGATAAATAATATTTCGAATGGTTTAGTTGCAGTTGGAGTAATATTGTATTTTAATTTCAAGGGACGTCTCTCTTATTTACACACCAAACATGTTTCGCATTGATTAATAAAATTTTGAATAGTTCTTCTCATATCAACCCAGTAATACTTCCGTTTTAATTCAGCGTCAACTTCATCTATACCTCGATGATTTGTTATTCCTTCGTGATATGATTTAATTATATTAATTACTTCATTATCGTCCTCAATATCTAATAGTTTTTGTGTACAACGTACAAAATTTATATGCGAATTTTTAAAGTGTTTCTGTAAAACTGTACTAAACTTTTCATAAATTGGAGATTCGAAATATAAATGGTACTTTACTTTAGGGACTATATAATCTTTCATAAACTTAATAACTTCATTCTCAAAATTTACTTTTGCAAATTTAACAGTAAACCTCATTTTCTTACCATTAAACAATTTAATCTCATTCAAATTTAGTCGTGATTTGGATTTTGTGGAGAATTCAATTTCGGATATTATTATTTGATTATTACCAAAATTAACTGGTTTTTCTAAGATGGGAATTCCAAATATGGGATTCTCTATATTTGAATGAACTGTAATTTCGTCATCATTATTTTCATTAACTTCATTTTCGGCTTCCTGAATTATTTCACCTTGATCGCTTATACATCCGGTCTCAACTATTAAGGATTCACTATATTTTTTGGTATTTTGATTTCCTGATTCTTTTAAAAAGTCATTTAAAAATTCATCTATATCTATTAGATCATTGTGATCGTCGTGAACATTTATATCAATTCGCGAAAGAGCATCTGCGTTTTTATTTAAAATCCCCTTTTTATAAACAATTGTATAATTATATTCTGAAAGTTTTAACCGCCATCGAATTAATTTAGAATTAGGTTCTTTAACTGACATAAGCCACTGAAGAGGTTTATGATCAGTTACAATTTGAAAAGTTCTACCAAACAAGTACGGCCTAAAATATTTAACTGCCCAAATTATAGCAAGGAGCTCTTTTTCTATCGTAGAATAATTAGTCTCCGAAGTATTCAAAGTCCTACTCGCATAGGCTATAGGTAGATCCGAACCAACCTTCCCCTGTGATAATACGGCGCCAATTGCAAACTGACTAGCATCCGTTGTTAGAACAAAGGGTCTAGAAAAATCTGGATATTGCAACAAGGGTTCATTAGTTAATAAATTTGTGCATAGATTAAAACAATTAATATATTCTTGATTTTCAATATTTATAACTGCATTCTTTTTCAAACATTTAGTTAGCGGTTTGGTTAGATTAGCAAAATCCTTTATAAATTTACGATAGTAACCTAACAATCCCAGAAATCCTTTGATTTGCTTTGTGGTTTTCGGAATTGGATAATTTTGGATAGCAGTTATCTTGTCGGGATTAGGACGAACACCCTCGGGAGTCACAATATGCCCTAAATAAGCAACCTCTTTTTTTAGAAATTCCGACTTATCTATTTCAATCTTAAAATTTGACTGGCGTAATCTCTTAAAAACTTCCTTTAAATTTTGGATGTGCTCTTGCAAGCTTGTGCTAAAAACAATAATATCGTCCATATAAACTAAACACTTATCGTTTTGAATTCCACGCAAGATATTATCCATTACCCTTTGGAAAGTGGCTGGAGCGTTTTTTAAGCCAAAAGGCATACGCAAAAATTCGTAATGACCATTTTGAGTATTGAACGCAGTTTTCTGAGTATCACTTTCATCAATCTCAATTTGATGAAATCCAGATGCAAGATCCAAAGTTGTAAAATAGTGACAGCGACCCAGCTTATCCAACAAATCGGTAATATTAGGCAATGGATAACGATCCCCCACGGTTTTCTCATTAAGTTTCCGATAATCAATAACAACGCGCCATTTGCGTTTCCCGGACGCATCTAATTTTTTTGGTACCACCCAAATGGGTGAGGACCATGGACTATATGAAGGACTTATGATATTTTGTTTTAGCATTTCTTGAATTTGATTATTTACTTCGTCCCGATGGACTTCAGGATATCTATAAGTTTTTGTATAAACGGGAATTTCGTCCGTTGTAATTATTTTATGCTTTATTTGATTTGTAAAACTTAAATCATTTCCATTAACATGGAAAATGTCAGCGAATTCCTTTATTAATCGACTAATTACTTCTCGTTCTTCACTGTTCATGTGATCTGAACGGATTTGTGAAAGATCAAATTTATTTAAATTATTAGACATTAAATTAGAACTAGGATATTCCTCAGTAAAATCATCATATTCATTGATTGATTCTACGATAAGAGGTTTTAGTAACCTAACAGAAACATCTTTATCAGTTGGGTTAATTATTGTGCAATACGCTTGATTATTATGTACCGTCGTTAGGCACTCAGGAATTTCAATACTATTTTCTTTAAGGCATGGTATAATAATATCTCCATTTTTTATATTCTTAATATCTACAGCTATAACTTGTTCAGATCGAGCAGGTAGTACTATGCACTTCGTACCTGTCTCCTGAATTTTACCAAAATTAAGGTTAATTTCGCAATATGGAGTATTTAATATATTTTTATCATAATCAATACAAGCCTTTAATATTTTTAAATTATCGTTCCCTAATAAAATATCAAAATTAGAATGAAAGTTAAACAAGTAAAATTTTAATTTATTTGCAAACTGCGTTTTAAACAATGATTTCAAAGGTATAACGGCACTATGATTTCCATTAGTGTTGCCATGTGCGCTGGCCACACTAAATGGATCATTTCTAATATTTCCTTTAAAATTCTTAATTGCAATTGAAGGATTTACAAATGAACGGGAACTTCCAGTATCTATAAGTATCTTAAGATTAAATATTGGTTCGATAATATATGGTAAAGTACTAGAATTATTTATCAGGCTCATAAATTCTATTCCTGATCTGATTGAATCGTCGGAGATTCTATTCCTAAAAAATTAGCTCTATTAGCTGGCATGTTTTCATCGATAGTAAATAGCTGATTTTGCTGTGGTCTAACTGTATTATTTGTAGAAACCGACATAGGAGTAGGTCGAGGAAGATTATGGTTCTGCTGACCATTCTGATTATTCTGAGTATTATTAAAATTTCTTTGGGAATTGTTTCGAAAATCGTTATTATAATTATTGAATCTTTGATTAAATCCTGATCTATTCCTGTTAAAACCTTGATTAAAATTATTATTAAAATTATTAGAGCGCTGATTAAAATTGGTGTTAAAATTATTATTTGAATTAAAGTTATGATTCGAATTATTATTTCGTAGGAATTGTCTTGAAGTACTAGGAGGTTGATAAGCTGCTCTTGGAATTTGCGTTCTATTTTCTATCTGAAAATCGTTAGTCAGCATATGAAGTGCGGCATTTAAATCTTTTAACCCACGCAACAGCACACGTAAAACGTTATCACGGAAAAATTGGATTAAACTACCGCGTTCAACCGCATTTGCATTATGAGTCGTAATATAAGAAATCTGCAAATTTAGCAATTTTTGTAATTTATTATAAAATTCAAATGGAGACTCATTAAAATTTTGTTTTAGATTTGTTATTTCAAAATTTAAGCTAAAGTGATCTCTTTTATCACCACAAGAAGTTAGAATTGCATTTTTCAAATCGTCCCACGAATTTATTATGTTTGACGAAATATTAACAGCTGCTTGGCCTTTAATTTTTGCAAGTATACTGGACATTAAATACACATTTTGAAAATTTTCTGGTACTCGTGCATCATAAAAAGTAGTTACTAATTTTTCACATATTTCAATAAATCTAGCAACTAATTCGGATTCACCGTAAAATTCGGGAATCATTTGTAAATATTCCGTTTTAAAAGCCATTTCGTCTTGTCGGGAAATAGGTGAACGTGAACGATCTCTACCACTAAGTGGATCACTAGTACTAGGTTGAGAGTTAATATTTAAATTTCCCGTTAATTCGGTCATCAAGAGAAAAAACAAAACCTCATAAAACAATTTTTGTACTTACATAAGCATCCAAATCTCCAACGTCATACCAAAGTTTTTTGAATCTCTAAGTGTCTCGATGTTTGGAGAGCTTTGAGTTCCGCCTTGGAATCTTCTTGGAGTACCAAAGTTTTGAATCTCGGAGTGTCTCGATGTTTGGAGAGCTTCGAGTTCCGCCTTGGAATCTTCTTGGATTTCAAACCCCGTTAATCGTAAAAACGAAAAAACCAACAATATTCTCTTGACGGTTTACAGGGTATCCTACCGACTGCGCCAATTAATTAACTTCGAAGCACAATTGTTTTTTTAAAAATGATTTTATTTTTCTCAACAAAATTAACGGTTACAAATTAATAGTTACTGTATAAATTTAACAAATGATTTAACTCTGACAATATGAATAATTGAATGAATAATAATTATAATAATTAAAGCTTATATAACTTTCCTAATCTATAGACTACAATAGAGGAATAGAAAAATAAAGATAAATACTAAAAGGGCTGATTAAGCACACACATGCATGAAGCTGCGTAAGATCGGCGATGATCTCCATGTCGTGGGAATGGGGTGAACGGTAGGTAACTTACATGTTTGTGAACGAATTTGTTACCGACACACACCTTTTATCATTAATTTGTCATAAATTTGTATGAAATTTACATACAAATTTATTAAAACATGTATGACAAACATATTAAAAGATGTGTGTCGGTAACAAATTCGTTCAAAAACGTGTATGCGCAAACAAATTATACAAACACAATGTTACGTGTGTGGGGTGCTTTAAATAATATTTCAGTGCAATCAAAATATTTAAATAACGTTCATAATCAGAAAGATTTTATTTTGCCCTAGAATCCTTAAATGGTACAATTTATGCAGAGATTAATCTGGTTCCAATATAATGTGCCCGGCTTTTATGGGTCGCGCGCGCTCTTCTCGCCCTGGACCCGACCAAAAAAATCCGCGTTACGAGAAATATGCGGCGATGGCTTAGCTTAGAGCGTCTTGCGCCTCAAGCGCACTCCCGCGGTGAGAAGATAAGACCGTCGGTAGATAAGGAAAGAGTTACACAGAGAAAATCATGGTTTGTTGCCTAAATTTTTCAAGATGATTATATTCGATTTTATAAATGCACCGACATCTATCGTCATTATTTTGAAACATTTTATGTTTCCTTTATAATCCATAAGATTATCTAACTATAAGTATATATAAACAAGGGTGAAATTCACAAGTTACTGCAGGACGATCATATCGAAGACAAATTGGCCGCAAACCCCAGTGGCACTTCATTCCACCAGCTGCCCCACACTTTGGAGGTATGTGGGAAGCAGGGGTAAAATCAATGAAACACCACCTGAAACGCGTAATTGGCGAAAGTACCCTAACATATGAAGAATTATCAACATTAGTAGTAGTAGCTATGGGGGTTCTACACTTATTTTTTTTTTCTAAGTCCGTGACCTTGGGGGATAGTCGTCGAATTGTGCGAGTATGTATGACCTTGGGTAGATAAGGTTGGGTGTGCGATGTCTGCTCGTGGATCTTGTGGTTTTGTCTGCAGACTGACACGTGGTGTTCTTGTGTTGATAAGAGTCTCATCTTGTGGTTTTTAGTAAGTTTTTCGATGTTGAAAACGGTCATCTTGTTTTTGCGGTTTTGTCCAAATCAAGTGAATATTGTGTAAAAATTAGATAAGAGGTGATAAGAGTTTCGGTTTACACGAACCTGCAGCATTCTGTTTCCTACATGTTTGAACAAGTTTTGCGTGGTCTTGTATAATATTTTTTAATTGTTTACAATTATGCGACGCTGAAAGTATTGATAAGCATTGTGGTAGGTCTGCTTTTCGCGTAATAAACTGATATGAGTCATCCGATGTCTGCAGCTGTATTTTGCCTGTGTGAATTAATGGTCTTTGTTAAGAGCGCTTGTGATAAGATACCTTTGAGGTAAAAGTGAAGGATGTTTATAAAAGAAACAAGTATATATTTTATACAATTTATATTAACTCATAATATTTGTTTAAATAATAACAAAATATAAAAAATTATACGCTATGTAGGCAATTAATAATACATTGAAGTAGGTTTGTACAACGACGTTTACAAGTTCTTCGTGGAAGCTCCCAAACTACTTGTTCCTTGAGTGTCTGCATCATGACTATGTTGCTTATTAAATTCTTCTTCCAAATGAGTGATTTTTTGGGAGTAAAAACCAAAATTATCCTTCAGAGTTTTAGAGACATCGATTGCTAAATCAGAAATCTTAGAATCGACGTACTTCTTAAAAGATATTGCCCACTGATTTATGTTATCATCGACGTATGTCTTATTATCAGTGGAGAGCTTATCTACTTTCTCATCAACATAAGCCTTACTGGAGGCGTCTAGACTATTCAAAGGATCGCCGATATTGGTAAGACGTTTTCTTTCAAATCAAAGTTTTGTCCGTCTTCAGCCAATTGGAAGCCGATACCTGGAGGTCCTCGGGAACCCCGTTTAGATATTTTTGAAGAACCAAACTTGCTGATTGACATTTTGTAAATGATTGTACTAAGCTAGTGCAACCTTTATTTATAGGGAGAGACGAATTCATCCCATATTATGTATGCAACTAGAATAAGAGGCAGTGATTTTATAGGAAAACAGTGAAAATACAATTAAAATTTTATTTAAATAAAATGTACATATTTATTACATGGAAAAATAACTAATTTACAAGATTGCGTACTATTCCCGAAAGAGGCGTGTATTCCACTACAGCATCACTAATGATAAGACAGTAGGCTGTTATATCTTCACTAAATGCAACTATTGCTTCCATTTCAATTTTTAGATCAACTGATGATGTTTTTATGCTCTCGTTTTGTTTTGAACAATCAAAAACATGAAGCATGTGTCCCTTGTACTTGATGTAGTCAAAGAGTGGCTCATTTATCTTTCTTCCATAATAACTTGATTGAAATTGACTATAGTTATAGTAGGCAACTGCATAATTGTCCAATAAAATATTTAAATTCATGTTGTCGTAGGGATAGCAATCGGAGTTAAGGTAAACCTTAATATTTTCAATGTTCACGTGATCAAATTGGGAGGAGTCTTTATTCGCAACATCTTTTTTGTTATTATGGAAACCAACTATAATATACCGTGGTCTTTCGAGGTTATTCGAAGTCTTTACATTCCAAATCTCCTTTCTAGTTTTTCTTAGACCAGGAAGTTCCATCAATTGCCACTTGCGAAAAGGTATTTTTATCGGAATGTCTTCACTTAGCTTACTCAACATTTCTAATTTTAATTCGTCGTTTACCAACACATGAGCTATATGCCATTCAACTTTAGTGATTTGAAACTTATGCCCCGCTGTTCCTTTATAGGCATTTAAATCTGTTCTTGAGCGATTTAGAATTAGTTCTTGTTTCGCATTTATAATAATTTTGCGATAATCTTCTGCGAATCCCATAATCATTTTCAGAGGAATGCATGCGTAAAAATAGGTTTTATCTCCGAAATAATTTGAAGTAGTTGGACACCATCCTGCGATATTTAATTCTTTTGATTCTCTCTCTCCAAGCGATACATATCCCTTCATTGTAGACGTAATACCTGGGTCCCTTATTTTTTCAATCTCCACACCATTAAGTTCATATCGAATTTCTTCGAATAAAAACATATATGCATTGTTGATTAATTTAAATTCCAAAGTTTCTCCGGCTCCAACTGTTGGTTTGATAATGTTTCCCTCGATGTGAATATAACTTTCGCTGGGTAAAGTATATAAATCCTGGTTTTGTATGAATATTCTAATTTCATCATTATTTCCAAAATTTTGTGTTCTCGGCAGATAAGTATGATATTCTTCTTTGATGATCGATTCATCGTAGACAATATCCTTAAATATTTGTAGTTTTGACATGATAGCCGTGAGCTTTAAGGAGATTAACACTTTTAGTTGTTAACGCCTTGATATGCTTCTTCTTAATGAATGGGGACCTTCCGTTGCTTGGCCTTTTATACCCTTCCTCTGACTCGGTAAAATCAATCCCCATACTTAGGCGATTTTTTGCAACTCAGCTCTAACAATTATTTGTTCGTTTCTAAAATTTACAAGACAATCGTCCTGATCTAAAATTCTAATTGTAATATTACTAATAGTTTTAGTGTTTACTGGAACGTAAAGAATATTGCTCGGTTCAATATTTAAAGCATAGCCTGGATCAACTGCAGGCGGGAATTCAAATAATATATGTGTTAATTTATTATTGTAATAAGCTCCTGTAACAATATTACACTCCACTCTAATGAGCGATACTTTATTTATTTGTACTGGCTGGTCTGAAGAATGGACTTTCCCCGCTTTTAACAAATCTTTACCAGAAAAACCCAATAATTTTCCGAGAGAGTCTTTTGGTTTAAAATCAATATCGTATATACTAAACAGTTCACACTTAAGAGTATTATGGTTGGGCTTTAAACTGATAATTTCGTCAGATTGTTTATTTTTTATGCCTTCACTGCTTGCAAGTAAAACTAGCTCTTTTTGCAAATACTTTTCAATATCTTTAATTTCATACGACCCTGAAGGAATCGTTACCGAAGAGGTTCCAAAATAAAACTTATTGCTGCCCTCTTCGATGTTGGGTATGGTATTATAGGTGTAAATTCCTCGAAGTCCTAATTGATATTCAGATACTGGGTTTAAGTCGATTGTTGGACAGTAGGTTTCGCTTAACACGGATGAATATCCTTTCAGAGTAAAAGTCGTAGACATGACTGAAGTTTCTTGATCAGGCCCCTCCTATTTATAGCAAAAATTCCAAGCACAGATGACCGCAATTCCATGTACCAAACGTTTGATGTCTCTCGTGGTTATAGACTATCTCATCACCTTTAAAATATTTCAAAATTTCCTTTGGTGGGGGTAAGTTGCCAAAACTATCGAAGTATTTCACTTGATTACCTTGTTTTCTGTACGCAACCCAGTGGTCCTTCGACTGAGTCTAAATTAACAATACCACATTCATTTCTGAGGGGTCTTCTTGGTAGCGTATCACGCATAAATACTCCCCTAAAATGTTTTATGTGGTGAGCGAATTCAAGAATGTCGATGGACGTGAGGGCTCGTCTGGGAAGCGTCTTTATTAGTTTTTTTGATTTTTTAAATATAAGCCCAACCCACGGCGGTAGGGTTTTAGAAATAGACCATTACCGCTTTTTCCCAAAGCAATCGCTTCCATTGTCTGATTGTGACGCTGTGCCTCTTCTAAATTTTTCTGTGCTTTTTGAGTATCCAAAACCGTTTTCGCCACACCAGCAGCGCCACCTGTCAACGCTCCCAATGCACTAAGTCCAGCAAATATGGGTATAAGTGGTAAGATTCCACCAGTTTTAGGAACGGGTATAACTCTCGGAGTTTTAATCTGCTTTTTACCACCAGCATCTCGAACAGCAACTTTAGCAGCAGCTAATGCAATATTGGCCCCCTCCTTAAGTAATACTTTATTTGGGTTATTTTTGAGGTTTCGTAGACCTTTTATTGATTGTTTTGCTTTTATAAAAACCCCATTTCTAAGGGATGTTGTTTTCGGTTTAACACCCATACCCAATTTCCTCTTAATTTTCATTGTTGTGGCTATCGCTAAAGCGTTTGTCTTTTCACCAATCTTTGCGTCTCTTGATTTAAATCTGTCCCAAGCCGCAATTTCCAACTGTTTGTCTGCTTTGTGACGTTCACTCAAATCTTTATTCCTCGAATAGGATATGTCGTGCTGTTTGCAAGCCGCGTCCAATGGATTAATCCCCAAATCTCCTCTCTCTAAACGTTTTTCTAGTTTTGTACCAGGATCACAATACTGATAACCTGGAATGTGCAACTCTATAGGTAATTTATTTATCATAGAGTTGATGATGCCTCTTCCGCTGTACGATGACATTTAAACGTTTGTCCTTACGGTCGCTATATATATAGGTGTCGGATCTGCAATCCGTTTTATTACAATGAAGACTGTCAAACAGGAACGATCCGTGTCAATATTAAACTTGGACAAGTACTTTGAAATAAAGACTACTGAGAAAAAACATGGCGCCTTACTACCAAATTCAATTAGAGGAATTATATGTGGCCCATCAAACTGCGGCAAAACAAATGTGATGTTAAGTTTACTGTTTGAACCCAACGGTTTAAAATTTAATAATTTCTATGTTTATTCCAAGTCACTATATCAACCAAAGTATCAGTTCTTAGAAAAAATTATGCATGCATTACCTGAAATTGGGTTTTACCCATACAAAGAGAATACAGAAATTATAAGTCCAAATATTGCTAAACAAAATTCAGTTTTTATCTTTGATGATGTGGCTTGTGATAAGCAGGCGAAGATTAGAGAATATTTTGCTATGAGACGCCACAAAGATGTGGATTCCTTTTACCTATGTCAAACGTATAGCTACATCCCCAAGCAGCTTGTAAGAGATAATACCAACTTTATAATTTTGTTTAGACAAGACGATACTAACTTAAGGCATATTTATGATGATCATGTTGGTAGTGACATGAAGTTTGAACAATTTAAACAATTATGCTCACAATGTTGGTGTGAAAAATTTGGTTTTCTTGTAATTGATAAAGAAAGTGACATTTACGGTGGTAGATATAGGAAATATTTAGACAATTTTTTTGTTTTAAAAACATAACATAACCTATAAAACAATTAATAAGCTGATAAAAGCTGGTCCTGACCTGATAAAAGCTGTTCCTGACCTGATGAGAGCTGTTCCTGACCTGATAAAAGCTGTTCCTGACCTGATGAAAGCTGTTCCTGACCTGATAAAAGCTGTTCCTGACTTGATGAAAGCTGTTCCTGACCTTTGTTGCAAACGAAAACTATAAATATGTTAAAAATAAGCTTAAGTGATTAGTATAGTCTTATCCTTTGAACAATAACCTACTCGGTGTAAACAAGATGAGTACGGATGTTAAGCGACGAATAATAGACATTAAAAATATTATAAGAAAAAAAGCTCTTGCCTTAAAATTAGGACGATCTGATGCAGAAGAGCAACTGGCTCGATCTTATAAACCAATTTTAGAGCCATTAAAAAAAATGTTACATCAGTCAGCCAAACTTTCTCTTAAAGCTGAACCGAAAGAAGAACCGACAGACGGACCGAAAGAGGAAATTCTTAGTGAGCAGCAAGTTGAAGAAAATAAAGTAAGGACTTCAAGTTATAAAAGAAAGGCTGCTTATAAATACAAAGCTCCCGTAAAATCACTTAAGCTACATGATGTAGCTGATAATTTGATGGAACTTGATGAAGGACATGAAGCAGAAGGTTCAAATGTAAATGAAGACGATAATGTTTTCATAGAAGAGAGATCATATTATCAATCATTTATTGATGATATTGATCCAGTAGTTTACGATAACTATTTAGAGCAATATGATCCCCTTCCTAGAGAATACATTGAAGGTTTGTTCAAAGATAAAGAAGATAGGTTTGATACTACTTATGGCATAGTATATAATCCTAATATCGAACAGTGGAAACTTGGTAAATCAGTTGTTCAGTTGAAAGGACCCGATCTGATTGTCGATAATAAACAATATAAGGGCACTCGGGGACTTTATGAACTTATATTTAAAAAAGATCCTGAAGGATTTAATGATGATGACAAAGCACAATATAAAGATTTACTACAAAGGACCGCGGCGCTGAGAAGAGATAACGATCCACTTCTACAGATAAAAGGATCTAAATCATTTAAATATCAGCAAATAATAAAACCCATATTTGCTGAACCTGCTCTTCCAAACCCATTTCGTACTTACAGCGGTCCATTAACCAGATCGATAAGAAATAGAACTGGAACAGGTTTTATGAAATTAACACAAAAACCATTGGAATATGTTTATTAGGACGATCCAAATGAACTGGTAGAACGCTTGTGTCTATTACTTGCCTCGAAACAGGCCGGTAATAACTCTCATAACAATGAAATTCAGCGTATCGAGGAAGAACTCAGGGAGGCTTCTATAATTGTATAAATACTGGCATTTCGATAAATTTGCATCATTATTTGGTAAACTATCATAGCACACACCAACACTCTGATAGAAATGACAAACGTAAAAATAGACATTGTAAATTCGTAAATTTATTGTTATTTTAAAAATACATATTTTATTTATTGAATTAATTTTAATACTTCGGCTACCTTCCGATAGATGGCGGTGGCGTACAAATGAAACCTGTGAGGTTGGTGAGGAAGTAAGGTCGCGTGGTTTGAGCTAGAAAAGGATGGATTTATAAACTTTTATGTCTGTTTGAATAGATTTAACGACCTGCGCCAGTTCAAGGTGTGACCAGAGATAATAGAAGATTATAGTACATACTTTGTGGGTGTGACCGTTCGGGTTTTAGTTTGTTTCGTTCGGCAACATTTTGGTAGTGAGCAGACCTATTTCTCCGCAATCCTTTTTGACCATCTTTTATAAACAATAAATTGCATTGGATTGGTAATGGCGGACCAAAATATCAAGTGCGAGGTGGAAGTACAGCCAGACCTTCAAGAGTGCGTAGAAATCGAGACTATGCCTGTTTATATACACGACTCGGTTGAAACGATCGTTGAATGTGGAGATTCAATGATGCACACCTTGGGGGGACGCGTGTTTGTTTTAGAAGCAAAGGAAGAAAAAATAGATTATTCAGGGGATTCGCTTAATTTATCCGATGTACCGGTGCCTGATGACTCAGATATTTACATTGAATCTTCACCGGACCCCTCAAAACGCAAAAAGACGATCAAAAATCGAAACATACTCCCGGAGCGTGATAATGAAATCATGCTTGGGGACTTGCACGTAGAATCGCGTCCTAGAAAATGGGAACAGAAACAAGCACAAATTAAAACTACGAAGGGTGAATTTTCGATGTCTAAGCGGGCCTCTGGAGCTTGCGATGGTAAGAATTTTCACTGCACTAGAAACAACGACGGACTTCCTTCTATAAAGGACTTCCCCGGACTTCCTCGGACTTCTCTGGACTTCCTCGGACTTCCCAGGACTTCCCGGGACTTCTCGTACTTCTCAGTTTGTACTTTATGGCATTTTATTGCTTAAGTAGGTCCATAATTAATAATAATAATAAAATGTTTTTAATAAATATAAATTATTATTTGATATAAAAATTAATATTTTATATATTTATTACATAATTTAGTTTTATTTTTTCATGTTACATGTAAAAAAAATATTGTTTTTCCTGTACCATCTAATAAATAATGTGGATTTTTTAAAATTTAACGAAGGTCTAGTAATTTACACTATATTAAATTTTTTACACTGTCAATATTTAAAAAAAAAAACGGAATTGGAACAGCTCAAGTTTATTGCCGCCATAAGCACAGTTTTTAGGATCTAAATGTAAAAAAAAGTTGTTTCTGTACTATGTAATAAAATATTTACGAGGCATTAAAGAATATTCCAGATTCAATATGGTCGACGACAAACGAGACGACAAATATAGAAATGTATGATTTAAATTTAAAGAGAAACTAGACAAGTATAAGGAAATGCCGATTGAGAATTGAGAAAGACTAGCCGCGGAAATCTCTAGAATTCGGCAAACCACAGATTCTAACCGTTTAAAACTTTGATACGGTTTCGGTTACGGTTTTTAAAAATTTACAAAAACGGTTTCGGTTACTTGTTTTAAAAATTTCAAAAAACAGTTTCAGTTTTGGTTTCGATTAAAAAACGGTGTTAGTAAAACGGTTAAAAACCGCTTAGAAATAGCTTAAAAATTAATTAAGAACTGGTTTCGGTTACTGTTTTTAAAAATTTCTAAAAACGGTTTCGGTTAGTTCAAATAAAACGGTTTTAAACGAATTTCGGTTAAGAAAACGGTTCGGTTAGAATCTCTTTGCGTTCGAAATACACACAAAATTTTTCTACCAATTCAAAAAAAAATCACCGAAATCAATAATATACCTTAACGAACTTTGCCGCGTGTCTCTAATCTCCAATAGCAACGAGTAACAAAGTGGCAAAGCTCGTCCCGTAAACCTACATACTCGATACAAAAACTACTTCTTTTACTCCTAATAAAAAAATATACAATTCGCGATTCAAACTAAGTGATCTCCCTCTTGCGGTCGGGCGCGAAACCATGAAATGACTTCACAAACGTAACAGTTGTGCAGACGAATTTAGCTCGGAATTTAGCGTTTTACAACTGTTAACACATGCTCTACTTTAATAAATTGCGTAAATTTACCTAATTTACTTGGTAATATTAAACGCGTTTGATTTTTTTGCATTTTTAAATATTCTTTTATTTTGTACGTCTGTTACGTCATCAAAGTATGCAACCAAACATACATTTGCGCGGGAAAATTTAATTTCAATCGTCAAATCTCTAATTATGGTCCTATTTTACCCTATATTTTTAATATCCGAAAATTGTCAAACTTGAGCTTAAACAACGATACAAATAAATGAATGACGCATTATTTTTGAAGCACAACCATGTTTCGTAAAAGTTCGGAAAGGTTCGGAAATCGTCGGCTTTCCACAATTATTTGGGACTTCCTCGGACTTCCTTGGGACTTCCTTGAGACTTCCCCGGACTTCCTTAAGTGTGTACAAGGACTTCCTAGCGTGTCGTACCCCTCGAGAAACAAGTTACGCAGTTTACATTCGACATTAGCTTGCATCATATTCCTTTCTAAACACGTGGACGTTGTCCAAATTGAATATCCATACATATTTTCCAGAAATTTGAAGCGGATTGTTTTACATGATCATCAATAACGGTCATCATTGTACTTACTGCCATTTTTATTAAATGGCGATTCGTTTTTGTTTAATACTTACCCAGTAAACAAAATAACATTGAAATAATATCTTATAAATGTTTCCTGGAAACATGCAACGTTACCATGTTTTGAGACAATTACGTTGAATTAACGTTTCCTAAACGGTTGCAGGTCGTAGCGCAACAACGTTGTTCCAGACACGTTTCAAACGAAACATTTCATAAATATATTATAATGGAACGTTAATTCAACATAATTTTTTACACTGGTTTCAATTAAGCGATACTTTTAAATTCAAAGACGGGTGGATTTTCAAAAAAAGACATTGTTATATAAAAATTACATTATGTTTTTGAAATATTCTATAAATATGTATAAAAATAAAATTTAACTTCTATAAATTTTCATAAAACAACATACACGGGTATATTAAAATAGTTATTCCTCGAAATTGACTTAAACCTGCTTATTTAATCTTTCTCTTCTTAATTTAGAATATTGAAACCAATTCATTAAAATAGTTTCAAAATCTTCGTCAATTGTTGGAAAATTCTGTCGTACACATTCTGCAAAACAAATATATGTTTAATAAAAATACACATATCAAAATTGTTTCAAAAAAGGAAATAAAGGTTGAAAATCTTTATTTTAATAAACATTAGTTTGTTTTTTTTAATTTAAACAGCTACTGCAAAGGTAAAAAAAAATTATGACTTAACCTTAAAAGTTAAAGGGCAATCCCAGACCGCAGATGCAGGTGTCGTTTCATCATGTAATTGCACCCTGGACATAACTAGAACGTACCTACCGCGCCCCTATTTTGCTTGGCAAAATTTAAAAAATGTACAAGAGTTTAATGTGATTTCAATGTTTCATCGCAACGTTGCATTAATGTTGCAATGAAACGTTTAAAATACGCTACGTAACATTACATGTTTACTGAATAAAATTTTTTCAATGTTTCATTGCAACGTTGTATTATTGTGGCATTGAAACGTTTAAAATACGTAATGAAACACTACATGTTTACTGGGTAACCAACATGGCCGCCATTCAAATTTATTAAATTTTTTAAAATAAAAGCTTAATACTTCATTAGTTCTCTTATTATAATGGTTTTTAAAAAAATTTATAGAAAATAATATAATTCCATGTATAAATTCTGTAAATTATTTAAAAATAAAATCGAAACTAGCGCCATCTGTTGGCCAAATGTCAAATCAATTTTTATAAAATTTAAATCGAACTACCGCGTTTTTCCTAAAGTTTCATTTTTACTTTCAACAAACAATTGTTGTATTCATGTTGTATTTAATTGTGGTTAGAGAGTTGTTATGGTGCCCTGTTAATTGATAGAACGTTAACTGCTAGAATGATAAAATGCTAGAACGTAAATTGCTAGAACCGTAAACTGCTAGAACCGCAAATTGATAGAACCGTTAAGTGATAGAACGTTAACTTCTAGAACGGTAATTGATAGAATCGCTCCTGCGGCTTCGGTCACGCAGTACATATTATTCCATACTGGGTGATTCAGACAACCCGTGCCACCCATTTATCTCGAGAACGCCTTATCGTAAATGGCCGAAATAAAAAAAATTATTACCAAAGTGAACCTAAAGAATCCACTGGTGAACTTATTTTTTTCCGGAACAACCCGGAACTATCCGGAACCGGAGGTAACTTTGATTTTTAAATGGCAACATAGGTCGAGTTTGGTATGGTTTGATAGGTCTTTTAAAAACAAATAACTTTTACTAAAATATTTTTTTAACATTTTCCATAGTTTAGAATTTATTCGAAAAACAAAAAAAAATTGTTAATAAAAGTAAATAAAAATTATTGTATATTTTGAAGAATTTTGTTTAAATATGGACAAGTATGATATTTGAAGTTGGTAAAATATTAGAATTTGTAGAAAAAGTTTATAAATTTATAAAATTCTTCAAAATATGTAATAATTTTTATTTACCTTTATTAACAATTTTGTTTTTCGAATAAATTCTAAACTATGGAAAATATTAAAAAAATATGTTTATAAAAGTTGTTTGTTCTTAAAAGATCTATCAAACCATACTTATATTTTTCCCGGAACAACCCGGAACTACTCGGAACCGGATATCACTTTGATTTTTTAAATTGCAACATAGGTTCGAGTTTGGTGTGGTTTGATAGGTCTTTTCAAAATAAGCAACTTTTATTAAAATATTTTTCTAATATTTTCCATACTTTAGAATTTATTAGAAAAACAAAAAAAAACTGTTAAAAAAAGTAAATTATTATTGCATATTTTGAAGAATTTTGTTGAAATATGATATTTAAAGTTGGTAAAACATTAGAATTTGTAGAAAGAGTATATAAATTTATAAAATTCTTCAAAATATGCAATAATTTTTATTTACTTTTTTTAACAATTTTTTTGTTTTTAGGATAAATTCTAAACTATGGAAAATATTAAAAAAATATTTTTATAAAAGTTATTTGTTTTTAAAAGACCTATCAAACCATACCAAACTCGACCTATGTTGCCATTTAGAAAATCAAAGTTACCTCCGGTTCCGGATAGTTCCGGATTGTTACGGAGAAAATAAGTTCACCAATGGATTCTTAAGGTTCGCTTTGGTAATTAAGTTTTTTATTTTAGTGATGTGCGATAACGCGTTCTCGAGATAAATAAGTGGCACGGGTGGTCTGAATCACCCTGTATATGCGTTGATTAAGCCGCGTGGATCGAAGCCGCCCGAGCGATTCTATCAATTAACGTTCTAGCAGTTAACGTTCTATCACTTAACGGTTCTTTTCATTTTACGGTTGTACTATGTAGAAGTTTACGGTTCTAACAATTTACGTTCTAACATTTTCTCATTCTAGCAGTTAATGTTCTATCAATTAACGCGTCACACTCGTATTTGCAACGGAAGTTTCTGAAGATTCCGACTCTGTACTTTCCGCACTATTTTTTCTTCAACTCGCACTTTTGTAAGTTTTTTCAACTTTTTATTATTTAAATAAGATACCTTTGATTTGGACAATTCTAAATTTTACCAATTAAATCAAATTAATTTATGATTAAATTTAACGTTCTGTTATAGATGAAGGATCAAATCCAGAACCTGATCCGGATTATATTGAGTATATGACTGAAAAAAAATTCGCACCGATTCCATACCTGGCATAGATTTAACCGACCCCAAACAATTAGCGGAATTTGCAAGACCGGGATTAAAAAGTCCAAGTCTTCGTAGTCCCAATCAAGATTCTTCAGAGAGAACATTTGGTTAGAAATTATAAATTAATTACAATGCCCGAGTTACGTTAAAAAGTTTTTATTGAAAATTGGCCGCCATGTCAACTTTTTAAGCTTATCAGTTCTAATTTATTACGATTTTAGCATTCGCTTCATTTTATATAAATGCAACATTCTGTGGATTTCAATACAGGGTGTTCCAGAAAGTAACACTACTCTATAATTAAAAAAGATATCGACATGCGGTTTTCGGCAGAATACAGGGTGTCCTAATTTGAATTGCACTGCATGGTCATCTTTGTTATTAATAAATTTACATTTAAATAGCATCTAAATTAATCAAAAATTCCGAGCCATTCCAAAGATAAACGAAAATTTGTTATTTTTAAAAAGGCGATTATTTCATATAGGTACTAGAAAAATTAAAAAAAAATATTTCGGATAAAAGTTATTTGTTTCTTAAAGACTAATATAAATATGTTTTTTTACAAACATATAACAAACTCGGTTTTCATATTAACGACTGAAATATGAAATAACTTATAAAATCATGAATTTTTCCATGTTCCATTGAAATGTTCATAGAAAATTTTTACCATTTGTAACAATAAAAAAGTTATTAACAATTTTGTTATTCTAGAAACTAAAAAACGCTTAACAACTCATAAAATCCACAAATTTTCAAGTTTCAATTCTAATTTTTTAACAAAAACTTTGCTTATGATAAATTGGAGTATCAAACAAATATACAACATTTTATATAAAAATTTTTAAAAATTAAAAAAATTATAACCATTTTGTAACTCAAGTTTCAAAAATATTAATGACTGAAATGAGAAACAATTAACAAAGTCATTAATTTTCGTATGTTATTTCCATTGGAATTTTTTAACAAAAATTTTATCAAGTAGTAGTAGCAAGAATACATGCATAAAAGTTTGTAAACATATCTGCAACAATAAAAAAGTTATTAACAATTTTATAAATTCCAAAAATAATATCCATGTAATGCTACTTAAATGGGATACCCTGTATACTGGGTGTTCCATTGAAAAAAACGTAACTTTGGTCCACTATCTTGGAATGGGCACTCGAGCACCCAGTAAATATTATTAAAATTTTAGAGTGATAAAAGCCATGCAGTTAAAAATGACAACTGTACAGCATCTCTACCAAGACGCCTTCATTTCTGGTGGGAAAACGGCCGGACCAGCAGCTCCTGTAAATTTTACTACGAAAAACTAAACTTTTTTCGATAATTTATGAGAATAGCTATAGAAGTACGTAGGATTTTTTTGATATATTGATTTTTACAAAAATGGCGCTCTTCTGAAGTAAAATAGTAAAAAATGCCATGAAAAATCGCTATAAAATTACCTGTAACAAAAGAACTATTCAATAAAATGAAAAACTCCTATGTACTTCTATAGTACTCTTTGATTCGAGTATTGCAGTCAAGCTGTGTGGACGTGTTTTGCGCGCTGTCTGAAATGCCCGATAAAAGTGAGAAAAAGTGCAGTTGTGGAAATTCCTCAAAAAGTGGCATATCCTGTTCTATATGTAATCTAATTTATCAGAATAGTTGTGCTAAGAAAAGTACTTGTTGTGGACTAAATGTGTATAAAGACAGTGATGGAAATGGGAAGTCACCAGATGTAAACAATACTGTGCCTGCATTTGACTTCCAAATGGAAGCCTACAATAATATGAGGGACCTGGTATGTGAGCTTAAAACCAGCAATAGTCTTCTAATGTTCAAAATTAACACATTAGAAATTGAAAATATTAAATTGAGAGATGAAAATAATGCAGTAAAAATGGAAAACGAGTCATTGAAACTAAATAATAAGAGTGCAGCATGTGCTGCTGATAAATTTAAAAACATTCGACCTTCAACAAAGGATGATGTGCAAGTAAATAATCAAACAAACTCGAATGTGTTACAAGCAAACGTGATAAATAAAGTGAATTCCCAGTTAATTAAAACCAAAAAAGTTAATAGTGACATCAATAAATCTGGTAACACCAGTCCCCTAATAGTTGTTAATGCCAATCCCATTGAAAATCAAAATTCCGCTGATGAGGCCAATGCATGGCAAAATGTAGTTACCAGCAGAAGGAAGAAGCAGATTGATAAGAACACAATCAAGGGTAGTGGAGCAAGTGATGACACCTTTAAAGCAGCGGAGAAGACAGCTTGGGTTTATGTAGGCCGTGCTAGTACCAATAGTACTGCTGATGAACTTTGTAAATTTGTCACCAATAAACTAGGAAACATAAACATTACGGCAGTGATTCTAAGTAATCCATCGGCTACAACCAAATCGTATAAACTTGGTATTCCCTTCAAATATTTAGATAATGTAAATGAGGCTGAATTTTGGCCTGAAAATATAATTATCAGGCGCTTTAAGTTTTTTCGCAAACCCAACCAACAGGCCATTACAGGCTCAGACAACCAGTAGCAAAGTTGTAAGTTCTTGAAACTTTAATTTAGATGAATTATATATTAGTATTTTTGTTTATAATGTACGTAGCTTGCGGAACAAAATTGATTCTTTTAATTTGTATCTTCACGCAAATGAATATTTTCCCGACGTTTTAATAATTTCTGAACATTGGTTGCGGACTAATGAAATAAATTGTTATAATCCTGATCGTTACTGCCTTACTTCGTCTTTTTGTAGGGAACACAAGCGTGGTGGTGGCGTTGCTATATATTTAAGTAGTTTATCTAATTATACAGTAATAAATGAACGAAAATTTGACATTATTTCAACTCAATTTGAATTCTGCCAAACGTCTGTATCTATAAAAGGCATTAATTTATTAATTCTCGGTGTGTACCGTCCTCCGGACACAGATGTAAATTTATTCTTACTAGAATTTGAAACACTATTATTATCGGTATTATCACTCAAAGCTAATATCAACATACTTATTGGAGGTGATTTTAACATTAACTGTAATTATATCGTTGATATCAAAAAATTTCTTAATATTAATGGACTCTTTTGGATTTCACACTGAATCGTTTAGTACAAGAATTACACCTAATTGTGTCTCAAACATTGATTTCATTTTCACAAATTTTAATAAGGATTATGTTAAAATCTCCACCATTGAACCTGGTCTTAGTGACCATTCGGCAGTTGTTGCAGACCTGGACTTAAGTAGTATCAAACCTATAAATACATCCCAGCAAAATAGCAGTGAATTTAAAAGAATCTTTAATAATAGGAATAAAATTACATTCTTTAATAGTATGAGTAACGAATGCTGGCATGAATCATTTAATGCCAATGATACCAATGTCAGTTTTGAAAATTTTATTCAAATATTTTTGTATCATTTTAACATTGCTTTTCCGATAGTTAAAACAATGAAATGTCTGAATGTTAAAAAGCATAGTTGGATTACGCCTGAAATAATACGAGTAGCTAAAGTTTTAAAGAATTTGCACTATAAAATAAAATTTAATAATGACCTAAGTCTAAAAAATGAGTATAAAACCCGTAAGAAACATAATAATTTACAAATAAAAGCAGCTAAACTTGCGTACAATAATAACTTAATAGTAAATGCCAATAATAAAAGCAAGGCGGCATGGGGTATTATAAAAAATATTAATGAAAGTAGTAAAACTCTGCACACACGTGTTGTGGATGATAGTACCAATAATTCATACTGAAATGATGTTGATATCGCAAATGTTTTTAATAATTTCTTTATAGACGAAGTCAAAAAGCTGAATTTGATAAACTCAAATGCAGACAAAGATAATATTCATATGCCCTACCACCCTCATACCATGTATATTAAACCTACTACGGTGACAGAGGTGCTAAATATAATCGGTACAGTTAGTAAGAAATCATCTAGTGTAGCAGAGTTTATTGCAGTTCCCCTGTGTGATATTATCAACAAGTCTTTTTCTGAAGGTACTTTCCCAACTAGATTAAAAATTGCTAAAGTTATACCAGTTTTTAAGAAAGATAATCCAACACTAATATCAAAATATAGACCCATTTCTATTCTTTCAGTATTTTCCAAAGTCCTGGAAAAGGCATTCTTGATAAGACTTAGTGAATTCCTAAATAAGCATAACCTTATATCAGAGTCACAGTTCGGTTTTCGCGAAGGGCTCTCAACTACTGATGCCTTGCTTTCGGCTTTCGAAACTATCCTGAATGCTCTTGAACTACGTCATAAAGTTGTTAATGTGTGTTTCGACTACTCGAAAGCCTTCGACACCGTGAATCATGAGTTACTCCTCGACAAACTAAACAATTATGGTATACGCGGCATAGCTCTGTGTTGGATAAAGAGCTTTTTAGATAATAGGTCACAGCGTGTCTCCTGGAATCAGACCCTGTCTAATATAAGAGCAGTTCCTATGGGTGTACCTCAAGGAAGCATTTTGGGTCCCGTCCTTTTTATTATCTATATTAATGATTTGTCTAGCTCATTGAAAATGGGTAAAACTGTTCAATATGCCGATGATATATGTTGTATCATTCATAACGAGTTGCGCGATGATTTATTAGATAACATTACAAATTGTAAAAATGTCGTACAAAGTTGGGCTACGGGGAACCACCTTACCCTTAATACAAAAAAGACGATGTTGATCCATTTTTCTTTGGCGAAATCAAATGCTTGCACAAATGATGTGATAAATGCCTCAGAAGTTATTAAATTACTTGGCATTCATTTTGACACAAAATTAAATTTCTCAGCGCACTGTGATTATATTGCAAAGTCACTTAGTCGCACGTGTTATACGATTATTCGCCTACGTGATTTTGTTAGTCTTGATGTGCTAAAATTATTATATTTTGGATATGTACAGTCCAGAATATACTATGGATTGCTATGTTGGGGTAATACCACTGCTGCTCAGATTGTATTTCTGGCACAAAAACGTATTTTGAGGTGTATGTTAAAAGTTAATTCACGAACTTCATGTCGACCATTATTTCGATCATTAAACATTCTTCCACTCCCGTGTCTATATATTATGCTTTGTTTACTTTATGCCAAAACAAATAGTCATGATCTTTTAAGGGTATCAGAAGTTAATACAACACACAATACAAGATTTAGAAATATGAATCTGTTTGTACTGCCTCAGCATCGCAATCAGGTATATCATAATAATTTTAAGTATTTGTCAATTAAGCTCTATAACTTATTACCTAGGGAAACCAAATCAGCAAGTCAGTTTTCCTTTAAAAGAAATGTCTTTGAGTTATTGTTAAACGGGTGTTTTTACTCTGTTAATGAATTCATTGAATACTATGAAAATTAGTGCAAGTTCTTTATTACAACGATTAGCCCAATAGTTTTAACATGCCATCACACCCTTAATATCATAAGTTCTTTTATGTTAGTTTATTAAGTATGGTTGTATATTTCTTGACTTATCCATATATCTGTATAGATCTTTTTTGGAAATAAATATATTATTATTATTTTTTATTTTTTTTTTTTTCCTCCGGACGTACTATTTGATGTTTACTTCAAAGCCTTGCGACTCGTCATTCTAACATCAAATACACGTCAAAAATTCACCTTTCGTTACGACCTTTCGGTTAGGCAACGGAGGCGGGAATCTCTCAGCTGTAGTTAGCTTCATGCGCTCTGAGTATATTTAAGGAACCAAGAATTACGTGCTTTTGCATGTTATGAAGAATGTGGCGTATTTCAGTGTTGTTTATTTCTTTTATTTTTTTCAGGTTGGTTTCTGTGGCGGCGCTTATTCCCCCGAGGACACCGATTATCACAGGGATAAAGGTAAGTTGGAAATCTTTGTACGTTTTCTTTAATTCAAACATTAACTCATGGTATTTTTCAACCTTTTCCACTTCTTTTAAATTTACATTTGTATCGCATGGGCATGACATCTCTATCACGTACATCTGTTTGCTTTCTAGTAACTGAATGACTAGATCTGGTTTATTTGCACGGATTTGGTTAGTTGTGCTAAATGGAAAGTTCCAGAACATTTTAATGTTATTTCCCTGTACGACGGATTCGGAGTCTGGCAAAAAGTATGGTAGTGCTGGTGTTTCGTCTATACCGAATTTATGCCTCATATGATGATATAGTACACGTAGGGCTGTGTCGTGTCTTTTTATATATTTGTTTGGGGCATATTTTGGGCACGCAGAAAGTAGGTGCATTGTGGTTTCTTCAGAGCTTTTACATGCTCTGCACCTTGTATTTGGGGTAGGTATTTTCATAACATTTTTCCTGTAATGAAGCGTATTAAACACTCCATCTTGACAGGCTGTTATGTACCCCTCTGTCTCTGATTTAAGTTCTGAGGAGTTCAGGAACTGGAACGTCAATCGGCTACTAAGATTTAAGGCTTCCACATTCTTGAAATATAAGCCATGAAGATTCTTTTCCAGGTGCTTCGATATAAGGTTCGTCTGCATCAATTTTTTAAGCTTTGATTTAAGCTCTAAGGGTTCCAGGGTTTCAAGACTTCTGGGTGCAGGTCGCTTTGTTGTCAGACTTATCCTTTCATTTAGTAATTTGGCAGCTCTTCTCGCCGTTTGGAACAGAAAACCTTCCTCACCGGCTATTTCGTGGTCGCGTACGATTAGTAGGAGTGGATCTTTGGAGTTGTAAACGCGGCATGCTTCTGCTATTACCAGGCGATCATGCATATTTTCCAAAGATACAAGGCCTCTACCACCTTCTTTTCGGGATATGTAGATCCTTTGTGTGGATGCCCTTGGGTGCAAACTACGGTATTCCTGCATTATTCGTCTGGTACGTCTATCTAAGGTAAGTAATTCGTCAACGTTCCATTTGAATGTGCCGAATGTATGTGTGAGTAATGGTACCGCTAAGCTGTTGGTTGCATGCACCTTGTTTTTAGCAGTTAATTCCGATGACCATATTTTTCTTATCATTGTTTCGTATTTCAGGGTTAGGGCAGATTTCACGGTTTTGGTGTTATGCATAGTGTTCTGCTGAATACCAAGGTAAGTATAGTACTCATTTTGTTGTAAGTGTTTTATTCCTGTCCCGTCAACTAGCCCTATATCTTCTGTCTGTTCTTCGGAAGCTTTGCCTCTTTTGATGTTAAATGCTGCACATTTATTTATTCCAAACTCCATTTTAATGTCATTTGAAAAGCTTTTGACCAAATTGAGCATTTTTCGTAGTTCGTCTTCGCTTCTTGCGTAAATTTTTAGGTCATCTACATACAGCAGGTGAGTGATTTTATTTTTCCTTCTATTTGGTGGGCCTGTAAGGTATCCAGAGAATTGGTTTAAGTTGATAGACAATGGGATTAAGGTAATACAGAAAAGAATAGGACTTAAAGAATCGCCTTGGTAGATTCCTTTTTTGTATTTGACTGCAAATGACTTGTCACATTCTTTATTACCAGGGAAAGTTACCTTCGTTTGCCAGAGCGTCATTACCTTTCTGATTGTTTCAATTAGTTGTTCACTTACATTCATTTCCTTAAGTACATGTAGCAAAAGGTTGTGAGGTGTACTGTCGAAAGCCTTCCTATAGTCTACCCATCCCATAGACAGGTTTCTTTTATATCTGACAGCGTCCTGACATACAGATCCATCAATGAGTAGGTTTTCTTTTACACCAGAGATTCCTTTCTTACAGCCCCTTTGTTCATGGACTCTTTCCCATATTGGGTTAATGCACTTTTCTACTCTGGCTTGCAGGGCGCTGGTGAATAGCTTATAAATGGTGTTAAGGCAAGTGATGGGCCTATAATTTTCGGGGAGGTTCTTGTTTCCGCCTTTGTGAATAAGTATGGTTCGCCCTTCTGGAAGCCACGAGGGGATCGTTTTTGGGTCCATTATGAAGATGTTAAACCAGTTTGATACAGCTGTGTGGACTGGATAGAATTTTTTCCACCAAAAGTTAACTATTCCATCTGGGCCCGGCGATGTAAAGTTTGGTTTGTCTTTTAGTAGGTGCTTAAGTTCATCGGCGGTAATATCTTCTAGGTTGTTGTCTTTTCCAGCCCGTTTGTTGCAGAACCTTGAGAATACCTCCATTTCTGGGGTATTTATTCTGGCTATACTTTCAGTTTCGTAAATGTTTTTCCAGTAGGTTTCGAAGTTTTTAAACTCCGTTATGCATGGTTTTATGTCGTTTCTGGTTTTGAATGTAGAAGCTGGTGACTTGCTAAAGGTGGCATTTTGTTCGATGGCTTTGATTGACTTCGTGATTTTGTCTTTTATGGTTTTTAAAGATCGAATTTTGTCTAGTGCCCTTTCCTTTTCTGTTTTAAACGCGTTAAGTTGTTTTGTGTGGAGTCTACTCTTGATTTTATTATAAATACTTTTAATTTTCTTAGTAAAGGTTAGTCTGTTGGAAATGTGATGAATTACCGATTCAATTTGTGACGTCTCTCGCCTCATTATCTTTATTTTATTTTGGATCTTTGTAAGCCTTTTTTTTTGTTTGTCTAGGTAGTTTGAATGCCTAGGTGTTTTTTCAATTGTTTTTGCGGCTGCATACACAATTTGACTTATTTTTTGAAGATTACAGTTTTCTGTTAGGTGTTTGTCGATTATCTTATTTATTTTCTTTAGTGTTCCGAGATTTGTTTGTTGTTTGTTTTTGTCTAACGCTTTTCGTTTTTCCAGTGCAGCTGTCTTTAGGTTCTCTAGGAACTTTGCTTCCATTTCCATGTCTATTTCCTCAGGTTTGATTTCACTATCAGTGTCAGACTCGTTCGGGTGAGCTTCTGGGTGGTCGCTTGCTAGTTCTCGAGTAGCTGGCGGGAATTTAAAGTTCTTTCTTTTGAGAAACGCAACCTGGTCTCGTAGGTTTTGCGGAGTAAATCTATCTAGGTCTGGGTGAAGGTTACACCATAGCGTGTGCAGTCTTTGCATGTATCCACGCTTGTTTGGCTCGCTTAGCTGATAACACGTAGCCAGGTCAAAGCACTTTTCTTTGGTCCAAATAGAGCTTGTTGATTCCTGTGGTAATATTTCACTGCTCCCAACTTTGTTATGCTCCCTATCCGAAACAGGAGCGTCGTGGGCAGTACAACTTGAATTTCCTTTGTTTTTAGGAACCAGTATTACGGTTTTCTCGGTGGTTAGCCGATGAAAATCCACCTTGCAAAATTTATGGTATGTATCCACTTTCCGCGCACATTGGCTTTCGCAAGGGTTTTGCGGTTTGTGCAAGTGCACTTGCTCGGGGAAGTGGTGTCGCTACTCACCAAAGGCCACAGATGGAGTGGGCCTCCCTGCTTATTATTATTTTTTTTTTTTTTTTTTTTTTTTTTTTTTTTTTTTTTTATTGGCAACATGCTATAGCGTACCATCTTCGGAACCTTTCGATTCGTCATACTGGTCTGCTTTAGCTGTCTAATTTCACCTTCTGCTGCGACCTTTCGGTTGGGCGGCAGAGGCGGGAATCATCTACGGTTGTTATGTGTGTTTACTCTCGTGTGCTCTTAAAATATTTAGGGAGCCAAGTATAACGTACTTTTGCATGTTGGTAAGCTATTATTATTATTATTATTATTATTATTATTATTATTATTATTATAGAGAATATAATTTTGAATATACAGTTAAATTTTGAAATCAATATCATATTTGAGAAATGTGGTTTAAAAAAAACGCCTTCAAAGTTTTTTTATATACCTACCTTCAATCTTTTTTAGAATTCATTTATCTCTGTACACAACTGGTTCACTCATAGTGAAAATAAATAAATAATTAACGAAAACGAACGTCCTACGAATAATATTCATTTCAAAAAATATCTCTCGTAAATAACAGAGCGCCGCAATGTTCACGCTTGCAGCTGGCCAAGTGAGGCTTCACCGAAATTCGAAATTCGGGTTCATAGAAATGTTTTTCAACAATAACCTCTTGTCACATCATTTTTGAGTTAATAAGTCACATTTTAAGCAAAAAAATTTTTGGATTTTTTTAAAATCCCAGAATGGCCCAACCCCTTAATGTTTTTTTTGTAGCATGTTCACATAAAGGCTGTAATAAAATGTTCCGAGACAATTCAGGGATGCGTAAGCATTTGCGCACACATGATCCCCGGGGGCATGTTTGTACTGAATGTGGTAGAGCGTTTTTGGGTTCAAGTAAGCTCAAAAGGCATCACTTGGTTCATACTGTTGAGAAACCTTTCCAATGCATGTTTGAAGGCTGTGCTAAAAGATTTAGTTTAGACTTTAATTTAAGGTAACGTAAAATACTTGCTTTAAAATGGATGTTATAAATATGTATTTATTGTAGGGCTCATGTACGCTTGCATACTGGTTATCGACCTTACGTGTGTCCGTTTTATCGATGCAATAAAAAGTTAGCAAGATCATCTCACCTTAAGAGGCATATATTAACACATACAAAGGCAAAGTAAGTTAACTACGTATAAAAAATAAAAAATGTAACGATTAACAAGTCAAAACTATACGATATTGTTATATTTACATTTTTTGACCTAAATTTCATAATTTGTTTTTTTAATAATTGTAAATAAATAAATACTTATTTTCGTTTCATTTTCAGGTCGAAAAATTCAATAGGTCGTGCTAATTAAAAAAGTAAATATAAGTGATTTTGTGTAAAATTTATTTACCGTTGTTGTTGCAGATATTGTCTCGTGCTTCCGACGTAAGTATATATTGTACATAATCAGTAATTAGTTGATAAGTAGATTAAACTTAAATTTATATAATTTTCTTTTTAATTTTAAATAAACCATTTTGAAGATGTATTACATTAAAGAGCGTGTTTTAATTAAGTTCCCTAAATTTTTAGTGCATCAAATAGAACACTGTAACGGGAACACCTGCACACTTGCACATCCTAAGTGGGGGAATGTGATGCGCCTGACCAGAAAAAGAAAAAGTGTGATCTGGGGCTGGATTCCTGAAATCTCACACAGTGAATGTTAAATTCACCTTTCTCGAGCACATGCGCAAACTTTCAGTCGTGAATCTTGATTCGCCTGGTTCAGACCAAGTGAATTTGGATTCGCTGCTGAGATTTTGACGCAGCCGCTTCGAGGAAGGTGAATTTAACATTCACTAGGTGAAAGTTCAGGAATCCACGTCCAGGACGTGAATTCCTGAAATCTTACACAGTGCATGGGCGCGTTTAACCGCACTAGCGGTCTGCTAGCGCTGGCAGCAGCGCTTTTTTAATGCGCTTGGAGGTGGTTGAACGACTATTGCTTTAGGGCTTTGTGGTAACCTAACATTTTGACGTATGACAGTAAAATAACAATATTTATATTTTATAAAACGCATAAGTACTTAAAATAAGTAATAAAGGGAAATAATACAATGGAAAATATTATAAATTATATCCTCTTTTAGATTAGAATAGATTGTATAGGAGGGCAATTGGCTACAAATGAGCCTTGTTGAGTCCTGGGATATCTAAATGCTTAATAAAGCTGATTAGATCCTTAGGAGGCATAGCCTCGACTTCGTCTGGAATTAGAGTTGTCCAGCCAAAGTGATCAAATCTAGTGCGAGATAATGCGTCGCATTCGCAGATGATGGCTTCGAAGTTTCATCTTCTAGGCCACAGAATCTGCAAGTTTTAATTTCTGACTTGCCCATTTTGTTCAGATGATACCTCAATGGGCAGTATCCAGTTAAAAGACCCATAATGAGCCTCAGTTCGTTCCTGCTTAGGTCAAGAAGCTTTGTGGGCTTTCTTGGGCGAGTATTCTTCGCCTGTCTTGAACCCGGAGTATAACTCCAGTTGGACATTATAATATCCCTTTCCCACCGTACGATCTCCTCCCGTAGATGTGTCTTGTACAGTCCACAGAACGGTTCTGGACCACTCGGTGTAAGGTTTGAGGCCGATCTCGCTAACTCATCAGCAATTTCGTTGCCTTCTATTCCCTGGTGCCTTGGCACCCACATTAGGACAAGCTTGTTTCCTTTTCCCAGTTACTTCAGGGAATGTCGACATTCCCAGGCCAATTTGGACTCAAGGGTATGGGCGTTTAAAGTCCGAATCGTTGCCTAGCTGTCGGTCAGTATGTATATTTGTACTCCTTTGAGTCTACGTCCTAAGCAGTCTTGGGCACATAATTCTACAGCCAGAGTTTCTGCCTGTGCAGTGGTTGGGGAAGTTCCCAAGGCCATGGAAACCCTGTATCTGGGTCCCATATGCCTATACCTGTTCCTCTATTGGATTTGGATCCGTCCGTAAACCACAAGGATGCCTTGGGATCCAAGTGATTTAACGTGTGTTTTACCATTTGGCGGTCTTGGACAACCACTTCAAATAGAGTATCAAAGTCAAAACTTCTCAGTATTATATCCGATGGTTTAGTTATGATGTCTGGTTCCAGAGATTCCAGAATCTTCAAGTGGCGTTGCAAGTTTCCACTTTTAAGGTTTTTGTTTTGAGAAATTCTTAAAGCAGCTAGCAGGCCCTCCTTCCGTACCTGATGCAGATGCAGTGGAGAAAGGTCCAGCATTACCTCCAGGGCCGCCGAGGGTGTGGTACCCATAGCCCCTGTGATTCCCAAGCACGCTAACCGCTGCAGTTTCCACAGCTTGTTTTGCGTGGTAGTTTCTTTCGTTTTCGTCCACTACACCAAGGAGGCATATGTGACGATGGGTCTCACTACCGTGGTGTATAACCAGTAGGTCATCTTTGGTTTTCCGAAGAGTTTGCGGCATGTCCATATGGCAGCCGTAGCTTTGGAAATGGATTTGTCGACAAGTGAATTCCAAGAAAAGTTACTATCTAAGAGAACTCCGAGATATTTTGTCTCATTGAAAAAGTCGATTTTTTGTCCATTTAGTTTAGGCGTTTGAAGGTTTAGCTTCGAATACGATACCTGAAGGTTGGTTTGAGCAATTGTACAATAAAACAATGTTGGTGAGTAAGCAGCCCAGTAAACACAAAGGGATCAGTTACATAACTGTTTTATTACAACTAAAGAACTTTGTTACATAACAAAAGTTTTGTAACTGTTACAAACCATATACTTCGTTTGTGATGTATCTGTTATATAACTGATGTTACGTAAGTGTTTTATCACAGGTAAAGAACTTTTTGTTATATAACAAAAGTTTTGTAACTGTTACAAACGTTTGTGATGCATCTGTTATACAATAACCAATGTTACATAAATGTTACATAAATATTGGTGAACTGCCAAGTGTTAACCCGAGTATGCACGGTGCTTGCTTTATAAGTGAGCCATCATTCGATTGCAAGTTGCAACAACTCAAGTCTGCTAAATGCGGGTCATAATTAGGAATTAGCAGTATGGTATGCTTATTATGAGTGATGAGACCTTATGAGGACGAAACACACGTGTCCATATCTCTGCTATGGATACAATGAACGAATAATGGATTAAATTCGTTTTATTTTAACATCAGCAGGATACATTATTAGTTACATATTTTTTATATCGGTTATAATTTATAAATCATAAAAATAAAATTTTCCATTAATGTCATGTAATTGATTCCTATGTTCTGTAATTGTTATGGACGTATTACTATTATGTTTACGCGTAAACAGTTCATCGCCGCCTCATCAATGCCAAAGTCGCGGGCATTGTGTCACATTATGCAGTAAGCGAAATCAAGGTTACTAAGGCAAGCTGACACCGCAATTTTGGCGTGTGCATTAAACTTAAGCACGTATTGTTGTAAATAATTATTTATAAATATTTTTGTAAGATCTGTATATAAGCGAATAATTATTAAGAATAAATCAGTAATCACCAATTACTCGCCTTACTCACTACTTGGGTCAAGCCCGCACCCAGCCTAAGCGCTAAGTAGTAGTAATTCTAATCTGACTTACTTAGGTCCAGCCCGCACCCAGCCTAAGCGCTAAGTAGTCAAACACCCTTCTGCTTTTATACTTCACGCAATTTCAGGCACCGTTACGACGGCTGTACAATTAATTAACGGAACGTGTGTTCTGTTTATGTTACATCATTGTTTCAAATCATTAAAAGAACATGCTATGTAAATTTTATTTAACTCCTACAACCACCGCGAGTCGGACATTTTAAGGTTCCAGTGTGGCACATTTAGAGCACCAAATATGTAACTGTTGTTTTAAAAAGAATAATGTTTTGTAAGTTTTACGAAGGCTTTACGCGTTTGTGTTTACTGGGAGCTTTATTCAAAATAAATAATTGTCACCTTGCCGCAAATATACATAAAAAAATTAATTAATGTCAAAAATATGTACAAATAAAGATCAATTATAAAATATATACAGTTGCAACGCTGTACAGAATACAGCAAAATCGTACGACTCAAGTAAGTAGTACTACCCACTGTTTCAAATTGAACAAATTCCAAAAAAAGGTTTTTGGTGACTTGTGGTTTTTTTGTTGGTTTCTTGAGGAGTGCAGCCTCATACTCCTGTTTGTAGGCTTGGAAAGTGGTAGTTGTAGTTGAGTAAAGAAGATTGTTCAATACTAATTTTATTCAAAATTTGGCTGGCTTATATACAAAAAAAATGCTTATTATTATGACGCATGTACACTAAATTAATTAATAATTTTATGAAGTTTGCATTCTTCGTTGCTGATGGTTGTAGAATTTGGCTATTTTGCAGGTCGTTGGTGCGACGTTGAACTTCACGGTTGCGACATGGCGTGCGTAAATATTGATGACACTAGCGTTGTGCTCAATAATTAATAAAAATAAGTTAAAGTTTTACATTTAAAATTACAATAAATATATGTTTTATTTGGGATTAAACATTCTGCCGACTCCGAAGACCAAAGATGTTGTTGGGTTCCTACTGATCCTACTGGGTTTCCGTGAAGAGAGGTTCCAGTACAATTTCTTCTATAGGAGTGTCACTCTGGCTGGATTTCTGTCGGTCCTCTTCTCTTTCTGAGACTGTAGTAGAGGCTCCATCCCAGGAATACTATGCCTACAATGATTAATGTTGTTACGCTGCTGTTGATGAGCGAATGATTCTTTATAGCGTTCCATGTAGTCTTATGAAGGTCTTGTTGTATGTCCTGTTCCATGTAGTGTAGTTTGTCCAACGTGTCTGAACTTATGAACACGGGCTCGTCGGGTATTTTGTTGTGGCGTTGTGGCATTATAGTTGTGTTCCACTGAAGTAACACTGGTTTTACATATCCTGCAAGAACTGGAATGCTGCTTTCCCTTTTTGCTGTTAATATGTTTTTGCTGGTGATAATACTGCAGTCTGGAGATATTTGTATTATGCCTGTTTGGTTTAATGTCACGTCTTCTCTAATACCATGGCATATTACAGCTATTGAGGAAGGTTCGTTCGTAATGAACATCCAGGTGTTTGTCATGTGTAGCAGTTTCCAAATTATGGAGTTGATTTTATTTTCATGAACGTCACATTTTATCTATGACGCAGTTGGGACTGTTCTCAATGCTTTGAACAACCGTTGGTGAGCACAGAAAGTTGCCTGCTGACAGAACAATGCTGTTTTTCAATTCTTCGTCATCTAGTTGAAAGTCTAGTTTATCGCTATGAGTTCCTTTAGAATATTTAATATGACGTACGTTTCATTTGTTACATTGAATGGAATTGGAGTTGCTTTAATGATCATGAAGTCAGTGATCTCTGCCACCACGAAGAAACCAAAGACGTGGATGTATACTTTGCTGTGTTCTATCTTCATTCTTATTACTGGCAACGTTAGTATGTTTAGGTCCGAGGGCATTGTCTATGAGGTTTCTAACGTGTCCTGCTGTGAGAAGATTATAGAAGTCTCCTCTTCTTAGATGTGCATATAACAATTTGATGTAATAATTACTTAGCTCAGTTAAAAGATTGGTGGCTATTTGATAATCGCTGAGGATGTGTATGTTTACTTTATTTGCTTCTACGGAGCTAAACCACCCTTGCATGTGATTGATTGACTCGATTCCTTGGTTTAGTTTCTCTCTGAATCGGTTGAGTTGCGTATTTATTCTTGTTTACGTTTCGTTGAATGTTGAGAGTGCAGAGAGCATGAATTTTGTTTGATGATTTGATGTACTTATAATTTTATTTTGGTTTTGCTGAATGGCATTGATGTCGTGGTACACTTCATCATTTACACCGAAGATTGATGTTAGCAGGTTTCCCAAAAGTCCTCTTTTTTCTCGATTTTTGATGATGCCGTACATGGTCTGCATGATTCATTGTGTTTGATTTTCTTGTTCAGATAGGTAATGGACAAAAGCTGTGCATTGTGAGTCTTCTGATAGTTGATTGGCGTTCTTACAAAGGTTTTTAAATTCAGTTACCGTTTGGGCGGCTGATCTTGCATCTTCTTCCATTTTTGTTTTGTTGTATTTTAATTCAATTCTGAAGCTTCCTCTCTCGATTTTTGCATGTCCGATGTGTTCAATGTAGAGCCCTGGGGTTGGATCTTTGATCGAGTAATTAGCTCGAGTGCCTCCAACTAGAGTTGTTAGTAGGATTAGTGTTGGGATAAAAGATCCGATCGTTGTTAGAGTGACCTTTTTATTTGGCGTACGATTTCCACATGTTTGTTGCAATCTTGCGAGATTTGTATTTATTTTATCTTCTTCTGGATTTCCTTGTTCTGTTGGTAAGGATATGATGTTATCGATTGCCCTCTTTAACTGACTTGCTCCTGCTTTTTGTAATGTGACTACTCTCACTTTTCCGTCGTCAGCAGGGTGTGTTTTTGCTATTTTGGCTTAACGTTGAATTTCCTATTATGCGCTTTAGATGGCATTTCATGGATTTTACTCCAGCTTCCCAAATTCCTCCGAAGTGCGGAGTTGCCGGGGGAATAAAATGCCATTGAGTTCCATTATTTGTTAGTTCTTCTTGAATTTCAGGACCTTTTACTATATTGAGTATTTTCTTTTCCAACAGTCTGCTTGCTCCCACGAAGTTTGTGCCATTATCGCTGAACATATGATGACAGGGCCCTGTTCTTGCTGTGCATCTTCTAAATGCTGCAGTTGTCATGTCACTGACCACTTCCAAGTGTATGGCCTTTGTTGATAGACAAACGAAGATGGCTATGTATCCTTTTAGGATTTGTTCCCTATTCCTTTGGTGGCTCTTACTTGAATTGGGCCGGCGTAGTCAACTCCACAGTTTGAGATTGGCGGTGAAGGGTTTACTCTTATGGCTGGGAGATTCACCATAAGTTGTCCTGCTGTTTTGGCCTTGAATCTTGTGCATGTTGTACAATTGTGAATTTTGGGTCTGACGGCTCTCTTTAAACATTAAAAAAATAATTTGTTCTATTTATTATAAACTAACCAAAGCATTAGAAAGAGTTTTTTTTAAGAAACAAGAGGATATTAGAATTACATCCTTCCTATTATTATTATAGTTATTAAAGCTATTAGTAATATCTGCGGCAAATTTTGTTAAAATGAAAATTTGTATGTTTTATGATTGTAATCACAGTTTGTGTTATTATGTAATTTATTACGAGTGTAGAAAGTGTATTTCATATCAAATGTGATGAAAGTAATTCAAATAGCTTCCTAACGTAGGCTACCAAATTTACATTGCGCTTAGGGATGAAGTTGATTTGTCTTACTTAAGTCATAAGGGTGCGAAGAACCAATCACAGGCTTTCTTTGGCTTCTTAGTTTAACTAATGACGTAAGAAGGAACGCCAAGCCAAAGTCTATATATTGTAAAGAAACCTTAAAATCTAGGAATTCCATAATGTTCTGATCTAGAGTAATGTTCGTTCTTAACTCTGATCAGTCAAGTTCATTTTTAGTGTATTCGTGTCGCGTTATTCGTTTAATTTGTCAGTAGAAGTTGTTTTATTTTTGTTCACAAAGTTAGTTTTTTTTTGTTCGTTTTCTCGTGTGAATTATTGAAGGTTTTAAGGTTTCTATTGGTTCTTAAGTAAGTTGTAATTTATTTGTAATGTATGTTGGAATGATATTCAACTAACTAATTCCAAATTCTAAAGATTATTTTTTTTTTATTATATTATTATTATTATTCATCTTAATGTTTTTTGTTCAGCGAATTTCTTTGTTTGTTATTCTTCTTTTTTTTCATATATTTCTGTCTTATTTTTTTTTTAATTAATATATAGTTATATTCGTCGAGATGCGTTACGAGTAACACGTATTTAAACATCGCTCCTCAAATTAGTCAAATATAAATAAGTGTAACTAGTGATTGCAAGTATAAATAATATCAAAACTCGTTATAGTGTGAAATTACAAAAACATCAACATGGTACTCACAAGAGAAATTATTAATGAGATAAATAAGTCTGTCAAAGAGGCTATTCTAACGACATTATCTGATGACGAATTTATAAATAAACTAGCCGATAAGGTAACTGCTAATATGGATAAAAAAATTAAGGCGATAGAAACTAAATTTAATGGACACATTGTTTCGCTAACTAATGAAAACACCAAGCTTCAAGATGAAATTAGTCAAATACGAACCAAACTCGAATCCTACGAAAGTAAGTCAAAACGAAAAACAATACGAATCCATGGTGTAAATGTAGAACATGGAGAAAAGGTGCACGAAAAGGTAACCAGTTTGTTTAAAAACAAAAATAAATATTCAAAACATCAATGAAAATGCCTTGGCACATTGCTTTCGTACTGGCGACCGTAAAAACTTAACAGCTGGCGACAATTTAAAAAATCGCTCAATAATAGTCGAATTCACTTGCGAAGAAATGAAGAAAAATATTATCTGTCTTTACTAACAAGAGGTAATGCGGTGTTTCAAAACAAATTTATTTTTATTTTTTATTGAATCATTAATTCATTTACTCTCTCTCGTAAAATCGGTTTATAGTTACTAGATAAAACGTAAAACTTATTTTTTATCCTATTTATTATTTTTCTTTTATTTTCATATTACTGGAAACATAGAATAGCAACAAAGTTTTTAAGCTTCTTTGGCTAATGCGTTCTGGTAAGACATGGTAAACCTGAAAATTGCTCACTTAAACGTCCGATCTTTAACATCCTGCCTTGACAAAATTAGAGACCATTTACAAACAAATGAATATGATATATTTGCCCTCACAGAAACGTGGCTGAATGAACGTATTAGGGATGATCAGATACATATACCCGGCTATAATATTATTCGTGCAGCTCGCTCTGTTGGTAGAGGAGGGGGCGTTGCAATTTACGTAATAAAAATGATTTATTTTCAAACTATTTGGCATTCAGATACTATTGAAATTTGCTGGATAAGAATGGTTCTAAATGGAGTATCCTATGCGGTTGGCGTATGCTATCGTCCTCCCTGGACAAATCACATATACTTTACTGAACATCTTGAAGAGTCGCTAAGTGATTTTATACTAACATATGATCGAATAATACTCTTAGGTGATTTTAATTTGGATTTATTTCGCCCAGATAGTCCTGGGTGTGCAAATTTAAATAATATGATGCTCACCCATAACATGCATCAAATTATTAAGGATAGTACGCGAATTGAATCAAAATGCTCGTCTTTGATAGACCACATTTATGTGTCTGAACTTAATTATGTCTACGAGGCAGGGGCAAAACCTAGTGGTATTGCTGATCATTAAATCGTATATGTTGATGTCGTCACAAAACACCAAAACAATGTAAACTTTAGAACCTACCGGTGTATTAAAAACTTCTCATATAATCATTTTTATCGTGACCTAGAAACATCTAACATCTCAGAAACTATTTATTTAGCTTGCATTAACGATAAAGTTGAATTTTTCACTAACACACTGTTAAATATATTAGACAATCACATGCCCATTGTAAGAAAACGATTTACTAAATCCCCAGCTCCATGGCTCACTAATACAATTAAATGTATGCAGGCAACTCGAGATAAAGCTCTTTCCAAATTTAAAAAAACAGGTAGTGAAAGACACAAACTATTTTATAAAAATATGCGCAATACTGTTAATAACGCGATAAAAAGAGAAAAAGAAGCATATGTCAATTCTCAGTGTCAAAGCAATAATACTCAAATGATATGGAAAACGTTAAGAGTAACAAACATCTACTCACCTCCAAAAAAATATATACCTATGCACCTTCAAAACGTTAATGCTATAAATGCACACTTCATATCCTCCATTCCCAAACCCACATCCTACGCACTATTAAAAAATACATTCCAGTATTATAAAAACATCAAACTAAATACATCTTTCGACTTTGTTGCAACAGATGAAAATAGTATTGTAAAAGCAATAAAATCCATTCGTACAAAATCGGCAGGCCACGACGGTCTCAATATTTTGATAATTAAATTATGTTGTCCATTTATTATAAAATTTATATTACATCTAGTAAATACGTGTCTGTTGGAGGGATGCTTCCCCGATCAATGGAAAGAAGCAGTCATAATACCACTTCCCAAGGTACCAAACCCGGAAAGTTTCAAATATCTCAGACCAATTAGTTTACTACCTGTTCTTTCAAAAGTAGTTGAAAAAATTGCAGAAGAACAAATAAAAAACTACATTCATAATAATTCAATTTTACCTGTGAATCAATCAGGGTTCCGTAAGAACTACAGTTGTGAAACTGCGCTAAATAAAATTCTTGATGATATAGTCATTAACACAGATCAAGGAAAAGTTACTATTTTAATTCTGCTACATTTTAGCAAAGCTTTTGATACTATCAACCATGAAATTCTTTTAAATATCTTAGAATCAATCGGAATCCAGATTAGAAGCTTGAATTTCTTCCGGTCATATCTACAAAAAAGGAGACAACGGGTAAAAATTGACGAAAACATATCCAATTTAGAATTTTTAAAATCTGGGGTGCCACAAGGTTCCATTTTGGGACCCCTTTTATTCTCAATTTATACCTCTAAGTTGCAAAATTTTATAAACCATTTCCAAATCCATTTTTATGCTGATGATACCCAGCTATATTTCTCCTTTTATGAAAAAGATGTGCAAAATTCCATTGCAAAAATTAATAACGATCTCAAATCACTAATCTCTTACTTAAAATCCCACGATCTTGTATTAAATGCGTCTAAAACTGATATGATATTGTTTGGACCTAAATCTGCAAAAACTCGACTAATAAACTCTGGTGAACTTGAAATATGTGTTGATAACCTACCTATATCACCAAAATCCACTGTAAAAAATCTAGGATTATTGATCGACACAAATTTGAAGTTTACCGAGCACATTACCAAATGCTTACTAAAAGGTTATAGCGCGTTAAAAATAATTTACGGCAGCAGACAGTATTTACCAAAGAAAGTCAAGACCTTGCTGTGTGAAACTCTCATTTTGTCGTCATTAAGCCACTGCAAATCAGCCTATAGTAACTTTTTAGACGAATACAATAATAACAGAATGCAAAAATTACAAAATGCATGCCTACGTCTGATCTTCGGATTACGAAAATGCGATCATATAACTCATAAACTCGCAGAGATAAACTGGCTTAATATGAAAAATTTAATGACCCTACACACTACAGTTTTTTATCATAAAATAATACTCAACAATACCCCACCGTACTTAAGCAAAAAAATACGATATAGGACTGATGTAAACAATGTAAACATACGATTCAAAGGTGGGCTATCCATACCCAAGCACAAAACCAGTCATTTCAAATCCTCGTTTACTTACAACATCGCCTATTATTATAATAAAATACCCAATGAATTTAAATCATTGCCTCAGCATAAATTTAAAAAAGCCTTTAAGACGTTTCTCCTAAGTAAGCAATTTTCTTAACCAGCCAATACGCTTCTTAATCTTAATCAACCAATAGGTATCACTCAAAGATGTTTATTTTATCTGTTAAATGTTATCTGGAATGTGTTTCTTATTTTTTCTCTTTTCTTGCTTGATTTTCAATACCCTAATATGTAGTATATTAATTAACTGAATTTTAAATGTAATAATGAAAATATTACTGTTAAATAGTATTTGTTTTATTTAGGTTAAGTGGTAGAGCAGACGACATTAAAAATGTATCAGTTTTTATTGTAAATCTATTGTCAATTGTAAATGTGTGTGAATAAAGACAATTATTATTATTATTATTATTATATTCAATATTAATTGTTTTTAATATCTTTAATATAAGTTCCCAATAAGACCTTAAATAATTAGGGAAATAAAGGTAAAATAAAAGCATATAAAAGTGAAGTAAGTAATTTTTATTTATTTAGAATTTAGTAGTCTTAGTAAGTTAAACCAACAAAGAAGAAAATAATCACTCAGCTTTTTTGTTTTAAGTTCAAATTGGTCACTATTGAGTTTCATGTAAACGTCGGCTTAACCCTATAAAAAGAACCCAATAATAATTATTAAGTTAATTAATGTGCGATCGGACATCTTTCTGTTTTTTGTTTAGTCTTAAATATTATTTTAAATAACATCAAAAAAATAATATAGACCAGCAGGGGTTAATAAGCTGAGGGTCGACGTGAGATTTACATGTTGATGAACCTTTTGCAGTATGTCACCACACGAAGCATCCTTTTCAGTGATGAAAATCGATGTATGATGTTCTGTCCATTATTGTTTATTGTTATGTGGTAGACTGCTTTGACTTCTTCCTTTGTTTGCATTTCTTGCGATTCATCGGGAAAGAAATAATCATCTTTTAGCCATACTGGACCATCCCACCAAAGTGTACGGTTCTTCAACCGAGACGGATCAATTCCTCTAGATATTGCATCTGCGGGATTTTCTTCTGTTTTCACATGGTGCCAGTATTGTTGTGGCAAAAGGCTATTAATTTCAGATACCCTGTTGGCCACAAATGTTTTCCATCTTATAGGATGTCCTTTTATCCATGCAAGTGTGATCATTGAATGTGACCAGGCGAAAGTTGTAGTATTGTCGATTTCGATTGAGTTTATTGTTCTTCTCATGAGTTTGGCGAGAACTAAAGCTGCGCATAATTCTAGCCCAGGTAGTGTTGTTTTTGTCCTGGCTGGTGCAACCTTGGATTTGGCAGGCAGCAGGCTTATTTTTACCTCTCCTGAGGTGTCTATGGTTTTGGCGTAGATTACAGCTCCATAAGCTAGTTGGGAGGCGTCACAAAATCCATGTAATACGAGACGAGTGATATCATTATTTTTTTAGTTTATCCATCTTGGAATTGTTATATCTCCTACGCATTTCAGTTGTTCGTAGAATGAGGTCCATTTTTCTTTTATTGTGTTTGGCACTTCCTGATCCCATTCCAAATCTTGCAACCACAAGACTTGAATGAGAAGTTTGGCTTTAATGATAATTGGTGCAATCCATCTCAATGGATCAAATAGCTTTGCTACTTCTGATAGAATTGTTCGCTTCGTTATCTTGGGATTGCTTGTTGTATTTACTCTGAAGTGAAATTTATCGTTGTATAGTGCCCATTGAACACCCAAGGATTTCTTCATGCCGTCTATTGATATTTCCATGTCTTCTTGGTCTCTTAACTCCTTTGGTAGATTTTGGAGTACCTCAATCTTATTGCTGGACCATTTTCATAGCGTGAATCCTCCTCCTTGAAACATGCTTGTTAAGTCGGTTTGTAGTTTGACTGCTTCTTCCAGGGTGTTGGCCCCTGTAGAAGTCCCTCATCGTGGAAGCTTTGGGGAATGACTCTTTTTCGTCTTGTGCTAGCTGTTGAAGTATTTTGATTGCTGGGTATGGTGCATGCTGTCCCATATGTGACCGTTGTTAGGTTGTATTCTTCTATGGGGTGTGATTTGTTGAATCGCCATAGTATTCTTTGAAAATTCTGGTGTTCTTCGTCCATTTTTATTTGACGATACATTTTTTCAACGTCGGCAGTAAAGGCGACTTAGTGTTTTCTCCAGCGCAGTAAAATGTCCGTGAGTTCTTGTTGTAGCCTGGGAACGTGCATTTGGTCGTTTAAGCTTATTCCTTCTGATGTTTTGCACGAAGCATCAAACACTACTCGGAGTTTTGTCGTGGTACTTGACTCTTTGATGACAGCTTGGTGTGGAATGTAGTATTTTCCATCTGCGAGTTGATTTTGTGATACCTTTTTCATGTGGCCCCGTAGCGAAATATTCCTGCATAAATTGTTTATATTGATTTTCTAGAGATTGATCTTTAGCAAGCCTTTTTTCTAATTGAAGAAACCTTGCTGCTGCTCTGGATTTGGAATTTTCCATGTCAGCTGGCTCTTCTTTGAATGGAATTTTCACGACGTATCTTCCATCGGAGTCTCTTTTTACTGTTTGCCTGTATTTCTCTTCGCAATCTGTATCATCTTCTGATTGTTTCCGGAAAGATGGCACCTCTTCGATTTCCCAAAATTTTGTGAGTTTCTTGTCTTCTTCAATTCTAGTGACCTTACTTAGCACTTGAATGGTTTTTGGTCTTGAAGTGTTCACCTGGCCTGAGAGAATCCATCCGAATTCTGTGTTTTGTCCCAGCAATCCATCGTTTGTCTTCTTTAGCCCTTCCAATATTATTTTTGCGTAGTCTTCTGCTCCCAATAGTACATAAATGGGTCCAGGTATGCTGAATGTTGGATCTGCGATGACCAGGTTTTGCCATTTTTCATGGTCGTACTCAAAGGGCTTCGTTGGCATTGTTTGAGTTAATTTTGACAATATTAACAGGTTGGTGTTTAGCGTGTAATTGCTTACTTGGAAACTGAGGGGTAAGTTGGGCGTCTAGCTTCCAATTCGAGGTTTTTGATGTGCTGTCTCCTAATCCTGATACTTCTGCTCTAATTTTCTGTCTCGGGATGGCTAATAATTGGGCGGCTTGCTCCGTTATAAATGATGCTTGTGATCCAGGATCCACTAGAACTCGTGGTATTTCAAGTGACCCGTTTGATGTTTTTGCTCTAACTATTGCTGTAGCTAGAAGTACGGTGTTGTCTTCATGGCCTACGCTGTTGGTCGTAATTTTCTCATAGGATGTAGCTGCGTGAGATGTCATTCTTGCTGTTGTTGTTCTTGGTTGATTTCTTTCTTTGTGTAGCAAGGTGTGATGTGCATTATGGCAGATGCGGCATTTTTGTAGAGAATTACACTTAATGTTTGTTTCATGGTTTAAACAATTGTAGCATAATTTTCTCTCGTTGACTGCTTGTATTCTTGCTTGAACTTGAAGATCTTCGAAAGCCTGGCATGCATAGATTGGATGTTGCTGGTTACAGTATTTGCAGTTCGGTCTGGTCTTGTGCTCCGTTGTTGGAGTTGTTTTGGTGTTGGTACTTCTTTTCTATTCTTTTCGATTCAGGCATAGCTTCCAATGATTGAAAGCGATTTCTTAGAAACTCCGTTAGTTCTTCCTTACTTGGAATTTCATTGGGGTTCTTCAAGGATTGTTCGTATAATTTGTTTGTTTCAGCATCCCATTTTCTTTTTTTCCTATAATTGGTCCCCAGGAAGTGATGTCGATCTTAAGATTTTAGATGGCTTCCAAACATTCATGGGTTGTATCGTGTAGTTCTTTCAGGAGGTGTCCAGATTCATGTTGAATGACCGGAAAGTCTAATATTTTGTCTATAAGTTTAGACAGTAACAGTCTGGTATTGTGGTACCTTTTTTTGGAGAAGAGCCCAGGCGGTTTCATAGTTTACTTCGGCAAAGTTTAGGTGTTGAATTAATCTGCTGGCTTCTCCCTTTATGTGAGTTTTCAGATATTGCATCTTTTCAATTTTCGTTAAATTGTTGTTGGAGTGGACGATTCTTAGAAAAATGTCGTGGAAGGCGGTCCAATCTTCGTATTTCCCTTCAAAAATTGGAATCTTGATTTGTGAAAGGTTCACGCTGCTAGAAGTCGAACCATTTGTGGAGCTTCGAATTTTGATATCCAGATGTTCCATAACTCTGTCATACTCATCTTCTGCGGTGTGGAACATATCCTCGATTAAGTACACGTTTTCAAATTCGGTTTCCTGTACCTGGAGATCCACGTTCAGCTCCGCAATAGTATCCCATTGTTTTATAGCTTTATTGTAAAGAACTTCGTAACGTTGTTTGTCTTGTCGTCACTACTTAGTTCATCATTGATTTGATTCAGAAGCTGAGTCAGTTGCTGAATTCTTACTTGTTGTTGTTTCAATCGTAGTATTTGTATTTCGTTTTCATTTTCAACTTCGCTTACGCCGCTATCGATTTTTTCTTGGAGTTTTTTCTGTATTTCGTCCAGATATACACCGGTGTCGTTGTAGATTTTTTCAATTTGGTCAAAGTAGTTGCTTGTGTTCTAGTTATGTTCTGGCATGTCGAGTTCCTGAATTTGGGCGTGGTGATTTTGAGCTTCTTCCCAAAGTGATTTCGCGGAGTCTTGGCAGATGCTGATGTAAGATTGTGTTTTTCTTGGTGCGGGGTCTTTCTTCATGTTGGTGTAGATCTTCAGGAGCTTCTTCCCGAGAACATTTTGCTTGATGGCAAGCTGGTTCATATTCTCTATGTTTTCTTTCTTGTTTTAAAGGTTTTAAGGTGACCTGAAACGTCACTATCGCAAGTATCAAGGAACCTGGAGAGGCAATTCAGTGGCGATGAACCAAAGATTGCTGTCGCAGGTATTAAGCTTAGTTGGAGAGAGTTTCGAAGGACCATGAACAAATTCCAAAAAAAGGTTTTTGGTGACTTGTGGTTTTTTTGTTGGTTTCTTGAGGTACCACTGGAGTGCAGCCTCACACTCCTGTTTGTAGGCTTGGAAACTGGTAGTTGTAGTTGAGTAAAGAAGATTGTTCAATACTACATTTATTCAAAATTTGGCTGGCTTATATACAAAAAAAAGCTTATTATTATGACGTATGTACACTAAATTAATTAATAATTTTATGAAGTTTGCATTCTTCGTTGCTGATGGTTGTAGAATTTGGCTATCTTGCAGGTCGTTGGTGCGACGGTGAACTTCACGATTGCGACATCGCGTGCGTAAATATTGATGACACTAGCGTTGGGCTCAATAATTAATAAAAATAAGTTAAAGTTTTACATTTAAAATTACAACAAATATATGTTTAATTTGGGATTAAACACAAATCTTAAATTTAACTTAAAACTAAACAAATTAGATGTGACAATGTCAAAGTAAATAAGGTTATTCGTAATAACCATAAACATCCGTGGATAATGATAATTATTTTTAAACTCTGAGGAGCGCATATGACAAAAACTAGAAAATAACAATAACAATAAAAATTAATACCTTCACAAAATTTATCAATCTCAAACTGAGTAAAAAAACAAGTGATATTTCAAGGAAATTAAATTAAATCAGAGCTAATATAAATGCCGAGAATAATTACTTTGGTCAATAATACTTGACGTAAATCCAAAATAAAAATTTAATAATTGTATTCCATGAAAACTGGAAAATAGATGCGCCACAAATGTTCAAAAAGTCGTTAAAAGTTAAAACTCACCACTCAATTCCGCTGTAAGTGAAAAGGTGGTGTAAAATAAGGTGAGGCAGGTTGAAGCAGCTTCCAGAAATCCGACCGAGTCTCTGCCAGATGATGGTACCATGTGACCTGACGTAATCCGTCCGCCCAACAAAATGGTGATCCGTTTGACGTCACTTCCCGGACTCAAACCACGTTTTGACCAATTTTGGAAATCCCATATACAGCTTCCAACCAGCAAAAAATTCCACCCATATAACGAAGATTAAACAGCCCAAACATGAAGCCTAATTAAGAAAATGAATTTAGAACCTTATCCAAATGACAATGGGGAATTCGTTACCTCAAGATGTTGTGTGGAATCGTTTGATTGTTTCTTTCCCAAATCAACTGGAGAGCGATCACTCTGTTAAACAGCGTAACAACGCTAAACTTAAGAATCGAAGGCACAAAACACGCAAAACGCATGAAACTATTTCTAGAAAAACTCCGCACTTCTGATCTAAATACGACAACTTGTCACGAGCGAGCTCACTGGGAAAAAAGAACGACGGTCAAAATTTTCATTTCCTCCACGGCCAAAATTGGGCTCCGCCGGAGAGGGGATTCATCTCTCATCAAATTAATAAATTATTTGAAACAAGCTCCCCGAAAATAATCAACCTCACTAAAATTGATATGAAAATTTGCTTGAATTGACCTGAGTGCTTCTCTGGCTACTGTGTTAACGACCAGTACCTGGGGGTCTATTCTTGAAAATCAGTCAAGATATGTGGCATGCGGGAAATGTGGAATGAAAATATAGTGCGCCACATCTAAATTGATCACCATGCGAGACTCAAGAACCAAAGTGTGGTATGTATTACATTTAGCAACACCGCATTTTCAGTCATACCACAAGTAATTTAATCAGGCTATGCACCTAAAGCAAAATACATGTTCTAAATACTATCTTTCTAACTGTTTCTAACCTGTTCTAACCTATTTCTCTACCTATTTCACTTTTATAGTTTATTAGATTATTAGTTTATTTAGATTGCAGATTAGCGAGCACGTGCTTTAGCTTTTTAATTCACATGAGAAGTATTTCTGAATGTTAATAATAGTACCATATAAAATTTGTCAAAATATGAAAAAAATATATACATATATCTCATGAACACAAGTGCTCATTAATAGAATTTATCCAACCAAGTGAATTTGGATTCGCTGATGAGATTTTGATGCATGCGCTTCGAGGGAGGTGAATTTAACATTCACTTTGTGAGATTTCAGGAATCTACGTCCAGTAGAGTTCTGTATCACTAACCGTGTGTATCTCTGTTCCCTATTCCAATAAAAATTGAAAGGTGTCGCGGTGATTTTCGCCGGATCTTTGTTTCATTAACGCGGTGTATTGTTACGCCCGGGTTATTATTTTGTTCATTATTATCAACATTGATTTGTCAACATTATTTTTATAAATAAAGAATATAGTTATTTTCGTTAAAACAATATTTACTTTATTTATTAAATTTGTGAAGGTCAAAAATCCCACGATTAAAAAAATCCTTCCTGAGTGTGTCACAAAATTGGCTTCCCAACTAAAGGGCCTTTAAAACAATAAAGTGGAACTTTCTTTTAACAAAGTAAACAAAGTGCGTGCGTGCTATTAACGAGAAGTCAACAAAATCAACCAAATCTGTCTGATCCACTACCCGTGGTAATGTTTCCAGATCAATTTTCGCAACTTTTGACAACGTTAACAGCATACATAACAGAAAGTTTGGTGGCAAATGCAAATCCTCTGAACGCACAGGCGGCAAAACAAGGTAACTTTGTTGCATGCTCTTCTAGATTTGACGGAAAAAAGGGACATGACGTAACCGCTTTTATTGACGCCGTGAGGATTGTGCAAACGTCAGTGACGAAAATGCTTTAATTGGTTTCTCCTTGTGTGGCACTCCCAATGTCCAGGCACACAGTTAGACCGGCTACACACGTAGATACCGTCAGATACAGTATGAGAGATACTGTATCGCGAAAAAAAATACACAAATACTGAAACGGATACTTGTGCGGAACACGCGAGGTGATTCATTTGTGACAACACTGGCGTAGTCTACATGAATTATGGACACGGGAGAACATATTATTGTGTGGCATCTATTAAATAAGAAAAAAAGATGCCTTAATATCATTAAGGCAATCCAAAGGAACTTTTGCTTTACTTTTTGAGGAATTATTGCAAGATTCGTCAAAGTTTTTCAATTATTTTCGGATGTGGATTGAATTGTTTGAAGAGCTTTATACTATTTTGGAAAGTAAATTATTAAAAAAAGACACCGTTATGCGTAGAAGCATTACACCAAAAGAGTTTTTGGCAATAACCCTAAGGTAAGAAAAAAATATTTACTAATTATTGTATAGGATTCTTTTACGCCTTGCACGCACATTGTTTACAAAGGTTAATAATGAACACATTTTTAAAATTATGTTTACCCTATGACTTTCAAAAAAATAAGTTTGTCGTTTTTATTAACTCTCAAGAACAACAAATACAATTAAAAGCTATAAATACTGAAAACAAGTAATAACCTAAAAATAAATCTTCAAAAAACTTTAGCACACCTTCAATTAATTATGTACCATATATTTATCATTTTGGCTGTCATTATTTGGATTATAACCCCCAATTAACTGGATGAAAGATCCTTCCGTATGGGTGGGAATGACTTTGTAATTAATTGTAGATACAGGATTATTTACTGCTTTTATTGCTTGAATTATTGCCAATTAGACATCCATCTTGCTTTCGACAGGTACTCTTTGCAAATCTCCAAGAAGAAAAAGAAGAAAATGTCTATCTTCGTCTTGATCTAACGATGCTTCTTGCGCATTTCATCGTTCAATGCTATATTTTAATAGATCAAAAATTTCATTATCAGAATCTTTTTTTGACGGCCTCATATTTTTAATAATAGGTTCCGATATTTTAGGAGTTGTCATGATATTAGCCGAATCATCAATCTGCATTTCCTCCTGAGGCCCCTGGGCTTGACTGGTCTCAGTAACATCAACATTGGAAGACGTTGTAAAAGTATTAATCATTTATAAGTTCTTTCTACCTTCGATTCGTAAAATGTGTAGGTTCTCCAACTTGCTTCTGATCCACTTTTTAAATTCTTTCTCTTGGTCCTTTCACGAGCAAAGGAATTACTTAGGCTCTTCCATTTCTTCTGTAAATTTGTTACTGAACGAAACAAGTAAAAAATATTTTTTATTTTTTTCAGATATCTTGCAAGCGGATGCACATTTACTGATTTATATTATACCTACAGGGTTGGCGTATCAACAGCAAGGGGAATTATCCAAGAAACATGTCAACAAATTTAGAAAGTCATGAAGGTTCAAGTTTTGCAAAATCCCACAAAAGAAAAATGGCTAGAATGGACATTATAATAAAATTTCGTTGAGTGTGGACGTGTTTCACATGTCCTGCTAAACGAATATAAATCGGCTAAATATACACGTGCGTCTCGATTTATGAGACGATTCACGGCGTTTAAATTTTACGCATACGCCTCTTTCGTAAAAATTATAATTTATTGTCCCACCAAGTTGCTTACAAAAACCCAATCCACCAATCCCGAGGCGTTGCGCTCACAATTCAATTGTATCAAATGCAAATTTAAAAAATGCAAATACGATTGGTGTTTACGCGAAGCGGTGATAAGATGAATAAGCGCCGCGCGCCGGCTCCAGCGCATGAGAATCTCACCGTCTCATTTGCTTGACGCAGCAATGTATTTAAACTGGCTAAAAAGCTAAGATACGTACTCCTAATTTTCACATCAAAGATCTGTGTTTTTCGTCCGATTTTCAAAAAAAAAATTGCTTTGTAAAGGAGAATGTTCATTTTAACACCCTTCCTAATTTTATTTATTTAGGGATACGCTAACACCTTTAAAAAAATTCCCAAAACGTTCAATTTATTGTACTGTTTTACCGATTGTTGAGTCGCCGGCGTCAATTTTAAAAATTTTTAGCGCCGTCGGGGTTTAAAGGGAGGCAACGAAATTTGGCACTGTTAATTCGTACATCCTAAAGGTTAACCTGACAAATTTTCAAGTCTCCAGGGCTACGGGAAGATCCACGTCACCTGGATAAACAAGATGTACTTTAAAATCGTCTTTAAAAATGTGTCATATTTTAAAGCGTTTTGTTAAAATTAACCCCTAATATTGCAACTCGATTTACGACAAAAACTCATTTTGATGTCTCCTTTCGTTTTTGAGATATGACTGAAAAATCCTCCGTTTTTACAAAATTATTAATATCTCTAAAAGTATCTGATTTCAAAAACCGATTGCCGAGACAAATTTCAAAGTCCTGATCTTAAAAAATTCTTAAATAATTCGATTGATTTCAAGATCAACCCCGCAAATAAACGATAATGATGTTGGAAATTTAAAACTTTACAAAAACATTTCAGAATTCCTTACTTTTTTGTCTCTAAACCCTTCCAAAGTGGTTAAGCTAAACTAAATTAGTACTTATGACAAAAATAAAAATTTTCTCGAACCGTATTAAAAATGAATCAGGGTACTACCAAACTTCCAAAAAAGGAGAACATTATTATGATCGTTTTACAAAAGTTAACTATTTTTATAATATTTTTTTCAATTCCACCATATTAGAAGATACCCACATTACCAAAATTGTTTGTGAAGTTTTAAATTACCAAAATCATCATTCATTTGCCAGCCGGATATTGACTTAATTCGGAAGACAAGGTCCTGAAAATTTTCTCAGCTGGTTTTGAATTTTGTCTCTACGTAATTTTAAAAGGAAGCCATATTTTCCAAAAATAGAAGTAAAACTGGTGAATTAAATTTGTAAGAAAAAAATCACAAAATTTTGCTAAAATATTTATACACAATACAATCTAGGAAGGCGCAATATATGACCAAAAATTATTTTTAAGGCAATTATGTAGAAAAAATTATGATGTTTGGTCTATCGTACGTTCTAGTAGAAATAATACTTTTAGAGATATTAATTATTTTCTAAGAACGGAGTGTTTTCAGTCATAACTCATAAACGAAAAGAGATTTCAAAATGATTCTGTTTTTTTCTCGTAGAGAAGACCTTAAAACGTTTCCTGGAAGGTTCAATACGTCATAGTCAAATCCAATATTGGAGGTTAATTTTATCAAAATGCTTTTACGAATAGCTAGTGCTAAATATCGTGACTTTCCTATAAATCCCGATTTTACTATTTTTTTTATTTGAAGACGACTACAGAATTTTTAACTGTTAGCGTACTAGAAAAATTAGTAAGGGTGTCAAGATGAACATTTTCTATTCAAACGAAATTTGTTTTTTAATCGGACGAAAAAAACAGCTCTTATAGGTAAAAATTGGAAATACCCTTTAAAAAATTAAGCGATAAATCCTTTGTATCCAGGCGCCAGTGCCTAATTTCGGCGCTGATGCATTTTTTAAAATTGACTCCGTCAGCGTCGACTCAACAATCGCTAAAATAGCACAAAGTAAGGGCGTGTCTAGAATTTCATCTTGGGGAGGGCAAATTATTGATGAAAATTCAAAATTGGGCGATTTTGTCGGGATCCCGAAATTAAAAAAAACCTAGGTTACCCTAACATAATCTTAATATTTTATAATTTTGCAAACATATTCAGGATGTCTCGAAAATGGCACAAGAGCGTAGTACGTTGTTGGAGGCCCTTCCGCCTTCAGGGAGATCCTCCGTTTTTACAAAATTATTAATATCTCTAAAAGTATCTGATTTCAAAAACCGATTGCCGAGACAAATTTCAAAGTCCTGATCTTAAAAAATTCTTAAAGAATTCGATTGATTTCAAGATCAACCCCGCAAATAAAAGAAAATGATGTTGGGAAGTTAAAACTTCACAAAAACATTTCGGAATTCATTACTTTCTTGTATCTAATCCCTTCCAAAGTGGTCAAACTAAAGAGAATTAATTAGTACTTATGACAAAAATATATTTCAAAAACTTTTGTACTAATTTTTTAAAAGTTTGATTATTAAGCAAAATATGAATTTTCAAAAATACACATTAACACAATCGCAAAATTTAGTACCTACATTATCTACAATTTTTTTAAATTTTTAAGTTGCCAAAATCCTCATTTTTCATTTGCGAGGTCAATCTTAAAATCATTCGAAATTTCTAAAGATTCTTTTAAGGCAGGGTTAATTTTTTTTCAAAAATTGTTTTTTAATTTTTGCGAATGATTACTGATGCACACTATTGCAAGAGGGCGTATTTTATACTTTGTTAAAACTGGTTAGTTGCATTTTTTGTACTAATCCGGTCAGTAATACACAATATTCAACCGAAAATTACTTTTTATTCCGTCCTGGTACAGATAATACTTTTGGAGCTAAGAGCTATTAATTATTTTGTGAAAATTAAAAAATTGTTTTTTTTTTGTAGATAAGTACAGCCTACTTTCTACGATATTCTTCTCATCACTTCTTTTTGAGATATACTGTAAATATTTTCAATTAACAATTTTTAAAATACAGGATGTCCCAAGTCTCAAAAATGACGCCAGAGCTCTCCGAAAAATAGCTTAAAAAATCCTCTTAACCAAATGACCGAGATCTGATGAGACAGCGTTGGGAAATCAATTTTTTTTTATTTAAAATTACCTACAATATTTACCCGTCACAATTTTCAATTTAAAAAAATAAATTGTGAATAATAGGATTAAAATTTAATTTATTACTTCACGACTAAAGAGAACACAAACTTTTAAGAACCACTAGCGGGTTTTATAATTCATACCAAAAAAAGTTGAATACCCAACTTTGTCTCATATCTTAATTGGTTAAGAGGACCTTTTAACTATTTTTCTGAGGATCTCCCTGAAGGCGGAAGGGCCTCCAACAACGTACTACGCTCTTGTGCCATTTTCGAGACATCCTGAATATGTTTGCAAAATTATAAAATATTAAGATTATGTTAGGGTAACCTAGGTTTTTTTTAATTTCGGGATCCCGACAAAATCGCCCAATTTTGAATTTTCATCAATAATTTGCCCTCCCCAAGATGAAATTCTAGACACGCCCTTACTTTGTGCTATTTTAGCGATTGTTGAGTCGACGCTGACGGAGTCAATTTTAAAAAATGCATCAGCGCCGAAATTAGGCACTGGCGCCTGGATACAAAGGATTTATCGCTTAATTTTTTAAAGGGTATTTCCAATTTTTACCTATAAGAGCTGTTTTTTTCGTCCGATTAAAAAACAAATTTCGTTTGAATAGAAAATGTTCATCTTGACACCCTTACTAATTTTTCTAGTACGCTAACAGTTAAAAATTCTGTAGTCGTCTTCAAATAAAAAAAATAGTAAAATCGGGATTTATAGGAAAGTCACGATATTTAGCACTAGCTATTCGTAAAAGCATTTTGATAAAATTAACCTCCAATATTGGATTTGACTATGACGTATTGAACCTTCCAGGAAACGTTTTAAGGTCTTCTCTACGAGAAAAGGTGTTAGCGTATCCCTAAATAAATAAAATTAGGAAGGGTGTTAAAATGAACATTCTCCTTTACAAAGCAATTTTTTTTTTGAAAATCGGACGAAAAACACAGATCTTTGATGTGAAAATTAGGAGTACGTATCTTAGCTTTTTAGCCAGTTTAAATACATTGCTGCGTCAAGCAAATGAGACGGTGAGATTCTCATGCGCTGGAGCCGGCGCGCGGCGCTTATTCATCTTATCACCGCTTCGCGTAAACACCAATCGTATTTGCATTTTTTAAATTTGCATTTGATACAATTGAATTGTGAGCGCAACGCCTCGGGATTGGTGGATTGGGTTTTTGTAAGCAACTTGGTGGGACAATAAATTATAATTTTTACGAAAGAGGCGTATGCGCAAAATTGAAACGCCGTGAATCGTCTCATAAATCGAGACGCACGCTGTATATTATTGTTGTATTAATCCAACGTAAACAAATCGCGTTTCGGTCATTGTTGATAATTAATCCATTACCATGCCCTCGACTAGATCCAATCGGCGAACATCTCAACACAATCACACAATCAAACCTCCTGGTCAGGTAAATCTGTCCTCTGACGCTGAAAGCGAGCTGGTCACGAGAATCACTAATCGTACAATGGAGGCGCTTGATAAAAAAATAGACGAGATGATCTCAAAAGCAATTAGCAAATATGAAGATCGCGTTGATGACTTGGAGGAAGAAAATGACGAGCTCCGTGAGAAAATCGACAGATTGGAACAAAGCACTAAACAAAACTCTCTGCGAATATTTGGCGTTAGTGAAGAGGTTAATGAGACATGTGAAGAAAGTGTTATCAAATTATTTAATGAAAAACTAAATTTAAACGTGTCACATATGCATCTGCAACAGTGTGAGAGTATCATTATAAAAGCAGATGAAAAAAAAAAGAAAACTCCAAGAGGCATTCTTGTAACATTAAATAACAAGACAATGCGCCAAAACATCTATAATAACAAATCAAAGTTAAAAGGCACTGGAGTTGTAATTAGAGAAGACTTAACGTCCACCCGGATGGGCCTGCTGAAGCAAGCGATCAAGAAATTTGGCAATAAAGAAGTGTGGACAAATCATGGTAAAATTCACGTCTTTTGTCATAATAAAATTAACGTGATTAATACCCAATCGGAACTTGATAATTGTAATTAGCCGCCTTTATGTAGTTTACTTACACAATTTGAAATTTATTATCAAATTATTATTTAAATTGATTACTTTATTGAGATTTTCGACTTATTTTGTATGCTGCACAATAGCGCAATTTGTTGATGTAAATTTACATTTTTTTTTTGCTCGAACAGCGCATTATAAATTTGATTTTATTCTTGAAATAAATAAGGAATAATTTATTTTCACGTCTATAACATACTTTTGTAAAATGGATCTCAAAACATTAAAAATATGTCACTTAAATATTAGATCTCTAGGTAACAAATTTGATTTATTTAAGGATTTAATTGCTTTTGGTGAATATGACATCATTGCTCTCTGTGAAACTTGGTTGAATGGAGATTTACCCAATTCCGTGTTCGACATTGCTGGTTACAACTTAATTCGTCATGACCGTGATAAACGCGGAGGTGGTGTCGCACTTTACGTGAGAGATTTTCTGGACACTAAAATATTAAGCCAGTTTAGCGACGCAGCCTTGGAAAATCTCTGGGTTGAAATTAAACTTAAAACTGAGAAAATTACGTTCGGGGTAGTTTATAGGCCACCAAATGGTGGTTTTTACAACTTTATTGATAAATTCGAAGATACTCTTTCGAATCTCGTGCTCGAGGATAACGTGTTCATCTGCGCGGGGGATTTTAACATAGATTTTTTAGCGATAGAGGATAGCCAATATAAAAAATTTTCGTCATTATTAAAGACAATGAGTTTAAAACAACTCATTACTGTGCCAACCCGGCTCACTCCCCGCAAAAACTCTTTACTCGACTTACTAATCACTGCAGATAATGTCCGAGCTATTAATACTGAAGTTATTGACACTCATGAGTTGAGCGATCACAACCTAATAACAAGTAATATTATTCTGCGTGATGAATTTAAATCTAGCATTCCGATAGTCACTCGCAATTTTAAAAAATTCGATATTGATTGCTTTGTCAAAGATCTTTTGGAAGTGGAGTGGTTTCAAATTTACGATATTGAAAATGTGGATGACAAACTATTCTTCTTCAATGAGAATTTGAAACCTCTTCTCGACATCCATGCGCCAATAACTACTTTCAAGCATTATAAGACTCAAAAACCGTGGATAACGTACAACATTGAATGCATGATGAAAAAACGGGATAAAGCTCTTGTTAGATATAAAAAATCAAATAATGAAAATCACTATAATTATTACAAGGAGCTTCGTAATCTAACGACCCAGGCTATCCGCAAAGAGAAAAGAGCTTATGTTGAATTCAATGTTTCTAAAAACAATAACAGTTCCAAAAGCTTGTGGGGTAATCTTCGTGTATTGGGAATAGGTGAACCAAAAAAGAAATTGAGTAAACTGCCCCAGGTACTAAATAATGTAGACGAAATTAACAAATCCTTTATAAACACACATAACACACCTGCTAATCCGGAATTATTAGACTTTTACAAAAATAATTGCGACGTATTACCTGACGATAAATTTAAATTCTCTGAAACCAATACGAGTGAAATTAGTCGTATAATCTCTAGTATGAAACAATATAAATGTGGGCCAGATGGCATAGATGTTAAAATGTTGAAATTGTGTTACCCCTACCTAATAGACTACATTACCCATATAATTAATAGTTGCTTTGCTCGTAGCTACTTCCCAAGCTTATGGAAGGAAGCTGTAGTTTTACCAATCCCCAAAGTCTGTAATCCTAAATCGCTAATAGAACTCAGACCGATTAGCATACTACCTGCTCTTTCAAAAATTTTGGAATCGGTAATGGAAAGACAAATACGAACCTTTATAGACAAACAATCCAACATTCTCCCAGTGGTACAGTCCGGATTTCGGCCGGGACACAGCTGCTGTACGGCACTAAATTGCATCTTAGATGACTTGGTTCAGGCAACAGATAACAATTTAGTTACTATCCTAGTGCTCTTAGATTACTCTAAAGCTTTCGATACGGTCAACCACGAACTTATGACATCAGTTTTGAAATATTCTGGCTTTGAAAGGTCCGCAGTTAAGCTAGTTGAATCATTCTTATCTGGACGAAGACAAAGAACCTTTAACGATAATAATTACTCAAATATTGGATACATTACGGCAGGAATTCCTCAAGGTTCCATTCTAGGCCCCCTCCTATTTTCCTTATACACCAGTAACCTATTTAAAGTTATTCAATTCTGCAATAAGCACTTTTATGCAGATGATTCTCAGCTATACTTTTCTTTCCCAATTGACAAAATTAAGGAAGCGGAAGCAAAAATCAACTCTGATCTAAATAGATTAATTAATAATTCTAACAATCATTGCCTTGCGCTTAATACTAGTAAAACAAAGGCTCTTGTTTTCGGTCCTAGGAATCAAAAACGAATAGCAGAGGAGAATATACAGATTTATTTAAATGACGTATTAATCAAGTTTTCGTCTTACGAAAAAAATCTAGGGGCCCTTCTTGACACTGATATGAGGTTAAGGGAAAATACAGCACTTCTAATTAAAAGGTCATTTATTGCGCTAAAATCCCTGTATATTAATAAAGAATTGCTTAGCAAAAAAAATAGAATAATCTTGTGCGAGGCTCTTGTTCTTTCTAATTTCAATTATTGTGATCAACTTTACAACTCTTTTATTGATGAACACTCGTCTAAAAGGATTCAAACTATTCAAAACTCTTGTGCTAGGTTTATTTTTGGCATGAAAAAATTTGATAGAATCTCGCACAAGATCAATGAGCTCAACTGGCTTAACATGAAAAATCGGAGAATTTTGCATACTGGTTGCTTTTATTATAAAATTATCGAATCAAAATGTCCAATATATCTGTACGATCGTATTACCTTTCGTACTGATGTACACAATCTCAATATTAGACGAAAAGGTATGCTGAATATTCCGAAACACAACAAAGAAACTTTTAAACGATGCTTTTCTTACAATATTTCGCGTTACTACAACCAGTACAATTTTTCTTTCAGATCTTTAAGTCTGTTTAAATCTAATCTTAAATCAAATTTGTTTGCAATTCAAAATGCTTAACTTTGTCTTTAGTGTAATTTACAATATACTTTAACTTTTATTCCTGCCTAATTATCACTTTAGTGTTCTGTTAATATTTTTAAATTTTCCATTAAATTTTATTAATTTAAATTGTTTATTCTTTCTATTTTTTTTTTGGTATGGGTCTAGATGAAAAACAGCGACTTTCGCTGATCTTGTACCCTTTGGATTTTGTATAGATATATGTAGATTTAAGTTGGTAAACTGTATATATATTTTTTTTGTGTGTGTATTCTAACAATCTCCAATAAATGATTTATTATTATTATTATTAAATTGAAGAAGGTTTTCGAAATAGTACAAATTTTCCGCATTGTCTAGGTGCAATTGACGGCAAACACATTCGGTTTGAAAAACCAGTACATAGTGGGTCCCTATACTATAATTATGAGCATTTTTTAAACAAAAATAGCGATTCAAGCATTTTTAAAAATTCAAACTTTTTTATAGACCACTTAACGTGTTCGTCGATTTCGCAGAGGATATAGTAAAAGCTTGCACTGTGCTCCACAATTTTGTAGGTCAACGAGATGGATACACATACGAAGACAAATTGTCTCAGGAAGGACTCTATGATAATAATAGTTCCGAAAATAATGTTATCAATTCTGAATTCGGCAAGGTCAGCGAATACTATTCGTGATTATTTTGCAGAATACTTTACGACTACAAATGTATTCCCATGGCAAAATATTTATGCTTAACATTTTTAATTTTTTGGAAATGTTACTTGCTTGTTGTTTTTCTTAATCTAATAAAATGGAAAATAAATGGTATTTAAATTTAAATTTAAAGTTATTTTATTGATTCGTCATCATTTCATAAAACTTTCAACTCACCTCTACACAGCTCCATTTTAATTTTTACTGTAAACAATAATTTCCTCATACATCATGGTATCTTATTTAAATTTCAATTTTTGTTAATTACCAACAAAGTTACAAGATAAAAGTTAAGTTACCTAACCTATTTTCTTCTTTTTCGCCTAGCTTAAAGAATTAATAGAACGTAATCAATTTGAGATAATAATTATTTTTACATTAAATTTTATCGGGGACAATGTAATGTTTAGAGTAAAATACAAAATGGTCGAAAAAATTATATGCGTAAGAATAAGTCTTTTTGAGGTTAAATATAATTAACAAGTATTATTTCACTGCGTCAAATAAAAATGATACGCTATGCAACTTATTCCTGTTGATACCCTATATATGCATAAGAAGGAATAATAAATTCATTAAAACCGAAATAATTGATTTGGAAGTTTCGAATAAAAGTCGAAATATATGTTTCTATTTTAAAAAAGAATGTTGTTCTGAAAATTACCTTCAAAACAAATTTAATATAAAAACAGAAAGAAGTGTTTTAATGGATACATAATTTTTATCTATGCCTTCTTTATAATTTAATATCAAATATTATTGATTGCCCTGATTTGTTATCACTTATTAATTTCAATGTTCCAGCTAAAAGTTTAAGAAAGGTCAATACTTTTAAAACTGATTATCATAAAACAAATTATGGTTACAATTCACCGATATGTAGAGCATGTAGATAAGGTAATACCATGTGCAATAATATAGATTTTTTTAATATCAGTCAGGGACCTTTCAAAGATAACTTGAAAATGTTAATTACTTTATAATTACCTATGTAAGAATTATAATATTTTTGTATATATTTTCTAAAATTATAATATTTTTGTATATATTTTCTATATTTTGTAAAATGGCTATGCCGTAAATAAAGTATTATTATAATAGGCTCATTACAATTGTTGGTGGTTGAAGTGTGTCTAGCTGTGCAGGCCCAAAGAGGGGCCTGGCTAGTTAATTAATAGTGGTGTCTAGCTGTGCAGGCCCAAGGTGGGGCCTGGCTAGTTAAGTTAATAGTTGTGTCTAGCTGTGCAGGCCGAAGGAGGGGCCTGGCTATATAATTAATAGTAGTGTCTAGCTGTGCAGGCCCAAGGAGGGGCCTGGCTAGTTAATTTAATAGTTGTGTCTAGCTGTGCAGGCCCAAGGTGGGGCCTGGCTAGTTAATTTAATAGTTGTGTCTAGCTGTGGAGGCCCAAGGAGGGGCCTGGCTAGTTAATTAATAGTTATGTCTAGCTGTGCAGGCCCAAGGAGGGGCCTGGCTAGTTAATTTAATAGTTGTGTCTAGCTGTGCAGGCCCAAGGAGGGGCCTGGCTAGTTAATTAATAGTAGTGTCTAGCTGTGCAGGTTCAAGGAGGGGCCTGGCTAGTTTATTTAATAGTTGTGTCTACTGTGCAGGCCCAAGGTGGGGCCTGGCTAGTTAATTTAATAGTTGTGTCTAGCTGTGGAGGCCCAAGGAGGGGCCTGGCTAGGTAATTTAATAGTTATGTCTAGCTGTGCAGGCCCAAGGAGGAGCCTGGCTAGTTAATTTAATAGTTGTGTCTAGCTGTGCAGGCCCAAGGTGGGGACTGGCTAGTTAATTTAATAGTTGTGTCTAGCTGTGTAGGCCCAAGGAGGGGCCTGGCTAGTTAATTAATAGTTATGTCTAGCTGTGCAGGCCCAAGGAGGGGCCTGGCTAGTTAATTAATAGTAGTGTCTAGCTGTGCAGGCTCAAGGAGGGGCCTGGCTAGTTAATTTAATAGTTGTGTCTAGCTGTGTAGGCCCATGGAGTGGCCTGGCTTGTTAATTAATAGTTATGTCTAGCTGTGCAGGCCCAAGGAGGGGCCTGGCTAGTTAATTAATAGTAGTGTCTAGCTGTGCAGGCCCAAGGAGGGGCCTGGCTAGTTAATTTAATAGTTGTGTCTAGCTGTGCAGGCCCAAGGAGGGGCCTGGCTAGTTAATTAATAGTAGTGTCTAGCTGTGCAGGCTCAAGGAGGGGCCTGGCTAGTTAATTTAATAGTTGTGTCTAGCTGTGCAGGCCCAAGGTGGGGACTGGCTAGTTAATTTAATAGTTGTGTCTAGCTGTGTAGGCCCAAGGAGGGGCCTGGCTAGTTAATTAATAGTTATGTCTAGCTGTGCAGGCCCAAGGAGGGGCCTGGCTAGTTAATTAATAGTAGTGTCTAGCTGTGCAGGCCCAAGGAGGGGCCTGGCTAGTTAATTTAATAGTTGTGTCTAGCTGTGCAGGCCCAAGGAGGGGCCTGGCTAGTTAATTAATAGTTATGTCTAGTTGAGCAGGCCCAAGTAGGGGCCTGGCTAGCGATTACCGTCTTTCAGGAGCTACTAGCTGCAACCCAAGGGCCAGAGTTTTGTCATCAACTAAAAGGGACCCAAGGGTCCCGGTAAGTACTATTAAGTTTCTCAATGTTGTCTTGAACTAATGCCTGAGTCAAACGTTGCATGACCCTCTTGCTTTATCCACGAATGGCTTATGCTTAACTTGGCTGATTGGCGGATGTGAATTTTCGGAGCTGGTTCAAAATAATGGAATCGTCCGCAGCGCGCTTTCCCTGTTTTAGGAATTTCAAGGTTGGTGCATTATGTTAAGTAAACTGATTGCAAACGGTGATAAGTGTGTAAATCTTAAGCTCGAAGGTAATTCATTAATTGGTATTTAAGCAGATGAATTTAGTCGTACAATAAAAAAAAGACACCCACATTTATCACCTATATTTTTGCCCTTTTTACAATAAATAGGATTAAATACGTATTTAATTGTTTCGAGAAAATCGCTCGGACAGGTCAATTTTAGTTTTTAAAATATTATCTTTTGATATAAAAAAAATATTAATGACGTCACTGGTGCTTTAAAAATGACGTCATCGGCGATTTTTTTAAATGGAAGCCCCCACTTTTTTTACTCATTATCGATGGAAATTCATATCACTTAAACAATGATATAAAAAACAATTAAATTTTTAAACAAATTTTTGAATAAAAAATCTTTTTAATTCGAAAAATCGAAAAATCGAAATGCCGCGACAGGTCGATTTTAACTTTCAGGGGGACATCTTTTTACAATAAAATAAGAGTTGTCATTACAACCCCCTTCCCTAGGGAGCCACCCTTTTAATTTTTTTAAATGGGAATAGGGCTCGAGTGATACATCATTTGAATGCATTTTTTACCTTAATAATGGCAGTCATAATTTTTTTGGCAACTTTTTGATTCCTAACCTAGCTAAAAATTAAAAAAAAAGTATTTAATAATGGTATTATTTATGTACTTTTAAATCACATTTGGATAAATTTTTAAGTTTTGACCATGAAACAAGTCATTTAACTTAACAAAAGCTAATAATTTATAACTATTGAAAAGAAATCAGTTACACCATTTTTTTATAATTTTCTTTGTTATAAATTACACTTTCCTTTTCTCTTTTATCGTGTCCTGTAAATGACTAACTTAAAATAGGGCCAAAACAAATCATATATTTATTTTCAGTATAAAAAGACCTTTAAAATGATGTGTCACTCGACCCCCATTCCCATTTAAAATAATGATGTAGGGGGTTGCAAAGACAACTTTAATTTCATTGTAAATAGACGTCCCTCTAAAAACAAAAATTGACCCCTCACGGCATTTTTAAATTAAATTATTTTTTTGAGTGTTATTTAGGGTGGCTCCTTTTAAAATGAACACCCTATATACAGGGTGTTTCGGAACAAGTGTCGAATAATCTAGGAATGGGGTCGACCAATTTTAAGACAAAAAGTAAGAATTTTTAAATGTCTACAAAATCAAATAAAATTATTTTATTTCTGTGCAAAATTATATAAAATTAGGAATGTTTTGAAGAATACAAGTATAATTAGGAGTCTGAAAAAAAACTAAAAAAAATATTAAAGAAATTGAAAAAATGAGTAAACTTCAATGGCCTGCATTTCCGAAATGGAGCATTTTAGCACAAAAAATTATTCTTACTTTTTGTCTTAAAATTGGTCCAAAAACCCATTCCTAGATTATTCGACTCTTGTTCAGAAACACCCTGTATATCACATTTTTGATTAGTTTATATTATATTTTTTCCATGTTCTAGGTGCAATTTTTTTATTGTATTTCCAAATTTGATCCTGGGAATGTGGAAAACGTTATTATCAATGTATTTAATAACTTGTATGGGAGAAAGCACACATTTTTTTTGAAAATTCAAGGCATTCAATAAGCAGTTTCGTTTTTCGTTCCATTTTTCTGTTTTTCCTTTTGATTTCTTGTTGGTATTTCAATTTTTTTGTACTTTTTTCAATAGCTTTCTCCATTTGTTCTTACTTTCATCGACTGCAATCATGCACAATGCACATATCTTTTTTGATTTTGTAATTATTGTCAAAATGTATTGTAATATACATTTACCTAATCTTTTTGTGACAACTGAAGTAAATTAATTAAAAGTTAATTTTTTAATAAGTAAGTGGGTGTTCTATAATGAATATAGAATAAAAGTAGGGCTTTAATAGTATATCAAGCAACGAGTTTCATAAGTCAAGTATTATTGCACGCGTCCAAGTTTAAAAAACGAGCCGCGTAACGGCGAGTTTTTTAATGCACGAGTGCAATAATTGACTTATGAACGAGTTGCTTATACTATTTTTTATAATTTGCGCAAAAATTAAATAAATTTGGAAATTATTCGACGTACAAATATTTCTTTATTTTTTTAGCAGTTGGTGACAATGATTTCTTATTGAATCGTTGTTATAAAAACAGAAAACATAGAAGTCTTAACAGTGACAGTTTAATTTAAGGTTTCAGTTTTTAGATTTTAAGTTGCAGATTTTTAGTGTAAAACTAGTGATAAGGTATCGTGTATCCTACCAGATATTCCGAAAAGCAGATATAACAGAAAATATAACTGCTTAAATGAACAATTAAACTTAAATTATAAACCCATTTTTGCCTATTTAAAAGATTCCATTATTACAGATACCATAGTTACCGATCAAAACAATAATCCACAAAATACACAATAGATGTCATACATACAGCACAAAATTTCATCAACGCACTCGCCTAAAATCAGTTCGTACTCAACATCCATCATCTCACCATACTAGTTTGGAAACAAAAATTCTTCCAGTAAATTTAACTTCATTATTTTTTTATTATTTCAACCAAATTTTCACATGCATCATCCCGTTTTATGTTCACCTTGTTAATAAAAAACAAGTTTCAAAAGGAGAAGAAGGTTAAAAGGAAGAAAAAGTGAGATTAAAATTTATTAAGATTAAACAAAATGGCTGATAAAACCACATGCATTTTATAACCAAGACATGACAATTTTTCCACTTGAATTTTATGATTAACGGTAAGATTTGTTGCACACGTACAAAATTATTTATTATTATATTTTATATGTCCCTTTTTGTTTTATGTAATAACCTAAAATCTATATTATACATGAAAATTTATATTTCACTTTTTATATCTGCATGATTAATTACAATTTATACGTCTTCTTACATGTAAACCTAATATCTAACACATATATGAATTTGTAGTTCACTTCTGAAGATGGCTGCGGCCGAAACCGGTCAAGTGTAGGCCCAAGGAGGGGCCTGGCTAGTTAATTAATAGTTATGTCTAGCTGTGCAGGCCCAAGGAGGGGCCTGGCTAGTTAATTAATAGTAGTGTCTAGCTGTGCAGGCTCAAGGAGGGGCCTGGCTAGTTAATTTAATAGTTGTGTCTAGCTGTGTAGGCCCATGGAGTGGCCTGGCTTGTTAATTAATAGTTATGTCTAGCTGTGCAGGCCCAAGGAGGGGCCTGGCTAGTTAATTAATAGTAGTGTCTAGCTGTGCAGGCCCAAGGAGGGGCCTGGCTAGTTAATTTAATAGTTGTGTCTAGCTGTGCAGGCCCAAGGAGGGGCCTGGCTAGTTAATTAATAGTAGTGTCTAGCTGTGCAGGCTCAAGGAGGGGCCTGGCTAGTTAATTTAATAGTTGTGTCTAGCTGTGCAGGCCCAAGGTGGGGACTGGCTAGTTAATTTAATAGTTGTGTCTAGCTGTGTAGGCCCAAGGAGGGGCCTGGCTAGTTAATTAATAGTTATGTCTAGCTGTGCAGGCCCAAGGAGGGGCCTGGCTAGTTAATTAATAGTAGTGTCTAGCTGTGCAGGCCCAAGGAGGGGCCTGGCTAGTTAATTTAATAGTTGTGTCTAGCTGTGCAGGCCCAAGGAGGGGCCTGGCTAGTTAATTAATAGTTATGTCTAGTTGAGCAGGCCCAAGTAGGGGCCTGGCTAGCGATTACCGTCTTTCAGGAGCTACTAGCTGCAACCCAAGGGCCAGAGTTTTGTCATCAACTAAAAGGGACCCAAGGGTCCCGGTAAGTACTATTAAGTTTCTCAATGTTGTCTTGAACTAATGCCTGAGTCAAACGTTGCATGACCCTCTTGCTTTATCCACGAATGGCTTATGCTTAACTTGGCTGATTGGCGGATGTGAATTTTCGGAGCTGGTTCAAAATAATGGAATCGTCCGCAGCGCGCTTTCCCTGTTTTAGGAATTTCAAGGTTGGTGCATTATGTTAAGTAAACTGATTGCAAACGGTGATAAGTGTGTAAATCTTAAGCTCGAAGGTAATTCATTAATTGGTATTTAAGCAGATGAATTTAGTCGTACAATAAAAAAAAGACACCCACATTTATCACCTATATTTTTGCCCTTTTTACAATAAATAGGATTAAATACGTATTTAATTGTTTCGAGAAAATCGCTCGGACAGGTCAATTTTAGTTTTTAAAATATTATCTTTTGATATAAAAAAAATATTAATGACGTCACTGGTGCTTTAAAAATGACGTCATCGGCGATTTTTTTAAATGGAAGCCCCCACTTTTTTTACTCATTATCGATGGAAATTCATATCACTTAAACAATGATATAAAAAACAATTAAATTTTTAAACAAATTTTTGAATAAAAAATCTTTTTAATTCGAAAAATCGAAAAATCGAAATGCCGCGACAGGTCGATTTTAACTTTCAGGGGGACATCTTTTTACAATAAAATAAGAGTTGTCATTACAACCCCCTTCCCTAGGGAGCCACCCTTTTAATTTTTTTAAATGGGAATAGGGCTCGAGTGATACATCATTTGAATGCATTTTTTACCTTAATAATGGCAGTCATAATTTTTTTGGCAACTTTTTGATTCCTAACCTAGCTAAAAATTAAAAAAAAAGTATTTAATAATGGTATTATTTATGTACTTTTAAATCACATTTGGATAAATTTTTAAGTTTTGACCATGAAACAAGTCATTTAACTTAACAAAAGCTAATAATTTATAACTATTGAAAAGAAATCAGTTACACCATTTTTTTATAATTTTCTTTGTTATAAATTACACTTTCCTTTTCTCTTTTATCGTGTCCTGTAAATGACTAACTTAAAATAGGGCCAAAACAAATCATATATTTATTTTCAGTATAAAAAGACCTTTAAAATGATGTGTCACTCGACCCCCATTCCCATTTAAAATAATGATGTAGGGGGTTGCAAAGACAACTTTAATTTCATTGTAAATAGACGTCCCTCTAAAAACAAAAATTGACCCCTCACGGCATTTTTAAATTAAATTATTTTTTTGAGTGTTATTTAGGGTGGCTCCTTTTAAAATGAACACCCTATATACAGGGTGTTTCGGAACAAGTGTCGAATAATCTAGGAATGGGGTCGACCAATTTTAAGACAAAAAGTAAGAATTTTTAAATGTCTACAAAATCAAATAAAATTATTTTATTTCTGTGCAAAATTATATAAAATTAGGAATGTTTTGAAGAATACAAGTATAATTAGGAGTCTGAAAAAAAACTAAAAAAAATATTAAAGAAATTGAAAAAATGAGTAAACTTCAATGGCCTGCATTTCCGAAATGGAGCATTTTAGCACAAAAAATTATTCTTACTTTTTGTCTTAAAATTGGTCCAAAAACCCATTCCTAGATTATTCGACTCTTGTTCAGAAACACCCTGTATATCACATTTTTGATTAGTTTATATTATATTTTTTCCATGTTCTAGGTGCAATTTTTTTATTGTATTTCCAAATTTGATCCTGGGAATGTGGAAAACGTTATTATCAATGTATTTAATAACTTGTATGGGAGAAAGCACACATTTTTTTTGAAAATTCAAGGCATTCAATAAGCAGTTTCGTTTTTCGTTCCATTTTTCTGTTTTTCCTTTTGATTTCTTGTTGGTATTTCAATTTTTTTGTACTTTTTTCAATAGCTTTCTCCATTTGTTCTTACTTTCATCGACTGCAATCATGCACAATGCACATATCTTTTTTGATTTTGTAATTATTGTCAAAATGTATTGTAATATACATTTACCTAATCTTTTTGTGACAACTGAAGTAAATTAATTAAAAGTTAATTTTTTAATAAGTAAGTGGGTGTTCTATAATGAATATAGAATAAAAGTAGGGCTTTAATAGTATATCAAGCAACGAGTTTCATAAGTCAAGTATTATTGCACGCGTCCAAGTTTAAAAAACGAGCCGCGTAACGGCGAGTTTTTTAATGCACGAGTGCAATAATTGACTTATGAACGAGTTGCTTATACTATTTTTTATAATTTGCGCAAAAATTAAATAAATTTGGAAATTATTCGACGTACAAATATTTCTTTATTTTTTTAGCAGTTGGTGACAATGATTTCTTATTGAATCGTTGTTATAAAAACAGAAAACATAGAAGTCTTAACAGTGACAGTTTAATTTAAGGTTTCAGTTTTTAGATTTTAAGTTGCAGATTTTTAGTGTAAAACTAGTGATAAGGTATCGTGTATCCTACCAGATATTCCGAAAAGCAGATATAACAGAAAATATAACTGCTTAAATGAACAATTAAACTTAAATTATAAACCCATTTTTGCCTATTTAAAAGATTCCATTATTACAGATACCATAGTTACCGATCAAAACAATAATCCACAAAATACACAATAGATGTCATACATACAGCACAAAATTTCATCAACGCACTCGCCTAAAATCAGTTCGTACTCAACATCCATCATCTCACCATACTAGTTTGGAAACAAAAATTCTTCCAGTAAATTTAACTTCATTATTTTTTTATTATTTCAACCAAATTTTCACATGCATCATCCCGTTTTATGTTCACCTTGTTAATAAAAAACAAGTTTCAAAAGGAGAAGAAGGTTAAAAGGAAGAAAAAGTGAGATTAAAATTTATTAAGATTAAACAAAATGGCTGATAAAACCACATGCATTTTATAACCAAGACATGACAATTTTTCCACTTGAATTTTATGATTAACGGTAAGATTTGTTGCACACGTACAAAATTATTTATTATTATATTTTATATGTCCCTTTTTGTTTTATGTAATAACCTAAAATCTATATTATACATGAAAATTTATATTTCACTTTTTATATCTGCATGATTAATTACAATTTATACGTCTTCTTACATGTAAACCTAATATCTAACACATATATGAATTTGTAGTTCACTTCTGAAGATGGCTGCGGCCGAAACCGGTCAAGTGAGATATTAAAATATAACTTACAATATAAGGAGAAGCACAATTTTATTCACCTATAATTTTTTTAATGTTCTTCTTCGAGTTATTTTTTGCAGAATTCTCTAATTTACTCAAATCAATCACAGAATTAATTATAGCTTACTCAGATATTTTTTAATAATTTTTTAAAAATCATTTCAAAACTTCAACACGTAAAATAGTGCAATATTTACAAAATTTCAGTTTTTTAAGAAGAAAACAAAATTGCAACTTTTTTATTTTACATTATATGACAGCACGAATTATTGCAATAATATTATAAATTAATTTCTTCTTATGGAGAAATGCATGTAAAAAACTATGGCTGGAAAATCCTCGCGTCGGTTATATTTTTTTTAAATAATTTTTACAAGTTTCTTTAATATCATTTATAAATAATAAGAAATCTATAGGAAATATCCAGTTATTGTGGGATTTTCTCTGAAAATAAGAGGAAAGAACAAAAATGTTCCCTTTTGGAAAGTTATTTAAACCATTTTGTATAACAAAAATTATGCAAAATTTCAATCGTAGGTTGTTACTTTTCTATTCTACATTTTTAATTTTCAGAAAAATTATTTGAAATGAAGAGCGTAAATAATGTTAACAATAAAATTAATCCTATCTAATCAACGACCCATTGAATTATCGAAATTTCAAACAGATTTTAATTCTAAGAATTGAATATTGTCTAATTCTGGGATTATCATTATTTATTATTTATTATTTATGTTGATAATCCTATTAAGTATCAAAGTATCCTGGGAAAAAAACTAGAAATTTAAATTCTATTTTTAATGAAATGGAAATTTTTTTGTTCCGATTAAAGTAATATTAATGTGAACAACTTTTTGGTCTTTTTACGGAAAACGTTATTTATTCTATCTCTCTAATACATTGAAACGTTTCGACCTAACTTTGAGGTCATCATCAGTCCTGAAATGAGTAAACATTAACATTCAGTAACTTTACAATAAAAACATAAATAACTTGACAATTGGCAACAACTTTTAACTTAAAACGTGACAAACTTTTTCAAAAACTTAGGTCGTAATAAAAATGGTTCATTATTTACCTGCTACAATGCCACGTCAGTATAAATTATCCAATGATTAAATTTTAATTCGAATCAGCCTAAAATTCTGCTCATTTCGCTTTTTTTGAAAATGTTTTTTAATTTTTTTACGTCAAGGCCTGAAATTAAAGTAAATACAAGAATTATTTCATAATCAACAAAGATTTTAATCAATTTTATTCAAATCTGCAGTTTTCAAAAATTGAAAAAAAAATAATTAAAATTTCACTCATATATCGCATATTTTTAATAAATTAAAACATATAAATTTGCAAAATATAAATTTTAAATATTAAAATTTATTGTAATTACGCTTAGGGTTTCCAGGTATAATATCTAGTAATGAGTATCCCTTTAATGAAGGATGAAGGGAGGGGCTTAAAAATTAATCTTGGCTATGCTTAAATAGCCAACAATATTATCAACTGCTAACATTCTTAACTGATCTTTGAAAGAAGTAAGAAGTCTTCATCCCCAAAATTTTAATGTTACCCATATTTTGATTACAAGTTATTCTACATTTAACCAACACGAGGTGAGTTTATTTTATTTCGTATATTTACAATATTTCTATGAAAATTTCCAATTATTTTGCTTTGTTAGATTTTTTGATTTAAACTAATTTTTATTATTGTTTTCAGTTCAGTGGATGATTTCATTGCTGAGTTGGAAAAATTCTTTGAAGTGCAAGACGATGTCAATTAAAGAATTACTTTTCAATAATTTTATTAGAAAAATTCACTATTTTTTTTTATTTATTTATAAATGCTGGGTTAGGTATATTTTTCCAAAAACCTCAATTCTCATTAAATGTTGATGATTTAGGTATATTAAATATTAAATCATATGAATATCTTGAATCGGTAGAGTCACATTTTCTAATTTTTTAATTAAATATATTTCAATACATCAATTTTTCTAATTTTCAGATAAATCAGAATAATCTACACAAATACGTGGAGCCTAAACAACAACAATTTACAAATAATTTGGCCCCACCAACAAGTGCAAATTATCAACCAATAATGAGATTCGAAGGTAAGTTTCTATTTACAGCAAGTTTTATAAATTGAACCAATCCATTATACAGGGTGTCCCAATAAAAGGTACTGAGGTAAACTAAACCTTTATCCAAAAATATAAGATGCCCCACGTTTCCGTTCAGATTTTTTTATACAGGGTGTCCCATTTGAAGTTATACTGTATGGGTATCTTTGTTATTATTAGAGATAAAAAGTCGGTTAAGTGGAGAAAGTTGTAGAAATTTGTTCGGATACTAATAATTCGTTGACAAAAAATTGAATATCGCATCCTTCCTGCGCTATCTTGAAAATAACAAGAAAATGCGATTTTTTAATTATTTGAACTATATTTATAAAATTTGTCGAAAGGGGCCTTTCAAAGTTGAAAGTTTATACTCGATGATTAAAAATACAAAATTAACATAACATTTTTTGTTACAGATTTACATCCAAATCCCTTACCACCACAACAACAGCCTACGACTCCACCAAACACTAGGCATGAACGCACTGTCTACACTTCATCTCAACTAGATGAACTGGAAAAAGAATTTCTGAACAATAAATATATTACCCGTCTCAGTAGAATTCAACTCGCCATTAGAGTAAACCTCACTGAACACCAAATAAAAATTTGGTTCCAAAATCGTAGGATGAAGTTCAAGAAGGAACAAAATAAAGAAACAGTATCATCCCCAATTGCAAGTCCTACACTTAGCTCAAGCTTCAACTCACCAATTCCCATGAGAGCAATCAAAACCGAAAAAGCTCAACAAGCCATTGTTGAAAGGTTGCCTTCACACACTTTAGTAACACAAGTCGCTCAAGTACCTCAACAATACATTCAAAAAATATCAACCGCAACAACTTCAAGATACAACCCAAATCTATACCAATTCGAATTACCACAAAACTATGGTAATTTTTCCAATAATTTCTATAATAACATGCCGCAAAGTGGTTGCAAAAATTTTTTGAAACCCGAGAATGTTACTCCTCCTTCAGATCAGGAACAATTGGATGTCGTTAATGAACAATTCGATTACAACTTCGATCCTTCTATTGATGTTTCATGGTTCGGTGCTTCAAGTTTAACGAGCCTAATAAATTTGTACGCCATTGACTAGATTAATCATAGTGATTGTCTATGTATATTCTCTAGAATTATGAGTATTAGTTATTAAGTCATGTATTAATTTTATTTTTGTGACAAATATTTCTTTATTATAATTGTTTGTACGTATATTTTGTTAAATAGACCAATTTAATGCAATTAAACTATTTGTTTTCATATAAATCTTCACAATGCTCATAAAAGTGGCACTAGTTTCGTGTACACCCGGTATAAAAGAATTCATAAAGGTGACTCATCTTTCGCTTACTCGCGGTGTAGTGGTCAGAAAAACCAATTGGACAAAAACAAAATCCAAAGCGTAATTAATTTAAAAAAGAATGATGAGTATAATATACAGTGTCCTATAAAAATTTTTCACATATTAATATTGTTGCAATTTCCCAAGAAGTCGAAAAAACAGTAGTTCATAAGAAACTTTTTGTACTTAACAATTACTACGGTTACATGCAATATTGAACTTATAAATCATCAATACTTTTTAGAACTTCTTCCAACGTTGAGGTTACTGAGACCAGTCAAGCCCAGGGGCCTCAGGAGGAAATGCAGATGATTCGGCTTATATCATGACAACTCCTAAAATGTCGGAACCTATTATTAAAAATATGAGGCCGTCAAAAAAAGATTCTGATAATGAAATTGTTGATCTATTAAAATATAGCATTGAACGACGAAATGCGCAAGAAGCATCGTTAGATCAAGACAAAGATAGACATTTTCTTCTTTCTCTTCTTGGAGATTTGAAACGAGTACCTGTCGAAAGCAAGATGGATGTCAAATTGGCAATAATTCAAGCAATAAAAGCAGCCAATAATCCTGTATCTGCAATTAATTACAACGTCATTCCCACCCATACGGAGGGATCTTTCATCCAGTTAATTGGGGATTATAATTCAAATAATGACACCCAAAATGATAAATATATGGTACATAATTAATTGAAGGTGTGCTAAAGTTTTTTGAAGATTTATTTTTAGGTTATTATTGACTTATATTTATTAGTCTATATATACTAAAACCGTAAGAAATGATTAAGTTTTTTTTTTCGTATCGAGTTGAAATTTTGCAGGTGGACGGAGGAGAATATTTTAGAAGAAAAAAATTAAATTGTCGCGAAAAGGGCAGTTTTTTAAGTCAGATTTTAAAAATTCCGGTCGCATCGTAAAGAGGGATGTGGATTTTAAGCGGGGTTAGAATTTTAAATTTTTCCCAGCACGCTAACACTCTGAAAAAAATTATCGAATATGGTCGATTTTTCTTGCTTTTTTTCCGGTTTTCGCCGGCCTCAACTTTGAAAAATCGCATCCCCGTCCGGTTTCAAAGGGAAGCGACGAAAATAGGGTATTTGACTGTGGTCGCAAAACATGGATATTTATACTTAAAATAATACTTTAGTTTACAATAATACCGAAAATCAGTTTTTTATTGATAAAATTTGTTAAACTCCTGGTTAATTTGTTAAAATTAAATAGCTAAATTGGGATATTTTGTCACGTGACCATAAACGCACGAAACTGCACGAATCTGCGAGTGACGTCACAAGATAGTAAACATAAAATTCAGCCTGTCTTTAACGGTATTTTTTGGCAATTTTTCTGAGTATTTTGTAGAGTTTCTTCGATTTAAAATTCATGTTTGTGAATAAAAACTTATAAAAATTGGTATAAACTGCAAAAATAGGCTGACGATTCTTGACACTAGTAGCTTGTGACGTCACGGAGTGGGTGCGTCGATCGTGAGCGTTTTGGCGGGAATATTTTAATTTAAATTTTAAATATCAAATTATATTAAGCGGATCGTCGAAAAAAATGTTTTGATATTTTTTTAGTAATTATTAGGTGCATCTGTAGCATTTAAACTACCTTGTAAAAAATTGTCAAATACCCTATTGGCCCCTTTTATTTTTACATCCTGGGCCTTTTTTAAGTCTCCAGGCGCGACGGTCGGGCGTCGCGGTGCCTGCACGCCGAGTGTACAAATTTGGCGTTTTCTCGGGCGGCAAAAGTGCTAAAACGGTAAGGCTTCGATTAGAAGATCGGAAGGTGAAAAAAAATCGCGGTTTCTTGATTTGCCATCTACATACCGCGCTACATCAGGAAACGAGCGCTTTTTTTAATATCTCAATTTTTTTTGTACTTTTGGCGCCCTCAAATTTGTGGTTTGAAATTAGAGCTTTTTCGACGCCGACTTTGAAAATTCGTAACTTTTGATTTAGACATCCTAGAGATGCCGAATATTTTTTATTTGCCTCTCCGCTTTGTTCTTTATAACCAAAAAAATCGGCATACTTCAATTTTTCCCCTGGAATTGCGAGTAAAAAGTTCAAAAATGGGGCTAAACGCGGTAAGTTGGGTGTACCACTTTTGGCCCCCAGTTTTCAAAAATGACTACATTTTTCTGCACTACCCTATAAAGGAATAACTTTTACATCCGGTAGCGCGTAGGGATTTTTTTATTTTCGAAGGGGTTCGGAAGTTATCCCTAAATAAACTCGAAATTTTGAATTTAGAAGTTGGCGGCTCCAGTCGGGCTATTTTTGAACCGATTTGCTATTTTAAAAAGTCAATCGAATGTGCACCGTGATCTGAAACCGCCCACGCGTAAGGTTTTTTAAATTTCGATAAAATAACGAAAAAATATTTTTTTTAAGATCGCATTTAAAAATGTCGCAATTTTTTACGCGTTTCACCCCCACGTTATATATCTTTTCTAAAAGCTTTCAACGTCCACTTAACGACAAAAAAAGAATCACTTCGCTGTCTCGTTCCGTTTTCGAGTAATCACCGAAAATGTAGCTAAAATAAGCAAAATCTTCGTTTGGAGCCAAAATTTCGGTCTGAAATGTTTCACTTTTTACAAAATAATTAATTTTTCGAGAAAAACAATAAAAATCGATTTCTTTGAAAAATTTCAAGCCTTAAAAATATCTAAAAAAAATTTTTTCGAATATTTTCAAAATCGACCCCGCAAATAAAAGATAATAGAAAATGGATAAAATGTAGGGGGTCACTTGCCCTCTACACCCCTCAAAAAAAATTTACACCACAAAAACTCAAAAAAATCAAAATTTTTCTTGGTAATCTACTTTAAAAACTAATTAAATTTTAAAAAATTTATTAAGATAATCAAGGATTTGCGGTGATAGGACAAATAAAAACTCCGATTCCTTTAAATCAGCGACTAGTTTCGGATCCGGTCGGATCCTTTTTCAAGCTTTGAAATGTTGGACGAGATTTGTTAAGTTAAAACTAACTTAACTTAACAAATCTCGTCCAACATTTCCTTTAAATCAGCGACTAGTTTTTACAAACTTATCTGAACAAATTTTTATTTCTTAATTTTAATTATTAAGCGAAATATGAATTTTTCAAAATACATATTTACTCATTTATCAGAATGCCATATTTTATATAAAAATTCATATCTTTTGAACAAAAAGTCGTAGAGCCTTGAATTTTTTTTTTATTTTTTTCTTATTTCTTTATACTACAACCTATAATTATTAACTTTCAAATTTTAATTTGAAACTGTGCACCCTTGTTATATACTATTTTGTTTTCAGTATTTATAGCTTTTAATTTTATTTGTTGTTCTTGAGAGTTGAGAGTTAATAAAAACAACACCCTTATTTTTTTGAAAGTCATAGGGTAAACAATATTTTAAACATGTGTTCATTTTGACATCAACCTTTTAAATATTAACCTTTGTAAACAATGTGCGTGCAAGGCGTAAAACAATACTATACAATAATTAGTAAATATTTTTTTCTAACCTTAGGGTTATTGCCAAACGTTCTTTTGGTGTAATGCTTCTACGCATAACGGTGTCTTTTTTTAATAATTTACTTTCCAAAATAGTATGAAGCTCTTCAAACGATTCAATCGACATCCGAAAATAATTGAAAAACTTTGACAATCTTGCAATAATTCCTCAAAAAGTAAAGCAAAAGTTCCTTTGGATTGCCTTAATGATATTAAGGGATGAACCCACACAGTCCTTCCTTTCTTTTTTAATAGATGCCACACAATAATATGCTCTTCCGTGTCCATACTTCACGTAGACTACGCCACTGTTGTCACAAATGAATCACCTCGCGTGTTCGGCACAAGTATCCGTTTCAGTATCCGTGTATTTTCTTTCGTGATACAGTATCTCTCTCTCTCTCATACTATATCTGGGATACAGTATCTGACGGTATCTACGTGTGTAACCGGTCTAACTGTATACCTGGACATCGGGAGTGCCACACAAGGAGAAACCTTTTAAACCATTTTCGTCACTGACGTTTGCACAATCCTCACGGCGTCACCAAAGCGGTCATGTCACGTCCTTTTTTTCCGTCAAATCTAGAAGACCATGCAACAAAGTTACCTTGTTTTGCCGCCTGTGCTTTCACAGGATTTGCATTTAACGTTGTCAAAAGTTGCGAAAATTGATCTGGAGACATTACCACGGGTTGTCGATCAGACAATTTGGTTGATTTTGTTGACTTCTCGTTAATAGCACGCACGCACTTTGTTTACTTTGTTAAATGAAAGCTCCACTTTATTGTTTTAAAAGCCCTTTAGTTGGGAAGCCAATTTTGTGACACATTCAGGGATGATTTTTTTTTCGGGCGTAACAATACACCGCGTGAAAGAAACAAAGAACCCGCGAAAATCACCCCGGCACTTTACACTTTTTATTTTAGTGATACAGAACTCTGCTGGACGTGGATTCCTGAAATCTTACACAGTGAATGTTAAATTCACCTTCTTAGAAGCGCATGCGTCAAATTCTCATCAGCGAATCCAAATTCATTTGGTCTGAACCAGGCGAATCAAGATTCACGAGTGAAAGTTTGCGCATGCGCTCGAGAAAGGTGAATTAAACTTTGGGTGCGTTCAACTGCTCTAGCTCTAGAGCAGCGCCGGCTTAGCGCTAGCTCAAGCGGTCGCCATTTTTTCTACTTATTGGTGTTCTAGCTTGGCGAATTTCTACAAATGAAACCGGGAAGTTGGTTCCTCCGTTTGGCGTGATGTTGGTTGCGAACATTTGCGGTAGACGGTTAAACTGGTAGCTCAGGTACTGGTCATTAACACACTAGCCAGAGACGCACTCAGGTCAATTCAAGCAAATTTTTATATCAATTTTAGTGAAGTTGATTATTTTCTGGGAGGTTGTTTTAAATGATTTATTAATTTGATGAGAGATTGTATCATTAAGTTAATAAAATATTAAATAATATCTGTATTCAAAATAAATATGTCTTTTTATTAAGATTGTGACAATAACAATAATCGATGTTTTGTTTTTACAAATCATAACTCACTGGATAGATGTCTAACCTTACAGAGATGAATCCCCTCTCCGGCGGAGCCCAATTTTGGCCGTGAAGGAAATGAAAATTTTGAAAGTCGTTCCTTTTTCCCAGTGAGCTCGCTCGTGACAAAATGTCGTATTTGGATCACAAGTGCGGAGTTTTTCTAGAAATAGTTTCATGCGTTTTGCGTGTTTTATGCCTTCGATTCATAAGTTTAGCGTTGTTACGCCGTTTAACAGAGTGACCGCTCTTCAGTTGATTTGGGAAAGAAACAATCAAACGAAGCCCCACAACATCTCGAGGTAACGTATTCCCCATTGTCATTTGGATAAGGTTAAATCGTACTTTTCTAACAGACGCCAGTACGTTGAATCAGCCAATGATAAGTCATTGCAGGGTTCAGTGCTGGGTCCTTTATTTTTCATAATTTTCATCAATGACGTTCACAATTATATATCCGGAAGCAAGTTGGTATTATTTGCTGATGACACCACAGCACTCAACTCCGGCAATACTATTGAATCTCTACTAAATGATCTCGATTGCACATACGAATGTCTCAAAGATTGGTTTAATTATAACAAATTATCGCTTAATGATAGTAAAACCGAAAGATTAATTATCTCAACGAGAAAAAAAGACACCATAAATAATAATAATAACCCCGTTAAACTCCTAGGATTACTTCTAGATGCTGATTTGACCTGGTCATTTCACGCGGAATATTTAGTCAGCAAACTATCTCCCACAGTATTTCTGTTTAGACAACTGTACAAAATAGTACCACAAGAGGTTCTTATTTCTGCCTACCACGGTCTTTTCCATTCAATCATGACTTATGGGATAATCGTATGGGGGCACTCACCTAGCTCCAACAGAATTTTTGCAATTCAGAGAGCTATTGTAAGGGTGATTGCGGATGCAGGTTACTGTGACGATACATCGCAAATATTTAAAACTCTAAAAATCTTAACCTTGCCAGGACCTTACATTTTAAACTGTCTGCTGCATATAAAAGAAAATATTCACGAATATTCCTCCAGGGAACTAATTCACAATTATCAAACTCGGACTAATACTGACATTTTTACTCCGTATGACTGGCTTAATCGGACGACAACCGGAGTAAACTTTTATAGTATTAAGCTGTACAATAACTTACCTCAAAATATTAAAGATCTCCCAATAAAAAGGTATAAACAAGAGATAAATAATCTATTGTTTGAAATGGCGCCATTTGACATTGATCAATTCTTAAGTTATAAATGGTTTGAGTCCAGGAAGTGACGTCAAACGGATCACCATTTTGTTGGGCGGACGGTCACATGGTACCATCATCAGGCAGAGACTCGGCCGGATTTCTGGAACCTGCTTCAACCTACCTCACCACAGCGGAATTGAGAGGTGAGTTTTAACTTTTAACGACTTTTTGAATATTTTTGGCGCATCAATTTTCCAGTTTTAATTTTTATTTTGGATTAATGTCAAGTATTATTGACCAAAGTAATTATTCTCAGCATTTATATTAGCTGATTTAATTTAATTTCATTGAAATATCAGTTGTTTTTTACTCAGTTTGAGATTGATAAATTTTTTGAAAGTATTAATTTTAATTCAAAGATGTGGTGACTCATTATAAGGTGTATGACCTTATATAATTTATTAAAATATCACTTAACCGGTTTCCGCATGTTTGCCATCCTCAGAAGTAAACTGCAAGAATTACAATATATTTTATTTTTGTGTTTAAGTGTAAAGTGATGACTTAAATAAACATAAGAAATTTGGTCAAAGGTTAAAAACAATATTTCTTTTTTGAGTTAAAATTAAATTAATATTGTTAAAATTATCATTGGTTATTATGAGTTTAAAATTGATTTTTTTAAAATAAGTTTTAAAAAATGCAAAGGTTAATAACATAAGTATTTAAAATGTATGTGTAGAGTCAAAGAATTTATTTTTTTGTTTATTATTAAAGTGGCTTACCGTCAGATTGAACATTGCCATTTTGTAGAGGTGATTGACTTATCAAACTTTTTGAAATAACACTAGACTTTTATCTTGTAAATTGCTTATGTAGTTGTAAAACATTAAAATTTAAATAAAAACTGTGATGTATGAGAAAATTGTAAAAATTGTAAAAAAATATTTACTAATTATTGCAAAGGATTGTTTTACGCCTTGCACGCACATTGTTTACAAAGATTAATATTTAAAAGGATGATGTTAAAATCAACACATGTTTAAAATATTGTTTACCCTATGACTTTCAAAAAAATAAGGATGTCGTTTTTATTAACTCTCAAGAACAACAAATAAAATTAATAGCTATAAATACTGAAAACAAAATAGTATATAACTAATAAATATTAGTCAATAATAACCTAAAAATAAATCTTCAAAAAACTTTAGCACACCTTCAATTAATTATGTACCACATATTTATCATTTTGGCTGTCATTATTTGGATTATAATCCCCAATTAACTGGATGAAAGATCCTTCCGTATGGGTTGGAATGCCGTTGTAATTAATTGTAGATACAGGATTATTGGCTGCTTTTATTGCTGGAATTATTGCCAATTTGACATCTATCTTGCTTTTGACAGGTACTCGTTTCAAGTTTCCAAGAAGAGAAAGAAGAAAATATCTATCTTCGTCTTGATCTAACGATGCTTCTTGCGCATTTCGTCGTTGAATGCTATATTTTAATAGATCAACAATTTCATTATCATAAACTTTTTTTGACGGCCTCATTTTTTTAATAATAGGTTCCGACATTTTAGGAGTTGTCATGATATTAGCCGAATCATCAATCTGCATTTCCTCCTGAGGCCCCTGGGCTTGACTGGTCTCAGTAACATCAACATTGGAAGACGTTGTAAAAGTATTAATCATTTATAAGTTCTTTCTACCTTCGATTCGTAAAATGTGTAGGTTCTCCAACTTGCTTCTGATCCACTTTTTAAATTCTTTCTCTTGGTCCTTTCACGAGCAAAGGAATTTCTTAGGCTCTTCCATTTCTTCTGAAAATTTTTACTGAACGAAACAAGTAAAAAATATTTTTTCAGATATCTTGCAAGCGGATGCACATTTACTGATTTATATTATACCTACAGGGTTGGCTTATCAACAGCAAGTGGAATTATCTAAGAAACATGTCAACAAATTTAGAAAGTCATGAAGGCTCAAGTTATGCAAAATCCCACAAAAGAAAAATGGCTAGAAATTGAAGAAGGTTTTCGAAATAGTACAAATTTTCCGCATTGTCTAGGTGCAATTGACGGCAAACACATTCGGTTTGAAAAACCAGTACATAGTGCGTCCCTATACTATAATTATAAGCATTTTTTAAGCAAAAATAGCGATTCAAGCATTTTTAAAAATTCAAACTTTTTTATAGACCACTTAACGTGTTCGTCTATTTCGCAGAGGATATAGTAAAAGCTTGCACTGTGCTCCACAATTTTGTAGGTCAACGAGATGGATACACATACGAAGACAAATTGTCTCAGGAAGGACTCTATGATAATAATAGTTCCGAAAATAATGTTATCAATTCTGAATCTTCGGCAAGGTCAGCGAATACTATTCGTGATTATTTTGCAGAATACTTTACGACTACAAATGTATTCCCATGGCAAAATATTTATGCTTAACATTTTTAATTTTTTGGCAATGTTACTTGCTTGTTGTTTTTCTTAATCTAATAAAATGGAAAATAAATGGTATTTAAATTTAAATTTAAAGTTATTTTATTGATTCGTCATCATTTCATAAAACTTTCGACACACCTCTACACAGCTCCATTTTAATTTTTACTGTAAACAATAATTTCGTTCGTAATCAATTTGAGATTATAATTATTTTTACATTAAATGTTATCGGGGACAATGTAATGTTTAGAGTAAAATACAAAATGGTCGAAAAAATTATATGCGTAAGAATAAGTCTTTTTGAGGTTAAATATAATTAACAAGTATTATTTCACTGCGTCAAATAAAAATGATACGCTATGCAACTTATTCCTGTTGATACCCTATATATGCATAAATATGCATAAGAAGGAATAATAAATTCATTAAAACCGAAATAATTGATTTGGAAGTTTCGAATAAAAGTCGAAATATATGTTTCTATTTTAAAAAAGAATGTTGTTCTGAAAATTACCTTCAAAACAAATTTAATATAAAAACAGAAATAAGTGTTTTAATGGATACATAATTTTTACCATATTCGTTTTGTTCATCAAGAGGCATCTCATCAGGCCCGGATACGACCGGCGGGACACCGAGACATTCCCGGTGGGCCGCCGCTGCATTAGGGCCGGCGGCCGCAGTTTACAATTTTTTTTTGCTCGGAATATTTGATTTTTTTAAACGTCATCTGAATAAGTGTAACACTGCAAAGCATTGGACATTTAACCGAATCTGTAACTTTATTAATAACAAAAATACCCATGTGAAGTAACTCAGATTGGGACACCCTGTATAAAAATGTCTTGCATCTATCATTATTTTAAGACACTTAAATCCAAATTAAAACCATTCACCACGTTTACATGCAGTTTTATAAACGTATTTAAAACGATATCTTCGACTTTGAGTGGTGTGCCAAAAAAATCTTTAAATAAGAAGTAACCATATTGTTTTCAATCCGATTTCAATATTGCATGTAACCGTAGTAATTGTTAAGTACAAAAAGTTTCTCATGAACTACTATTTTTTCGACTTCTTAGGAAATTGCAACAATATTAATATGTGAAAAATTTCCATGATTTTTATAGGACACTGTATATTATACTCATCATTCTTTTTTAAATTAATTATGCTTTGGATTTTGTTTTTGTCCAATTGGTTTTTTTGACCACTACACCGCGAGTAAGCGAAAGATGAGTCACCTTTATGAATTCTTTTATACCGGGTGTACACGAAACTAGTGCCACTTTTAAGAGCATTGTGAAGATTTATATGAGAACAAATAGTTTAATTGCATTAAACTGGTCTATTTAACAAAATATACGTACAAACAATTATAATAAAGTAATATTTGTCACAAAAATAAAATTAATACATGACTTAATAACTAATACTTCTAGAGAATATACATAGACAATCACTCTGATTAATCTAGTCAATGGCGTACAAATTTATTAGGCTCGTTAAACTTGAAGCACCGAACCATGAAACATCAATAGAAGGATCGAAGTTGTAATCGAATTGTTCATTAACGACATCCAATTGTTCCTGATCTGAAGGAGGAGTAACATTCTCGGGTTTCAAAAAATTCTTGCAACCACTTTGCGGCATGTTATTATAAAAATTATTGGAAAAATTACCGTAGTTTTGTGGTAATTCGTATTGGTATAGATTTGGGTTGTAATTCGAAGTTGTTGCGGTTGATATTTGTTGAATGTATTGTTGAGGTACTTGAGCGACTTGTGTTACTGAAGTATGTGATGGCAACCTTTCAACAATGGCTTGTTGAGCTTTTTCGGTTTTGATTGCTCTCATGGGATTTGGTGAGTTGGAGCTTAAGCTAAGTGTAGGGCTTACAATTGGGGATGATACTGTTTCTTTATTTTGTTCCTTCTTGGACTTCATCCTACGATTTTGGAACCAAATTTTTATTTGGTGTTCAGTGAGGTTTACTCTATTGGCGAGTTGAATTCTACTGAGACGGGTAATATATTTATTGTTCAGAAATTCTTTTTCCAGTTCATCTAGTTGAGATGAAGTGTAGGCAGTGCGTTCATGCCTAGTGTTTGGTGGAGTCGTAGGCTGTTGTTGTGGTGGTAAGAGATTTGGCTGTAAATCTGTAACAAAAAATGTTATGTTAATTTTGTATTATTTAATCATCGAGTATAAACTTTCAACTTTGAAAGGCCCCTTTCGAGAAATTTTATAAATATAGTTCAAATAATTAAAAAATCGCAATTTCTTGTTATTTTCAAGATAGCGCAGGAAGGATGCGATATTCAATTTTTTGTCATTTTGTATTCGAACAAAATAACTTCAAATGGGACACCCTGTATAAAAAAATCTGAACGGAAACGTGGGGCACCTTATATTTTTGGATAAAGGTTTAGTTTACCTCAGTAACTTTTATTGGGACACCCTGTATAATGGATTGGTTAAATTTATAAAACTTGCTGTAAATAGAAACTTACCTTCGAATCTCATTATTGGTTGATAATTTGCACTTGTTGGTGGGGCCAAATTATTTGTAAATTGTTGTTGTTTAGGCTCCACGTATTTGTGTAGATTATTCTGATTTATCTGAAAATTAGAAAAATTGATGTTTTGAAATATTTTTAATAAAAAAATTAGAAAATGTGACTCTACTGATTCAAGATATTCATATAATTTAATATATAATATACCTAAATCATCAACATTTAATGAGAATTGAGGTTTTTGGAAAAATATACCTAACTCAAGCATTTATAAATAAATAAAAAAAAATAGTGAATTTTTCTAATAAAATTATTGAAAAGTAATTCTTTGATTGACATCGTCTTGCACTTCAAAGAATTTTCCAACTCAGCGATGAAATCATCCAATAAACTGAAAACAATAATAAAAATTAGTTTAAATCAAAAAATCTAATAAAGCAAAATAATTGGAAATTTTCATAGAAATATTGTAAATATACGAAATAAAATAAACTCACCTCGTGTTGGTTAAATGTAGAATAACTTGTAATCAAAATATGGGTAAAATTAAAATTTTGGGGATGAAGACTTCTTACTTCTTTCAAAGATCAGTTAAGAATGTTAGCAGTTGATAATATTGTTGTCTATTTAAGCATAGCCAAGAATAATTTTTAAGCCCCTCCCTTCATCCTTCATTAAAGGGATACTCATTACTAGATATTATACCTGGAAACCCTAAGCGTAATTACAATAAATTTTATTATTTAAAATTTATAATTTGCAAAATAATATGTTTTAATTTATAAATATATGCGATAAAATTTCAGGCCGACGTAAAAAAATTAAAAAACGTTTACAAAACAGCGAAGTTGGCAGTAATTTTTGCTATAAAATTTAGAATTTTGAATCTCTTCGATCTGCGATGACAAAATTTTCTTATGATTTCTTGGAACTAGGGACAAATTAAGCCAAGAAGGTTATGCGGATTTTAGAAAATTTTGAAATATTTAATTAAAACCTACTATTCTTGTAAAGTCAGCTATAATAATAATAATATGTTTATTTACGGAATAACTCCTTTATACAATAAGTATACAATGTATAATATAATAGGTAGATTATGTTCAATTCATAAATTATATAATCCAAAAAATAAAATAAAATTTAATAATACAAATTTACATGAACCGCATTAAAAGATAAGCAACACAAATTTACATCTACATTTCTTATACTACTAAAGCAATTATCCTTAAATTGTTTTTAAATTTTGAATAGGAGGGATCAAACAAAATAAAATTTGGTCTTGCAATAAGACTATTCGCCATTCTACAAATCCGAGGTAGGGGAGAGAAAAATCCATAATTATTCGCATGATAATTGATTCGGAATATATTATGAGTACGAGTAGTGGAACCTTGCGGACGAAAATAAAAATCTAGACATTCCAATAACTGTGGACAACTAATGTAAAAATGAACGAGTTTATAGAGGAAATACATGTCAAAGTGAATTCTTCTGATACACAATGAATCTAAGCTTAACATGTTTTGTATAATGTTATAGTTAATATCGACTTTCGCTATACCTAATTTGAACGCTGCTAAGCGCAAGAATTTGTTTTGAACCTTTTCGATCATATATTTTAAATTCTCATAGTGAGGGCTCCAAACTGTACAGCAATATTCTAACTTTGATCTGACAAAAGCGCAATATAAAATTCTCAAAGTTGATATTGAGAATTCCTTACCAATTCTGTTAATGAAACCCAACATTTTAAGTGCACAGCCCGTGATATAAATAATGTGATTTTTAAAACTTAAACGTTGATCAAAGATAACACCGAGATCTTTGATTTCAGTGACATTTTTTAACTCCGTGTTCATCATGTGGTAGGTATTCTCGATCTTGTGTTTTTTACGAGTGAATGATATTGCTTGGCATTTTTCAATATTGAAATATAGCTTATTAACTTTGCACCAATTTAAGAGATTATCTATATCATTTTGAATTAATGAACAGTCAGATATATCCTCAACTTTCCTAAAAATTTTTAGGTCATCCGCAAACAGAAGATAGTCACAATGAATAAAGGAACCAATATCATTTATAAAAAGAACAAATAATATAGGGCCACAATGTGACCCTTGTGGTACACCAGAATAACTATTGAAAGGTTTAGAGATGTTCTTATAATACTTAACACACTGGGTTCTATTCGATAAAAAGCTATTTAACTAATTTACTATATTGAGTGGAAATCCCAAAGACGTAAGTTTTGAAATAAGTATGCGGTGATTGACTCTATCAAAAGCTTTCGAAAAATCTGTATAGATAGAGTCAATCTGAGAACGGGATTCTAAAGCATCATTTAGGAGTGAGTGGTAGGCCATTAAGTTAGTGTTTGTTGAACGTTTTTCGACAAACCCATGCTGCTTATCGGATAAAATATTTTTAGTTGACCAGGAAAGTTTTTGAGCTATGATTTTGTCCAATAGTTTCGGAATTGGTGATTGTAGACATACTCCTCTATAATTTTCAATATTTGCTCTGTCGCCACTTTTAAATATTGGAGAATGAAACTGTTTTTCCAATATGAAGGAAACATTTGATCTTTAATAGATTTCACAAATAAAGCATGTATTGGGTAGGATATGGTATAAACGCAATTTTTCAAAAATAAATTTGGAACCTTATCCGGACCACAAGTTGTTGAAGAGTTTAAGGACTTGATCTCATCATATACCATGGTTACAGTAATATCAGAATCAAAATTGATAATATTTGATACATTCAAAAAATTAGGAGTTGACGATTGATTATCCTCAACATACACACTTTGAAAAAAGTCTGCAAATAAATTTACTGTATCCATACCATTATTACTAAAAGTGTTACCATAGTTCATAGTTACAGGCAGAGAATAATTTTTCCTTAAGGAGTTAACATGATTCCAAAAAGATTGAGGGTTAAAATTTATGTTCGATTCAACACTATCAATATGATGCTTGCGCAAGGAAATACTAAGATTTTTACATTCAGTACGTAAATGGCTAAATATAATATAATCATTGTTGTTTAAAGACTTCTTATATTTTTTATGAGCAGATTTTTTAGCATTAATTAACTTAATCAATCTAGCATTGTACCATATGGGGTACGAGCTAGTAAAAACCTTTTTCATAGGTACAAAACGGTTAATACAACTATATAGAATTTCATAAAAAGCTTCTAATGATGCGTCTATATTGTCAAATGAATTTAAAAATTTATACCAATCAAAACTACTAAGCACTTCATTAATTGCAACATAGTCCGCACTTTGAAAATCATACACCATATCCTGATTATTAAGCAAATCACTATCATGCTGAAAGTTAACACCTATAGAGTAGCCCTTGTGATGAATGCTGTTGCGCCCAAACATGTCCACTGCTTCCATCACCTCAAGCTTCTCAACATTTGTAAAGACTAGGTCTAAAAATGTTCCCCTAGAGTTTGGAATTGAGTTGACTTGACGAAGATTCAAAAAACCAAACGAATCATACACTGCTCTGGCTGGATCATTCAGGTTGATGTCATTGTTTACAGTTACACCAAATTCATCATTATTCCAAGTAGCAAATGGGAGATTATAGTCACCAAATAGTATAATTCTGCTGTCTGAATAGTTCTCAGTTAGTTCTTCAACCATTAGACAGTGATTCTCATATTTCTGCACATCTGTATCCGGTGGAAGATAAACAGCACCGACAATTATGCTACCACTACTGGAACTTACTTTCACAAAAGCTTGTTCCACATCATCATATTTATTTGCTAACAAGACAGCTTCAAAACTATTTTTGATGGCTGTAAGTACGCCACCTCCCCTAGATTTGTTACTTGAAGTTGAACTCCGATCAGTTCTGAATAAATTAAACCCTTGCAAATCAAATTCAGTATCCAGAATCTCACTGTTTAGCCAGGTGTCAATAATTATAAAAATATCAAAGACGGAAGTCCGTACAAAAATCGAAAAGTCCTGAATCTTTGTCGTCATCCCCCCAACATTGTGAAAGTAGACTTGTAGATGTTTTAGTTTTTTGAAGCGTTTGAAGATGTGTTTCTAGAATTGGTCTGTATTATTGTCGGAACCCCATTATTGTATTTAATTGCCAAATTAGTTTCGCCATTATTAATTCTGTTGGTAAATTCTGCGTGAAGGTCTCTACGATATTCCTGCTGCCGTGGTGTTAAGTCGGCTCTAACTTTGATGTTGCTATCACCACTGGTAATAGTTTTCGAGGCCTTGAGAATTTTGATAGCATCGTTTGAGCTTTCAAAAATTGCTTTTATAGGTCTTTTATTTGCAGTCTTCTTGCCAACCCTAATGACCTTCGTAGGTTGTAAATTCAAATTGGCCGAATTGATAAGATTCTTTACACTATCTGTATCATGTTTAATCTTATCTTCCACTTGCTCACAATTAGACTCTGGAACATTGTAAAACATAACATTCTTGCTACGGCGATTACGATCATCTACCTCAGCTAAAATGGCTAATTGTGACGTGCCTACCATTTCTGCAGAACTAGTAGTTACTGAAGACGCTTTGCTTACAGCCTGCTTAAGTTGTACAATTTCAGATCTAATAGTAATATTATCACTTTCAATTTGGCCAACCCTCGCATTTAAGCCCTGAAACCGTGTCGATAAAAGCTTGAATTGATTTAAGACCTCGGACTTAAACATTGAGAACTGATTTTCAAAAAGACTTGACACGGATTCAAGAGTTAGAGGTAGAGCCGGCTCACTGATAACATTACGAAGTGATGCACTTGATACATTTAGTTGATCGAAATCCGGCAAACAGATATCACATTGCCAATGATCACCAGTAGGTTTCTTATTCTCAATAATGTAATAAGAGTACTTATCACTATCCAATCCAACACAAGCACTATGATACCATCGGCTGCACGCTCCTTTGCATTTTATGTACTCGCCCCGAGGGCTAATTACAAGATTACAGTGAGCACAGATTAAAACCATATTAAAAGAATGACCAGCAACAAAATAAATAAAGGAAGTAAGATTAGGAGATAGCACAAGGACACAAAACTTCACACCAGCCGGTCTATAGCGGTGACTAACAAAAATACAAACAAGATATCGACCAGGAAGGGTAATACAAATAATAATACAAAGGAATTGTGGTGGATGATCACGAAATAAGTACACAAATTAAACAAAATTTAAAAAAAAAGTTTTATGTTCAGGGTTTGAACCCACTGCGTTATTGGGAATCAGTCGATTTGAGAGACTTAGCCGTGCGGCCACACACTTTAGTAAGATCTGCTTGGTGTATTACCGACCCTTTTCAAAATTTAAATTTGCAACGTATTTTGCGGAATGCATGCGAACAATAACAAATGGGTTAATAATTGCTGAAACCATTAATTACTTGAATAATACTTGCATTTGCAAACCTTATCGATCACTAGTTTCGTTATACGTTATTTTATTATAACACTGTGTTTCTAACTATTAAATTACAATTAAACCAGATAAATAATTAAAGAAATGCACATTAAACCATAACAAATAACATAACCTAAAGCGTTTTTATTATATTATTGAGTAGTAAAATTGTAACAGTTTCTTCTTCCATCTGAATTTTTATTATTGCATTTCTTAAAAATAATAATGTATAAAATATTGAAAATTCATATAGATGACGTCCCGATGTTAAATTCATAAGGATTTTGATGGTATTGGGACATACAAGAAGCAACTCTATTACTTCATTTATTCTGCGATTAGTTTCGAGCCTGTTTTTGGCTCTTTTTCAAGCTATAGATATGTATAAACAGAAATAATTATGTTACAATAAAGAACTTTTTAACGTAATCAATTAATTTTTCTTATTAATCTTACTTAGATCAAAACATAAAATAATATGTAATTGTTGATAATAAAATAATATGTAATTGTTGATATCATGTTTTGAACTTGATATTTTCTAGATTCCATATTTGCTAAGCTAAACTATTATTCAAATTAAACCCAGGTAATGCCTTAATACTAATACCTAAAGAGAATAATAGGGATTAGCATAAATGATCTAATCATTACTACTTACAGTTCAGGTACTCACCCCACCACCCACCAAGACCCAAGGACTTTTAACCCCACCATCTAATACTTCCCAATTTTGTATAAATAGGAAAGTTTTCTTATTTTAAAATTATTGCACAAATTATTTTCATATTAGTCAGTTGAGTATTTTCAACAGTATCCAAAACAAGAAAATGAGTTTTAAAAATCATAGGAATCATCCATATCGTCACCCAAATCTTCAAACAAGGTTTCATCATTTAGAATTAAATCTGATTCTGTTGATGCAATTCTTAATCCTGACAACTGGCCTAAGAATGTTCGAATCAAGGAGTTTGTTTTTCGTCGTCCGTTTGGGGGTGTGAGGAGTTCGAGTGTGGTTGAAACGGGTGATGTAAATTTTCCAATGGGCGAACACTCAATTCCGCCAACCTAAAGTCTTCTCTAAAGATTCTTTATCTTTTGATATAAAAAAAATATTAATGACGTCACTGGTGCTTTAACAATGACGTCATCGGCGATTTTTTTAAATGGAAGCCCCCACTTTTTTTACTCATTATCGATAGAAATTCATGTCACTTAAACAATGATATAAAAAACAATTAAATTTGAGTTAGGTATATTTTTCCAAAAACCTCAATTCTCATTAAATGTTGATGATTTAGGTATATTATATATTAAATTATATGAATATCTTGAATCAGTAGAGTCACATTTTCTAATTTTTTTATTAAAAATATTTCAAAACATCAATTTTTCTAATTTTCAGATAAATCAGAATAATCTACACAAATACGTGGAGCCTAAACAACAACAATTTACAAATAATTTGGCCCCACCAACAAGTGCAAATTATCAACCAATAATGAGATTCGAAGGTAAGTTTCTATTTACAGCAAGTTTTATAAATTTAACCAATCCATTATACAGGGTGTCCCAATAAAAGTTACTGAGGTAAACTAAACCTTTATCCAAAAATATAAGGTGCCCCACGTTTCCGTTCAGATTTTTTTATACAGGGTGTCCCATTTGAAGTTATTTTGTTCGAATACAAAATGACAAAAAATTGAATATCGCATCCTTCCTGCGCTATCTTGAAAATAACAAGAAATTGCGATTTTTTAATTATTTGAACTATATTTATAAAATTTCTCGAAAGGGGCCTTTCAAAGTTGAAAGTTTATACTCGATGATTAAATAATACAAAATTAACATAACATTTTTTGTTACAGATTTACAGCCAAATCTCTTACCACCACAACAACAGCCTACGACTCCACCAAACACTAGGCATGAACGCACTGCCTACACTTCATCTCAACTAGATGAACTGGAAAAAGAATTTCTGAACAATAAATATATTACCCGTCTCAGTAGAACTCAACTCGCCAATAGAGTAAACCTCACTGAACACCAAATAAAAATTTGGTTCCAAAATCGTAGGATGAAGTCCAAGAAGGAACAAAATAAAGAAACAGTATCATCCCCAATTGTAAGCCCTACACTTAGCTCAAGCTCCAACTCACCAAATCCCATGAGAGCAATCAAAACCGAAAAAGCTCAACAAGCCATTGTTGAAAGGTTGCCATCACACACTTCAGTAACACAAGTCGCTCAAGTACCTCAACAATACATTCAACAAATATCAACCGCAACAACTTCGAATTACAACCCAAATCTATACCAATACGAATTACCACAAAACTACGGTAATTTTTCCAATAATTTTTATAATAACATGCCGCAAAGTGGTTGCAAGAATTTTTTGAAACCCGAGAATGTTACTCCTCCTTCAGATCAGGAACAATTGGATGTCGTTAATGAACAATTCGATTACAACTTCGATCCTTCTATTGATGTTTCATGGTTCGGTGCTTCAAGTTTAACGAGCCTAATAAATTTGTACGCCATTGACTAGATTAATCAGAGTGATTGTCTATGTATATTCTCTAGAATTATAAGTATTAGTTATTAAGTCATGTATTAATTTTATTTTTGTGACAAATATTACTTTATTATAATTGTTTGTACGTATATTTTGTTAAATAGACCAGTTTAATGCAATTAAACTATTTGTTCTCATATAAATCTTCACAATGCTCTTAAAAGTGGCACTAGCTTCGTGTACACCCGGTATAAAAGAATTCATAAAGGTGACTAATCTTTCGCTTACTCGCGGTGTAGTGGTCAAAAAAACCAATTGGACAAAAACAAAATCCAAAGCGTAATTAATTTAAAAAAGAATGATGAGTATAATATACAGTGTCCTATAAAAATCATGGAAATTTTTCACATATTAATATTGTTGCAATTTCCTAAGAAGTCGAAAAAATAGTAGTTCATGAGAAACTTTTTGTACTTAACAATTACTACGGTTACATGCAATATTGAAATCGGATTGAAAACAATATGGTTACTTCTTATTTAAAGATTTTTTTGGCACACCACTCAAAGTCGAAGATATCGTTTTAAATACGTTTATAAAACTGCATGTAAACGTGGTGAATGGTTTTAATTTGGATTTAAGTGTCTTAAAATAATGATAGATGCAAGACATTTTTATACAGGGTGTCCCAATCTGAGTTACTTCACATGGGTATTTTTGTTATTAATAAAGTTACAGATTCGGTTAAATGTCCAATGCTTTGCAGTGTTACACTTATTCAGATGACGTTTAAAAAAATCAAATATTCCGAGCAAAAAAAAATTGTAAACTGCGGCCGCCGGCCCTAATGCAGCGGCGGCCCACCGGGAATGTCTCGGTGTCCCGCCGGTCGTATCCGGGCCTGATGAGATGCCTCTTGATGAACAAAACGAATATGGTAAAAATTATGTATCCATTAAAACACTTATTTCTGTTTTTATATTAAATTTGTTTTGAAGGTAATTTTCAGAACAACATTCTTTTTTAAAATAGAAACATATATTTCGACTTTTATTCGAAACTTCCAAATCAATTATTTCGGTTTTAATGAATTTATTATTCCTTCTTATGCATATTTATGCATATATAGGGTATCAACAGGAATAAGTTGCATAGCGTATCATTTTTATTTGACGCAGTGAAATAATACTTGTTAATTATATTTAACCTCAAAAAGACTTATTCTTACGCATATAATTTTTTCGACCATTTTGTATTTTACTCTAAACATTACATTGTCCCCGATAACATTTAATGTAAAAATAATTATAATCTCAAATTGATTACGTTCTATTAATTCTGTAAGCTAGGCGATAAAGAAAAAAATAGGTTAGGTAACTTAACTTTTATCTTGTAACTTTGTTGGTAATTAACAAAAATTGAAATTTAAATAAGATACCATGATGTATGAGGAAATTATTGTTTACAGTAAAAATTAAAATGGAGCTGTGTAGAGGTGTGTCGAAAGTTTTATGAAATGATGACGAATCAATAAAATAACTTTAAATTTAAATTTAAATACCATTTATTTTCCATTTTATTAGATTAAGAAAAACAACAAGCAAGTAACATTGCCAAAAAATTTAAAATGTTAAGCATAAATATTTTGCCATGGGAATACATTTGTAGTCGTAAAGTATTCTGCAAAATAATCACGAATAGTATTCGCTGACCTTGCCGAAGATTCAGAATTGATAACATTATTTTCGGAACTATTATTATCATAGAGTCCTTCCTGAGACAATTTGTCTTCGTATGTGTATCCATCTCGTTGACCTACAAAATTGTGGAGCACAGTGCAAGCTTTTACTATATCCTCTGCGAAATAGACGAACACGTTAAGTGGTCTATAAAAAAGTTTGAATTTTTAAAAATGCTTTAATCGCTATTTTTGCTTAAAAAATGCTTATAATTATAGTATAGGGACGCACTATGTACTGGTTTTTCAAACCGAATGTGTTTGCCGTCAATTGCACCTAGACAATGCGGAAAATTTGTACTATTTCGAAAACCTTCTTCAATTTCTAGCCATTTTTCTTTTGTGGGATTTTGCATAACTTGAGCCTTCATGACTTTCTAAATTTGTTGACATGTTTCTTAGATAATTCCACTTGCTGTTGATAAGCCAACCCTGTAGGTATAATATAAATCAGTAAATGTGCATCCGCTTGCAAGATATCTGAAAAAATATTTTTTACTTGTTTCGTTCAGTAAAAATTTTCAGAAGAAATGGAAGAGCCTAAGAAATTCCTTTGCTCGTGAAAGGACCAAGAGAAAGAATTTAAAAAGTGGATCAGAAGCAAGTTGGAGAACCTACACATTTTACGAATCGAAGGTAGAAAGAACTTATAAATGATTAATACTTTTACAACGTCTTCCAATGTTGATGTTACTGAGACCAGTCAAGCCCAGGGGCCTCAGGAGGAAATGCAGATTGATGATTCGGCTAATATCATGACAACTCCTAAAATGTCGGAACCTATTATTAAAAAAATGAGGCCGTCAAAAAAAGTTTATGATAATGAAATTGTTGATCTATTAAAATATAGCATTCAACGACGAAATGCGCAAGAAGCATCGTTAGATCAAGACGAAGATAGATATTTTCTTCTTTCTCTTCTTGGAAACTTGAAACGAGTACCTGTCAAAAGCAAGATAGATGTCAAATTGGCAATAATTCCAGCAATAAAAGCAGCCAATAATCCTGTATCTACAATTAATTACAACGGCATTCCCACCCATACGGAAGGATCTTTCATCCAGTTAATTGGGGATTATAATCCAAATAATGACAGCCAAAATGATAAATATGTGGTACATAATTAATTGAAGGTGTGCTAAAGTTTTTTGAAGATTTATTTTTAGGTTATTATTGACTAATATTTATTAGTTATATACTATTTTGTTTTCAGTATTTATAGCTATTAATTTTATTTGTTGTTCTTGAGAGTTAATAAAAACGACATCCTTATTTTTTTGAAAGTCATAGGGTAAACAATATTTTAAACATGTGTTGATTTTAACATCATCCTTTTAAATATTAATCTTTGTAAACAATGTGCGTGCAAGGCGTAAAACAATCCTTTGCAATAATTAGTAAATATTTTTTTACAATTTTTACAATTTTCTCATACATCACAGTTTTTATTTAAATTTTAATGTTTTACAACTACATAAGCAATTTACAAGATAAAAGTCTAGTGTTATTTCAAAAAGTTTGATAAGTCAATCACCTCTACAAAATGGCAATGTTCAATCTGACGGTAAGCCACTTTAATAATAAACAAAAAAATAAATTCTTTGACTCTACACATACATTTTAAATACTTATGTTATTAACCTTTGCATTTTTTAAAACTTATTTTAAAAAAATCAATTTTAAACTCATAATAACCAATGATAATTTTAACAATATTAATTTAATTTTAACTCAAAAAAGAAATATTGTTTTTAACCTTTGACCAAATTTCTTATGTTTATTTAAGTCATCACTTTACACTTAAACACAAAAATAAAATATATTGTAATTCTTGCAGTTTACTTCTGAGGATGGCAAACATGCGGAAACCGGTTAAGTGATATTTTAATAAATTATATAAGGTCATACACCTTATAATGAGTCACCACATCTTTGAATTAAAATTAATACTTTCAAAAAATTTATCAATCTCAAACTGAGTAAAAAACAACTGATATTTCAATGAAATTAAATTAAATCAGCTAATATAAATGCTGAGAATAATTACTTTGGTCAATAATACTTGACATTAATCCAAAATAAAAATTAAAACTGGAAAATTGATGCGCCAAAAATATTCAAAAAGTCGTTAAAAGTTAAAACTCACCTCTCAATTCCGCTGTGGTGAGGTAGGTTGAAGCAGGTTCCAGAAATCCGGCCGAGTCTCTGCCAGATGATGGTACCATGTGACCGTCCGCCCAACAAAATGGTGATCCGTTTGACGTCACTTCCCGGACTCAAACCATTTATAACTTAAGAATTGATCAATGTCAAATGGCGCCATTTCAAACAATAGATTATTTATCTCTTGTTTATACCTTTTTATTGGGAGATCTTTAATATTTTGAGGTAAGTTATTGTACAGCTTAATACTATAAAAGTTTACTCCGGTTGTCGTCCGATTAAGCCAGTCATACGGAGTAAAAATGTCAGTATTAGTCCGAGTTTGATAATTGTGAATTAGTTCCCTGGAGGAATATTCGTGAATATTTTCTTTTATATGCAGCAGACAGTTTAAAATGTAAGCTCCTGGCAAGGTTAAGATTTTTAGAGTTTTAAATATTTGCGATGTATCGTCACAGTAACCTGCATCCGCAATCACCCTTACAATAGCTCTCTGAATTGCAAAAATTCTGTTGGAGCTAGGTGAGTGCCCCCATACGATTATCCCATAAGTCATGATTGAATGGAAAAGACCGTGGTAGGCAGAAATAAGAACCTCTTGTGGTACTATTTTGTACAGTTGTCTAAACAGAAATACTGTGGGAGATAGTTTGCTGACTAAATATTCCGCGTGAAATGACCAGGTCAAATCAGCATCTAGAAGTAATCCTAGGAGTTTAACGGGGTTATTATTATTATTTATGGTGTCTTTTTTTCTCGTTGAGATAATTAATCTTTCGGTTTTACTATCATTAAGCGATAATTTGTTATAATTAAACCAATCTTTGAGACATTCGTATGTGCAATCGAGATCATTTAGTAGAGATTCAATAGTATTGCCGGAGTTGAGTGCTGTGGTGTCATCAGCAAATAATACCAACTTGCTTCCGGATATATAATTGTGAAGGTCATTGATGAAAATTATGAAAAATAAAGGACCCAGCACTGAACCCTGCAATACTTCACGTGAAATATTAACAATCTCTGACTTATCATTGGCTGATTCAACGTACTGGCGTCTGTTAGAAAAGTACGATTTAACCTTATCCAAATGACAATGGGGAATACGTTACCTCGAGATGTTGTGGGGCTTCGTTTGATTGTTTCTTTCCCAAATCAACTGAAGAGCGGTCACTCTGTTAAACGGCGTAACAACGCTAAACTTTTAAATCGAAGGCATAAAACACGCAAAACGCATGAAACTATTTCTAGAAAAACTCCGCACTTGTGATCCAAATACGACATTTTGTCACGAGCGAGCTCACTGGGAAAAAGGAACGACTTTCAAAATTTTCATTTCCTTCACGGCCAAAATTGGGCTCCGCCGGAGAGGGGATTCATCTCTGTAATGTTAGACATCTATCCAGTGAGTTATGATTTGTAAAAACAAAACATCGATTATTGTTATTGTCACAATCTTAATAAAAAGACATATTTATTTTGAATACAGATATTATTTAATATTTTATTAACCTAATGATACAATCTCTCATCAAATTAATAAATCATTTAAAACAACCTCCCAGAAAATAATCAACTTCACTAAAATTGATATAAAAATTTGCTTGAATTGACCTGAGTGCGTCTCTGGCTACTATGTTAACGACCAGTACCTGAGATACCAGTTTAACCGTCTACCGCAAATGTTCGCAACCAACATCACGCCAAACGGAGGAACCAACTTCCCGGTTTCATTTGTAGAAATTCGCCAAGCTAGAACACCAATAAGTAGAAAAAATGGCGACCGCTTGAGCTAGCGCTAAGCCGGCGCTGCTCTAGAGCTAGAGCGGTTGAACGCACCCAAAGTTTAATTCACTCGTGAATCTTGATTCGCCTGGTTCAGACCAAATGAATTTGGATTCGCTGATGAGAATTTGACGCATGCGCTTCTAAGAAGGTGAATTTAACATTCACTGTGTAAGATTTCAGGAATCCACGTCCAGCAGAGTTCTGTATCACTAAAATAAAAAGTGTAAAGTGCCGGGGTGATTTTCGCCGGTTCTTTGTTTCTTTCACGAGGTGTATTGTTACGCCCGAAAAAAAAATCATCCCTGAATGTGTCACAAAATTGGCTTCCCAACTAAAGGGCTTTTAAAACAATACAAACAAATTGTCTGATCCACAACCCGTGGTAATGTCTCCAGATCAATTTTCGCAACTTTTGACAACGTTAAATGCAAATCCTGTGAAAGCACAGGCGGCAAAACAAGGTAACTTTGTTGCATGGTCTTCTAGATTTGACGGAAAAAAAGGACGTGACATGACCGCTTTGGTGACGCCGTGAGGATTGTGCAAACGTCAGTGACGAAAATGGTTTAAAAGGTTTCTCCTTGTGTGGCACTCCCGATGTCCAGGTATACAGTTAGACCGGTTACACACGTAGATACCGTCAGATACTGTATCCCAGATATAGTATGAGAGAGAGAGAGATACTGTATCACGAAAGAAAATACACGGATACTGAAACGGATACTTGTGCGGAACACGCGAGGTGATTCATTTGTGACAACAGTGGCGTAGTCTACGTGAAGTATGGACACGGAAGAGCATATTATTGTGTGGCATCTATTAAAAAAGAAAGGAAGGACTGTGTGGGTTCATCCCTTAATATCATTAAGGCAATCCAAAGGAACTTTTGCTTTACTTTTTGAGGAATTATTGCAAGATTGTCAAAGTTTTTCAATTATTTTCGGATGTCGATTGAATCGTTTGAAGAGCTTCATACTATTTTGGAAAGTAAATTATTAAAAAAAGACACCGTTATGCGTAGAAGCATTACACCAAAAGAACGTTTGGCAATAACCCTAAGGTTAGAAAAAAATATTTACTAATTATTGTATAGGATTGTTTTACGCCTTGCACGCACATTGTTTACAAAGGTTAATATTTAAAAGGTTGATGTCAAAATGAACACATGTTTAAAATATTGTTTACCCTATGACTTTCAAAAAAATAAGGGTGTTGTTTTTATTAACTCTCAACTCTCAAGAACAACAAATAAAATTAAAAGCTATAAATACTGAAAACAAAATAGTATATAACAAGGGTGCACAGTTTCAAATTAAAATTTGAAAGTTAATAATTATAGGTTGTAGTATAAAGAAATAAGAAAAAAATAAAAAAAAAATTCAAGGCTCTACGACTTTTTGTTCAAAAGATATGAATTTTTATATAAAATATGGCATTCTGATAAATGAGTAAATATGTATTTTGAAAAATTCATATTTCGCTTAATAATTAAAATTAAGAAATAAAAATTTGTTCAGATAAGTTTGTAAAAATGATCAATATTATCTTAATAAATTTTTTAAAATTTAATTTGTTTTTAAAGTAGATTACCAAGAAAAATTTTGATTTTGAGTTTTTGTGGTGTAAATTTTTTTTAAGGGGTGTAGAGGGCAAGTGACATTTTATCCATTTTCTATTATCTTTTATTTGCGGGGTCGATTTTGAAAATATTCGAAAAAATTTTTTTTAGATATTTTTAAGGCTTGAAATTTTTCAAAGAAATCGATTTTTATTGTTTTTCTCGAAAATTTAATTATTTTGTAAAAAGTGAAACATTTCAGACCGAAATTTTGGCTCCAAACGAAGATTTTGCTTATTTTAGCTACATTTTCGGTGATTACTCGAAAACGGAACGAGAAAGCGAAGTGATTCTTTTTTTGTCGTGAAGTGGACGTTGAAAGCTTTTAGAAAAGATATATAACGTGGGGGTGAAACGCGTAAAAAATTGCGACATTTTTAAATGCGATCTTAAAAAAAATATTTTTTCGTTATTTTATCGAAATTTAAAAAACCTTACGCGTGGGCGGTTTCAGATCACGGTGCACAGGTCGATTGACTTTTTAAAATAGCAAATCGGTTCAAAAATAGCCCGACTGGAGCCGCCAACTTCTAAATTCAAAATTTCGAGTTTATTTAGGGATAACTTCCGAACCCCTTCGAAAATAAAAAAATCCCTACGCGCTACCGGATGTAAAAGTTATTCCTTTATAGGGTAGTGCAGAAAAATGTAGTCATTTTTGAAAACTGGGGGCCAAAAGTGGTACACCCAACTTACCGCGTTTAGCCCCATTTTTGAACTTTTTACTCGCAATTCCAGGGGAAAAATTGAAGTATGCCGATTTTTTTGGTTATAAAGAACAAAGCGGAGAGGCAAATAAAAAATATTCGGCATCTCTAGGATGTCTAAATCAAAAGTTACGAATTTTCAAAGTCGGCGTCGAAAAAGCTCTAATTTCAAACCACAAATTTGAGGGCGCCAAAAGTACAGAAAAAATTGAGATATCAAAAAAAGCGCTCGTTTCCTGATGTAGCGCGGTATGTTGATGGCAAATCAAGAAACCGCGATTTTTTTTCACCTTCCGATCTTCTAATCGAAGCCTTACCGTTTTAGCACTTTTGCCGCCCGAAAAAACGCTAAATTTGTACACTCGGCGTGCAGGCACCGCGACGCCCGACCGTCGCGCCTGGAGACTTAAAAACGGCCAGGGTCCATCCCCAGGATGTAAAAATAAAAGGGGCCAATTTTCGTCGCTTCCCTTTGAAACCGGACGGGGATGCGATTTTTCAAAGTTGAGGCCGGCGAAAACCGGAAAAAAAGCAAGAAAAATCGACCATTTTCGATAATTTTTTTCAGAGTGTTAGCGTGCTGGGAAAAATTTAAAATTCTAACCCCGCTTAAAATCCACATCCCTCTTTACGATGCGACCGGAATTTTTAAAATCTGACTTAAAAAAACTGCCCTTTTCGCGACAATTTAATTTTTTTCCTTTAAAATATTCTCCTCCGTCCACCTGCAAAATTTCAACTCGATACGAAAAAAAAAACTTAATCATTTCTTACGGTTTTAGTATATATAGACTAATAAATATTAGTCAATAATAACCTAAAAATAAATCTTTAAAAAACTTTAGCACACCTTCAATTAATTATGTACCATATATTTATCATTTTGGGTGTCATTATTTGAATTATAATCCCCAATTAACTGGATGAAAGATCCCTCCGTATGGGTGGGAATGACGTTGTAATTAATTGTAGATACAGGATTATTGGCTGCTTTTATTGCTTGAATTATTGCCAATTTGACATCCATCTTGCTTTCGACAGGTACTCGTTTCAAATCTCCAAGAAGAGAAAGAAGAAAATGTCTATCTTTGTCTTGATCTAACGATGCTTCTTGCGCATTTCGTCGTTCAATGCTATATTTTAATAGATCAACAATTTCATTATCAGAATCTTTTTTTGACGGCCTCATATTTTTAATAATAGGTTCCGACATTTTAGGAGTTGTCATGATATAAGCCGAATCATCTGCATTTCCTCCTGAGGCCCCTGGGCTTGACTGGTCTCAGTAACCTCAACGTTGGAAGAAGTTCTAAAAAGTATTGATGATTTATAAGTTCAATATTGCATGTAACCGTAGTAATTGTTAAGTACAAAAAGTTTCTTATGAACTACTGTTTTTTCGACTTCTTGGGAAATTGCAACAATATTAATATGTGAAAAATTTCCATGATTTTTATAGGACACTGTATATTATACTCATCATTCTTTTTTAAATTAATTACGCTTTGGATTTTGTTTTTGTCCAATTGGTTTTTCTGACCACTACACCGCGAGTAAGCGAAAGATGAGTCACCTTTATGAATTCTTTTATACCGGGTGTACACGAAACTAGTGCCACTTTTATGAGCATTGTGAAGATTTATATGAAAACAAATAGTTTAATTGCATTAAATTGGTCTATTTAACAAAATATACGTACAAACAATTATAATAAAGAAATATTTGTCACAAAAATAAAATTAATACATGACTTAATAACTAATACTCATAATTCTAGAGAATATACATAGACAATCACTATGATTAATCTAGTCAATGGCGTACAAATTTATTAGGCTCGTTAAACTTGAAGCACCGAACCATGAAACATCAATAGAAGGATCGAAGTTGTAATCGAATTGTTCATTAACGACATCCAATTGTTCCTGATCTGAAGGAGGAGTAACATTCTCGGGTTTCAAAAAATTTTTGCAACCACTTTGCGGCATGTTATTATAGAAATTATTGGAAAAATTACCATAGTTTTGTGGTAATTCGAATTGGTATAGATTTGGGTTGTATCTTGAAGTTGTTGCGGTTGATATTTGTTGAATGTATTGTTGAGGTACTTGAGCGACTTGTGTTACTAAAGTGTGTGAAGGCAACCTTTCAACAATGGCTTGTTGAGCTTTTTCGGTTTTGATTGCTCTCATGGGATTTGGTGAGTTGAAGCTTGAGCTAAGTGTAGGACTTACAATTGGGGATGATACTGTTTCTTTATTTTGTTCCTTCTTGAACTTCATCCTACGATTTTGGAACCAAATTTTTATTTGGTGTTCAGTGAGGTTTACTCTAATGGCGAGTTGAATTCTACTGAGACGGGTAATATATTTATTGTTCAGAAATTCTTTTTCCAGTTCATCTAGTTGAGATGAAGTGTAGGCAGTGCGTTCATGCCTAGTGTTTGGTGGAGTCGTAGGCTGTTGTTGTGGTGGTAAGGGATTTGGATGTAAATCTGTAACAAAAAATGTTATGTTAATTTTGTATTTTTAATCATCGAGTATAAACTTTCAACTTTGAAAGGCCCCTTTCGACAAATTTTATAAATATAGTTCAAATAATTAAAAAATCGCATTTTCTTGTTATTTTCAAGATAGCGCAGGAAGGATGCGATATTCAATTTTTTGTCAACGAATTATTAGTATTCGAACAAATTTCTACAACTTTCTCCACTTAACCGACTTTTTATCTCTAATAATAACAAAGATACCCATACAGTATAACTTCAAATGGGACACCCTGTATAAAAAAATCTGAACGGAAACGTGGGGCATCTTATATTTTTAGATAAAGGTTTAGTTTACCTCAGTACCTTTTATTGGGACACCCTGTATAATGGATTGGTTCAATTTATAAAACTTGCTGTAAATAGAAACTTACCTTCGAATCTCATTATTGGTTGATAATTTGCACTTGTTGGTGGGGCCAAATTATTTGTAAATTGTTGTTGTTTAGGCTCCACGTATTTGTGTAGATTATTCTGATTTATCTGAAAATTAGAAAAATTGATGTATTGAAATATATTTAATTAAAAAATTAGAAAATGTGACTCTACCGATTCAAGATATTCATATGATTTAATATTTAATATACCTAAATCATCAACATTTAATGAGAATTGAGGTTTTTGGAAAAATATACCTAACCCAAGCATTTATAAATAAATAAAAAAAAATAGTGAATTTTTCTAATAAAATTAATGAAAAGTAATTCTTTGATTGACATCGTCTTGCACTTCAAAGAATTTTTCCAACTCAGCAATGAAATCATCCACTGAACTGAAAACAATAATAAAAATTAGTTTAAATCAAAAAATCTAACAAAGCAAAATAATTGGAAATTTTCATAGAAATATTGTAAATATACGAAATAAAATAAACTCACCTCGTGTTGGTTAAATGTAGAATAACTTGTAATCAAAATATGGGTAAAATTAAAATTTTGGGGATGAAGACTTCTTACTTCTTTCAAAGATCAGTTAAGAATGTTAGCAGTTGATAATATTGTTGGCTATTTAAGCATAGCCAAGATTAATTTTTAAGCCCCTCCCTTCATCCTTCATTAAAGGGATACTCATTACTAGATATTATACCTGGAAACCCTAAGCGTAATTACAATAAATTTTAATATTTAAAATTTATATTTTGCAAATTTATATGTTTTAATTTATTAAAAATATGCGATATATGAGTGAAATATTAATTATTTTTTTTTCAATTTTTGAAAACTGCAGATTTGAATAAAATTGATTAAAATCTTTGTTGATTATGAAATAATTCTTGTATTTACTTTAATTTCAGGCCTTGACGTAAAAAAATTAAAAAACATTTTCAAAAAAAGCGAAATGAGCAGAATTTTAGGCTGATTCGAATTAAAAGTTAATCATTGGATAATTTATACTGACGTGGCATTGTAGCAGGTAAATAATGAACCATTTTTATTACGACCCAAGTTTTTGAAAAAGTTTGTCACGTTTTAAGTTAAAAGTTGTTGCCAATTGTCAAGTTATTTATGTTTTTATTGTAAAGTTACTGAATGTTAATGTTTACTCATTTCAGGACTGATGATGACCTCAAAGTTAGGTCCAAACGTTTCAATGTATTAGAGAGATAGAATAAATAACGTTTTCCGTAAAAAGACCAAAAAGTTGTTTACATTAATATTACTTTAATCGAAACAAAAAAATTTCCATTTCATTAAAAATAGAATTTAAATTTCTAGTTTTTTTCCCAGGATACTTTGATACTTAATAGGATTATCAACATAAATAATAAATAATGATAATCCCAGAATTAGACAATATTCAATTCTTAGAATTAAAATCTGTTTGAAATTTCGATAATTCAATGGGTCGTTGATTAGATAGGATTAATTTTATTGTTAACATTATTTACGCTCTTCATTTCAAATAATTTTTCTGAAAATTAAAAATGTAGAATAGAAAAGTAACAACCTACGATTGAAATTTTGCATAATTTTTGTTATACAAAATGGTTTAAATAACTTTCCAAAAGGGAACATTTTTGTTCTTTCCTCTTATTTTCAGAGAAAATCCCACAATAACTGGATATTTCCTATAGATTTCTTATTATTTATAAATGATATTAAAGAAACTTGTAAAAAATATTTTAAAAAAATATAACCGACGCGAGGAATTTCCAGCCATAGTTTTTTACATGCATTTCTCCATAAGAAGAAATTAATTTATAATATTATTGCAATAATTCGTGCTGTCATATAATGTAAAATAAAAAAGTTGCAATTTTGTTTTCTTCTTAAAAAACTGAAATTTTGTAAATATTGCACTATTTTACGTGTTGAAGTTTTGAAATGATTTTTAAAAAATTATTAAAAAATATCTGAGTAAGCTATAATTAATTCTGTGATTGATTTGAGTAAATTAGAGAATTCTGCAAAAAATAACTCGAAGAAGAACATTAAAAAAATTGAAATTTTCTAAAAATTGCAATATACAGGGTGTCCCATTTTAATTAATCCAGCTGAATATCTTGAAAACGAAGCAATTTCCTTAAGAATGTTTCAGACAAAAATTGTAGCGACTCGAGGGAGACATTTAATAGTGCCATGGGTTTTTAATTGTTATGGGGTTTTATGGGAAAACATTTTTTTTCAAATGGAAGCTCCCATTTTTTATTGTAGATTCGTAATCTATGGAAAATAATAAGAAAGTTTTGATTGAAACTTTTTTTTCTAAAATTTCAATTTTTCGCTATATTCACCAAATTGAACACAAATTTTGGGATTTTCGATACAGTTTTACTAAAAAACTAAAGGTCTATAAGAAAACTCGCAGGAGTCAAAAAATGCTTAAATTGAAATAAAAAATATTATTTTACTTTATTAAAATAATAAATTTTAAAAAAGTTTATTTTATTTTTATTATTTTTTAAGAAAAATATTATTTTTTTTTTAGTTATAAATTAATTAATACACTTAAATTACGAGAGCTGGTCTAAATAAGATGTTCGAATATTCCTCCATTTTGTTCAATACACATGTTTACTCGTGTGCGAAAAGCCAATTAAAAAAAATGTAAACTTTATTGTATTATATAAAATCCTCACAATTATAACTAAGGAACAAAAAGATTTATATATCTGGTATTTTTTGTTTGATCGTTAAAACGGTTCAAACTTAAAAATTGTCAGAAATGTAGCTAAACTATGCGAACAAATTTTTATAATTATGAAGGTTTTACCTACCTCATATAATTACAATTAACTACCCGAAATATTTCGTTATAATCCCTTGTCCATTGTCAAGTTTTAATATATGTATATCCTTTTAATATTCAATAATCAACTTCATATAAAAGCGGTCATCCCTTCCACTTATTTTTTTACCTGCGATTAAACAGGTATAGGTTTAGTATAAATTAGTAAGTTGTACGTACTTAGATCATGACTTAGATCAGTCATTAGTCTGCAAGTCTGCTAGCAGCGACATTCCGAGTTTAAATAATTTCTTTTGAACACGCGGTATATAAAAAAGTGCGATTAGTTCTTCAGTGATAAAATTACTGAACGTGCCTGCCATCAAATCCAAAGTGGTGAACATTGAAAAGGTAAAAACTGGAAACATTTTTCTTTTGGAAACAGTAAAACTAATTTTCTTCAACAGATCAAAAATCAGAGTGAATTTTATTTGTGTACAATGAGTCCTTCGCAAAGTTTGATTGAGGCCATTCACCATTTCCAAAATAATCTGGAACGTTATCAGAGGAAAAATGAAGAAGCGAAAGTAAGTAAAATATCTTTTCATTTTAGTTAATTAAATCCAAAAATACCTATTTTTATTTCGTATATTAAATTTTATACGGTAATATTGCCCTATCTTGGTTTTGACGTACTTATAAAAGTTATTAAAATAAATGAATTTATTTCAGATTTTACAGTCTATTGGGCGTTTAAACTCATTACCAATTGAAGTATTTCATTTAGAAGCAACTCTAGTTGGTTGGACTGTAAATTCTCTGCGAACAATTGATAGTCCTGTGGGAGATGCAGCAACAAGTCTTGTCAACAAGTGGAAGTCGATGGTGTCGTCTCAACTAGAAGAAACTAATACAAAAGAATCAGGTTTGTGAATATTTTAATTTCGGTTTCACCCAAAAATCCAAAACTTTTGAATGAAACGACCTAATTTTTTTAATTTTTCCATTTTTTTGTTGAATATCATAAAAATGTCATAAATTTTACAGAAGAAAAATCAAGTCACGAGGATGATAATGAAAATACTTCCAGAAAGCGCAAAAAATGTGGTTCATCAAGTAAGGACGAGGAAGAAAAATCTTACATCCAACAAAAAGGAAATCAAAAACGAAAAAAATCTGAGAGTAGTGAACATAAAAACGAATACAGCTCCTCAGGGGATAAATTAGGCAAAGGGCATGAAAATAAGGATGATTATAAAAGTTCTTCACTTCAAAAAGAAAGGGTAAGCAGGAAAGAATCTGAAAGAGAAGAAGGAAAATCACTGGAAAAAGAAGCCGAAAGGGAAGCTGAACGTGAACCAAAAAAAGATGTTGAACATGAAGTAAGAAAAGAAGCGAACCGCGTAGCAAGAAAAGAAGCTAAAACTTCGAAGGAAGCTGAAAGACAAGCGAAAAAAGAAGCCGCAAGTAAGAAAAAGAAAGCGCCTTTAATGAAAAAATCTTTGAAAGCTTTGCAATTAATAAAAGCCCGCTTCGGGGGATAGTTGTACCTCCACGGAATTTTGTAAAATAAATGTAATGCATGTGAATTAAATGTTTTATATAATAACTAGCCTGTGATGGTAATAATATTATTCATAATTGTAGAAATTGTATTAAATTGTTAATGTTAAAAATGAAGTCGTCATTTTAATTTTTTTTAAATGTTTTTATTGTGAACCTGCTGTAAGAATATTTTTAAACAGCAACCACCCATTTTATTGCATACTATTATAGCTTATTTTTTTACCAGTTTACAGGCCATACTTTTTTTATTTTATTAAGTAAATATTTTGAAAAATACAAGAGTTTATATTTTCAATATAGAAAGTTCGACAACGCCGATTTATTTCCAAAATGAAACATTTTTTAGAAAAACGTTTCTGATAAAAGTTGTACGGTTCTTTGGTACGCATTACTTAGGAATATTACCATGATCTTAAAAAACAAGTTGAAGGTCAAGCGATAGGCATTGATTTATCTATTTTTATGAAAAAATAGCCCTTTCATGAGCATCTAAACCACAATGATCCCTTAAGTAAAATTAAGGTTTAACAAACTCATGCAAACTGCGATTATTGGTGTTAACACATATTTTGCAATGGAGCTGATGCAAAAATGCACGTTTTTTTAAATAACATAAAACGTGCTGTAACTTTTTTATTCCTCAATACTTCTTCCAGATCTGATATGTATATGTTAAGAACGATTTTCTATTTGTTTCTATTTTATAAAATTCCTGTGCTATTTAGCTCCCGAATTCGTAAGACCAGGTAGGGAGATATGTAAATTAATTAACTTCGAAGCACAATTGTTTTTTTAAAAATGATTTTATTTATTCTCAACAAAATTAACGGTTACAAATTAATAAATTTAACAAATGATTTAACTCTGACAATATGAATAATTGAATGAATAATAATTATAATAATTAAAGCTTATATAACTTTCCTAATCTACAGACTACAATAGAAGAATAGAAAATACAGATAAATACTAAAAGGGCTGATTAAGCACACACATGCATGAAGCTGCGTAAGATCGGCGATGATCTCCATGTCGTGGGCATGGGGTGAACGGTAGGTAACACCTCCCCCCTTAGATTCTGGCATCTCTTGGGAGAGACAGAAGTGCTGCTGGACCTGGTGAAGGACTTGATGCTGGTTGTTGTCGTCTTCTAAACCATTGAAGTCCGAAATAACCCAAAATTCCACAGATTACCAAATACAACATAGAAGTCCAAATGCTTGGTACTAGAAGTGTTGAGGTTCTTGGGACAATGGGTAGCTGCTGAACCACAGGAATATCTTCTAAGTTTAATTTTTTAAGATTAATTTCCAAACCATTAAACGTTGAGTTAGTCATTTGAAGAACGCTACTCTCAATTATTGTTGGCGTACCATAAGTGCCTTCTTGGTAATTAATAAATTTATTTCGAAAATATAAGTTGCATTTTCCTTGTTTTACAAGATAGATTCCGATTAAGTGCTTCGTCTGAACTTCCTTCTGGCATTCAAGTTTAACTTCTTCTAACCGAGGAAATACAATTAAGTATTGATTGATTAATTGTAATAACTCCAAATGATTGTCTTTGATATGAGCAATAGTGTATTGGCATTTGCTTGCATCTCCGGATAGTAGAATACGTTTTTCACAATCTGCTGGATGGTTTGTAAGCAGATTCGAAGAGCATTGGAAAGATTTAGGGCTCTTTGTACATAATTGATTCAGAGGCAAAACTTCATCTCCTGATTTTAATAAATACCGAATATTTGGGATAATTGTAGCATAATTGAACCCGTGTTTAGTTGGAATAGGAGTTAGGTAATAAAGTTCAAAAGTTTTTTCATAATTGATAGGTACCGAAAGAAAGTAAGTAATTTTGTTTGGCTCAACGTTGCAATTTACTTTTATGATTGATTCATAATCCATAATATTTTCAATTTTTAAATCTAATGGTAGCTGATAGTTATAATGAGTCAGAATTTTCACTAGTTCCGAAAATAAATCTTCAGGTTTAATAATATTTGAGAGTATTCCCAGATTACAAAACAATAATGAATTTTCAATAGTCTCGAAAATGTTCAAAATGGCATTGTAAAGGCTAATAAGTTGATAATATAAATCCTTAGCAAATAATACATTCTGAATTTCAATTTGACCTTTTAGTACCACGGATACTTGCATAATTTTAGACCTTAGGACCAATTCATTGTGTTCAATATTTTGTAAAGTTTCATTAAATTTTTTGATTAATTCTGTAGTTACGCTATATCCCATTTGTAATTGATTTCTTATATTATTCTCATTTTCCTGCAAATGATTAAGTATCTTATTATATTTTTCTCCATCATTTGAATCTAGATTCCCGGTTATCATTTTAATAACGGTTCCAAGACCATCGACCAAACCTCTTTTCATTCTTTTGTTATTTATATGCGCCCGTAAGGATATACTATTAATTTTATCATTAATAGAGTTTTTTGTATAATTTAATATTTTATTATAATTTCCAAAATCCCTAGTGAACTTTGAAGTATTCTTAACTACATTCATTAAGAATTCACTTTGCACATTTAATTTCTTAATTTCTATATATAAGGGTTCTAGGTTATAATAGTGAACAAGCGTATGTTCAGTTCTTTGCAACTTTGCTGCACTTAAGTTGATCGGAAGAATCCCCAAGTTTTCTGTTAGATTTGTAATTTCCACCGCTTGGGTTACTGCTCCCATGAGGGACCTGAAATGGAGTTATCACTTAAAGGTATTCCTAAATAGATATGAATTGTTACAGCCAAATCATTAAAAAGATAATGGATCATTGATTTTACTATTTCATAATCCAAATTGTCCAGACCACATCCCAATTTTGGAATTGCTAATTTAGTTATATTTTTATTTTTACAAAAGTGTTTTAAATTAGTTAGTGTTTTAAATAGATCTTCATGAGTAGGTTTATCATAATATCTGAGTTTTGTGATTAAATAAATTACATATCTATTCTGATCATGAACAAAACACAAGGAATGTAATGAAGCATTTTGTGCCTTCAAAAGTTCCACCTGTCCAAATCTCTGTTTAAAATCTAGAGCTATGCCTGCACCCATATGCAAATCTTTGCTCACGCAGTGAGCGAGTGAAAAATCAGTAGGGGCACAGAATAAATTATCATGAACCTCAGTTATATTTGAGCTAAAAGAAATGTTCGAATTGCCAAGACAAGTTTCAAAATTTTCAAAGTTTAAAGATTTTTTAAGTCCTTTAGTGGGCTTCTTTATTTTTAGATTTTTAACGCGAGGTCTCTTAATATCTGACAAATGGATTTTATCAACAGTATTATGATGTTTAGTAACAATTTGAGCAGTTTTTAAATTGGGATTAATTATTTCCAGATTTTGTTTTTTAAATTTATTTTTTGTTTTAGATTGTTTTTGTTTATTTTGCACGAATATTTCTTGTGGTATTTCTGGCAAGTCTTCTCTAGTTTCGTTCCTTTTATTAATTACATTTTCCTTATTAGTCTGAATTCTTTCATTAATTTCATTGTACATTATTTTTAATTTATCCCTATGATTTATTATATAATTATTTACTAACTGTGCTTGAATATCAACATTAAACGGGTCATTAGATTCACTAAAATGTCCAGAAATTATCTCACATGGTTTTAATTTAGTTACCGAGTGAATTGAATTATTGTATGCAAGGACTGCATAATTTACTTTATTTTCAATTGTTTCTTTTTTAAAGATTTCACGATTATTAAGTAGTCTAATATGTTCTATAATCGTGGAATGAACTCGTTCGATTATTCCATTGGAATCCGGATGTTGTGAACTAATGAAATGCAAATTTATTTTGTGTAATTCTAATAATTCCTTAATAACAGAGTTCTTAAATTCTAAGTGATTATCAGCTATTATTTGATTGGGAATCCCATGATGGGAAAAGTATTTAATTAAATTATTAGCGATTTCGATTGCTTGATACGAATTTAATCTATATAACTGGGTATATTTCGAAAATGAGTCAACTAAAGTTAAAAACTTAGCTCCTTCTAAGGCAATACTATCGATAAATAATATTTCGAATGGTTTAGTTGCAGTTGGAGTAATATTGTATTTTAATTTCAAGGGACGTCTCTCGTATTTACACACCAAACATGTTTCGCATTGTTTAATAAAATTTTGAATAGTTCTTCTCATATCAACCCAGTAATACTTCCGTTTTAATTCAGCATCAACTTCATCTATACCTCGATGATTTGTTATTCCTTCGTGATATGATTTAATTATATTAATTACTTCATTATCGTCCTCAATATCTAATAGTTTTTGTGTACAACGTACAAAATTTATATGCGAATTTTTAAAGTGTTTCTGTAAAACTGTACTAAACTTTTCATAAATTGGAGATTCGAAATATAAATGGTACTTTACTTTAGGGACTATATAATCTTTCATAAACTTAATAACTTCATTCTCAAAATTTACTTTTGCAAATTTAACAGTAAACCTCATTTTCTTACCATTAAACCATTTAATCTCATTTAAATTTAGTCGTGATTTGGATTTTGTGGAGAATTCAATTTCGGATATTATTATTTGGTTATTACCAAAATTAACTGGTTTTTCTAAGATGGGAATTCCAAATATGGGATTCTCTATATTTGAATGAACTGTAATTCCATCATCATTATTTTCATTAACTTCATTTTCGGCTTCCTGAATTATTTCACCTTGATCGCTTATACATCCGGTCTCAACTATTAAGGATTCACTATATTTTTTTGTATTTTGATTTCCTGATTCTTTTAAAAAGTCATTTATAAATTCATCTATATCTATTAGATCATTGTGATCGTCATGAACATTTATATCAATTCGCGAAAGAGCATCTGCGTTTTTATTTAAAATCCCTTTTTTATAAACAATTGTATAATTATATTCTGAAAGTTTTAACCGCCATCGAATTAATTTAGAATTAGGTTCTTTAACTGACATAAGCCACTGAAGAGGTTTATGATCAGTTACAATTTGAAAAGTTCTACCAAACAAGTACGGCCTAAAATATTTAACTGCCCAAATTATAGCAAGGAGCTCTTTTTCTATCGTAGAATAATTAGTCTCCGAAGTATTCAAAGTCCTACTCGCATAGGCTATAGGTAAATCTGAACCAACCTTCCCCTGTGATAATACGGCGCCAATTGCAAACTGACTAGCATCCGTTGTTAGAACAAAGGGTCTAGAAAAATCTGGATTTACGATAGTAACCTAACAATCCCAGAAATCCTTTGATTTGCTTTGTGGTTTTCGGAATTGGATAATTTTGGATAGCAGTTATCTTGTCTGGATTAGGACGAACACCCTCAGGAGTCACAATATGCCCTAAATAAGCAACCTCTTTTTTTAGAAATTCCGACTTATCTATTTGAATCTTAAAATTTGACTGGCGTAATCTCTTAAAAACTTCCCTTAAATTTGGGATATGCTCTTGCAAGCTTGTGCTAAAAACAATAATATCGTGCATATAAACTAAACACTTATCGTTTTGAATTCCACGCAAGATATTATCCATTACCCTTTGGAAAGTGGCTGGAGCGTTTTTTAGGCCAAAAGGCATACGCAAAAATTCGTAATGACCATTTTGAGTATTGAACGCAGTTTTCTGAGTATCACTTTCATCAATCTCAATTTGATGAAATCCAGATGCAAGATCCAAAGTTGTAAAATAGTGACAGCGACCCAGCTTATCCAACAAATCGGTAATGTTAGGCAATGGATAACGATCCCCCACGGTTTTCTCATTAAGTTTCCGATAATCAATAACAACGCGCCATTTGCGTTTCCCGGACGCATCTAATTTTTTTGGTACCACCCAAATGGGTGAGGACCATGGACTATATGAAGGACGTATGATATTTTGTTTTAGCATTTCTTGAATTTGATTATTTACTTCGTCCCGATGGACTTCAGGATATCTATAAGTTTTTGTATAAACGGGAATTTCGTCCGTTGTAATTATTTTATGCTTTATTTGATTTGTAAAACTTAAATCATTTCCATTAACATGGAAAATGTCAGCGAATTCTTTTATTAATTTACTAATTACTTCTCGTTCTTCACTGTTCATGTGATCTGAACGGATTTGTGAAAGATCAAATTTATTTAAATTATTAGACATTAAATTAGAACTAGGATATTCCTCAGTAAAATCATCATATTCATTGATTGATTCTACGATAAGAGGTTTTAGTAACCTAACAGAAACATCTTTATCAGTTGGGTTAATTATTGTGCAATATGCTTGATTATTATGTACAGTCGTTAGGCACTCAGGAATTTCTAAACTATTTTCTTTAAGGCATGGTATAATAATATCTCCATTTTTTATATTCTTAATATCTACAGCTATAACTTGTTCAGATCGAGCAGGTAGTACTATGCACTTCGTACCTGTCTCCTGAATTTTACCAAAATTAAGGTTAATTTCACAATATGGAGTATTTAATATATTTTTTTCATAATCAATACAAGCCTTTAATATTTTTAAATTATCGTTCCCTAATAAAATATCAAAATTAGAATGAAAGTTAAACAAGTAAAATTTTAATTTATTTGCAAACTGCGTTTTAAACAATGATTTCAAAGGTATAACGGCACTATGATTTCCATTAGTGTTGCCATGTGCGCTGGCCACACTAAATGGATCATTTCTAATACTTCCTTTAAAATTCTTAATTGCAATTGAAGGATTTACAAATGAACGGGAACTTCTAGTATCTATAAGTATCTTAAGATTAAATATTGGTTCGATAATATATGGTAAAGTACTAGAATTATTTATCAGGCTCATAAATTCTATTCTTGATCTGATTGAATCGTCGGAGATTCTATTCCTAAAAAATTAGCTCTATTAGCTGGCATATTTTCATCGATAGTGAATAGTTGATTTTGCTGTGGTCTAACTGTATTAGTTGTAGAAACCGACATAGGAGTAGGTCGAGGAAGATTATGGTTCTGCTGACCATTCTGATTATTCTGAGTATTATTAAAATTTCTTTGGGAATTATTTCGAAAATCGTTATTATAATTATTGAATCTTTGATTAAATCCTGACCTATTTCTATTAAAACCTTGATTAAAATTATTATTAAAATTATTAGAGCGCTGATTAAAATTGCTATTTGAATTAAAATTATTATTTGAATTAAAATTATGATTCGAATTATTATTTCGTAGAAATTGTCTTGAAGTACTAGGAGGTTGATAAGGTGCCCTTGGAATTTGCGTTCTATTTTCTATTTGAAAATCATTAGTCAGCATGTGAAGTGCGGCATTTAAATCTCGTGGGTTTTTTACTCGCATCTGCGACCCAATGGGTTCTTTTAACCCACGCAACAGCACACGTAAAGCGTTATCACGGAAAAATTGGATTAAACTACCGCGTTCAACCGCATTTGCATTATGAGTCGTAATATAAGAAATTTGTAAATTTAGCAATTTTTGTAATTTATTATAAAATTCAAATGGAGACTCATTAAAATTTTGTTTTAGATTTGTTATTTCAAAATTTAAGCTAAAGTGATCTCTTTTATCACCATAAGAAGTTAGAATTGCATTTTTCAAATCGTCCCACGAATTTATTATATTTGACGAAATATTAACAGCTGCTTGGCCTTTAATTTTTGCAAGTATACTTGACATTAAATACACATTTTGAAAATTTTCTGGTACTCGTGCGTCATAAAAAGTAGTTACTAATTTTTCACATATTTCAATAAATCTAGCAACTAATTCGGATTCACCGTAAAATTCGGGAATCATTTGTAAATATTCCGTTTTAAAAGCCATTTCGTCTTGTCGAGAAATAGGTGAACGTGAACGATCTCTACCACTAAGTGGATTACTAGTACTAGGTTGAGAGTTAATATTTGAATTTCCCGCTAATTCGGCCATCAAGAGAAAAAGTAAAACCTCATAAAACAATTTTTGTACTTACATAAGCATCCAAATCTCCAACGTCATACCAAAGTTTTTTGAATCTCTAAGTGTCTCGATGTTTGGAGAGCTTTGAGTTCCGCCTTGGAATCTTCTTGGAGTACCAAAGTTTTGAATCTCGGAGTGTCTCGATGTTTGGAGAGCTTCGAGTTCCGCCTTGGAATCTTCTTGGATTTCTAACCCCGTTAATCGTAAAAACGAAAAAACCAACAATATTCTCTTGACGGTTTTCAGGGTATCCTACCGACTGCGCCAATTAATTAACTTCGAAGCACAATTGTTTTTTTAAAAATGATTTTATTTATTCTCAACAAAATTAACGGTTACAAATTAATAGTTTTGACTCTAATTTTACTCTGACAATATGAATAATTGAATGAATAATAATTATAATAATTAAAGCTTATATAACTTTCCTAATCTACAGACTACAATAGAAGAATAGAAAATACAGATAAATACTAAAAGGGCTGATTAAGCACACACATGCATGAAGCTGCGTAAGATCGGCGATGATCTCCATGTCGTGGGCATGGGGTGAACGGTAGGTAACTTGTATTTATATTATCGGAAGTTTGCTACCATAAAATTTTAAGCGAAGGTGAAACAATTACAAATAAATATATTTACAAAATTGATTCATTTCAGAATTGTACAATCATAAAAAAAAAAAAATTATATTTGGTACATACCTAACGCGTAAATATAAAAACAAATAATAAAAACAAAGTGACAAATTCTTTTTTAACTCGTAAAAAGAATGAAAAGAAATTGTCGCCAATAATTTGATAAATTTATTTTTATAATTTGCGTCTATAATATTGCTCTTAAGACACCGCAAGCGGTTTCATAATGGGCCATAGCGCGCTCATTATAGGACCCGCTTACGAAGTTGGTAGCATTGCTCTGTCAAATTTGTGGTATTGATTATGTCACCCCGGAAGGGGTTTGTACGCTGCATTATGCGTCTTGGACGATGCCTCTATAAGTACAAGGCTGGTTTGGATCCAAGACAATGTCGAGCGTAGTGTCAGTTTATGTTTTTAAAGAGGACGTTGCCGTCGCGAGCGAACGGTCAAGTGGAGCCCCGGAACTTGCAGACTTGTTCTTCTGTAGTCATTTCAACGCCGCTAATACCACACTGTTAGGTCCGAGTCGAACGCGCAGGAAGTTTCGACACAGAGCTAATCACCTGTACTCAGGTGCACACTTAATCGGTTAAAAAACTTACGGTTTGACTCTGGAAGTTTCCGGTGCCTTGCGGTCTTGCAGGTAGGTAGTACTGCTCCACTCAGGAAGGGCTAATACCTAATACTCACCTGTTAAAGTGACTTAGCACACGGCACAGGTAGTTCTCATTAGTTCTCGGTCTTGGGTGCGGAGCGGTAGAATGTTTGAAATACGCAGAATGCTGGTAACACAGGAACCACTATTCGCCACACTGTCAGCGTCGCGAAGAGCGGAAAAACAAATAGAACTCGGAGGGCTTGGCGACGATTGCACTTAGCACGTCGGTCAAGCTTAAATCGAGATAAAAAAGGAAGAGAGCGTCCTGTTGGAATGTCTGACTATTTATGCTCCTGTCCCCACCACTATTAATTCGCGTTTTAGAAACTTTATTGGGGGTTCGAGACTATTTTTTGGTTTACGGCAAGATGGTCGATGGAATGTGGGTTTTTTCCTTATGGCCTCGTCCCTAGCTGTTTGTGCACATTGTCCTTTTCGGCGTTTTTACGAAAAGGCGGTTAGGCGCTGCAGTTTAGGGATGTAAACGGGTGGTAACCAGATGTGGGACACTTTTCTGTGGCATGCGTTCCAAAGAGAAAGTTCCAAACTTCAACATGGCCGTAATGGTGACTTCCGGCATCTTCGGCCGTTGAGACCGTGCAGAAAACCAGATGCGATAAAAACCACGGTTTTGCGTCGCGTCAAATATATCGCCTTGTCGTAAAAAATCTATCTGATTTTTTGGGCGACCAATATTATCCTTAAAGTCCCATTGTTTAAACCACAGCCGTTTAAATAATCTGCCTCTGGAAAAAGTGTGATCTATTGCGTAATCCTTCGAGTGGCAGGTAGTCACAGGTAGTCAGATCCTACTTAGCGTCATGGGCTTGTGTCCTTTAACACTTTTGTAATCCTCTTAGGTGGCGGGTGTTTTTCCCAACGATAAACTTTCGGAAAACTCCCGCAGAGCAATTACCGTGAGTTAATGGGATTTCGCGAAACGGTAACACCCCCCCACCTTAAGGAACATTTTGGACATAGTTTAAAAATGTTCAGGGAAAAAATAGTACGTAAGGCTACTTTCATAGTCCTTGGGGCGTAACTAACACTTAATATGATTAATTAACACTACTTAATATTACTGTTGCAGTCTGTTTTCTGCTGGGGAGTTTTTTTTTTAAATTCAGTTCACTGGTGCTGGTTGTTGGGGAGCAGGTCGGATATCATCCAAATGTACCTTTACGTGTTTTCCGAATCGGTCAATAGTATATGTAAGTTGTCCCGTTTTTTCTACGACCTCATGAGGTCCTGTCCATAACGGTTCAAAAGAATGTGCAGGTGTCCGATTTTTGTACATTACCCTGTCTCCTACAGCGAACTCAATATGTGGCGGACGTTGTGGGCTAAATCCTCTCCGACGACGATAAGCTGCTTGCCGCGCCAACACCCTTTGTTCCCTCCGCTGAGGGTCCATTTGCTCTTCCCTTGGTGCGTGTGCTGCTTCAGGGTGCCTCCATTCTCCTGGCCTGAGGAGATTGATCCCTAGAAGTGCTTTCGCTGGGGAGCATCCAGATGCTGCGTTGGTGCGGTCTCGCAAGTTAAATAGCGCCTGAGGTAGGTATTTTCGCCACTTGTTCGGTGACTTATTTAGCATTAATGAGCGCAATGCTTTCTTCAACTCTTGGACACGTCTTTCCACTGGGTTTGCCCTCTGGTGCCCCACGGAAGATGTCCAAAGTTCGATCTGGTGTCCTTCTGCCATCTTGGCGAAACGCCGTCCTGTAAACTGTGTTCCTTGGTCCGAAATAATTCTGCATGGGTAGCCCCATCGAGAGAAAATATCTTCTTCCAAGAAACTGATAATCTCTTTAGCATCGCAACTTTGCGTGGGTCTAGCTTCCACCCACTTTGAAAATATATCGGTTGCCATAATAATGTATCTTTCATTATTACGCGTTTCTGGATATGGACCTAAAACGTCCACGCTTATAACTGTCCAGGGTCGTTGTGGTATATGCGGATGTAAAGGCGCTTGAGCCTGGGGAGCACCTCTTTTTACACTGTGACAAATTTCGCATAGTCTCACATACTCCTTTACCTCTTTGTCCATGTTAGGCCAATAAAAGTACCTTTGTATTGCCCTTATGGTTTCTTCAGCTCCAGGGTGATTCGCACTTGGGTGGTCGTGGTAACGATGAAGCACCCTCGGTGCATTGTTGGTTGACACCACTAAAGCTAACTCGTCGTTTTCTAACTTTTTCCAAAGGAAACCGTCCGCGACTGTGAATGTGGACGCGAGCCACTGATCTTCTCGCGTTTCTGGTGGTTGTAGTTGCGCTTGTTCCCACCTGAAAATTAATCTACCCGCACTTTCATCTGCTAACTGCCCTTCCTTTACGTAATCAACGATAGATTGTTCAATTACATTTACGCGGAATTCCGGTTGGGGTTCAGGATGTTCTGGTGGTAAAAGAACCTCTAAGTTAGTTAGCTGCTCCGTGGTAGTTTCCTCGTCTGGGTCGCGTGATAATAAGTCGGGAAGCTGATTTTCCTTTCCTGGTCGGTGTTCGACTGTGAAATGGTATTCCTGCAGAAGTAATGCCCATCTAGTTAACTTCGCTTTTAAATCCTTGCTTCTGTTTAACCAAGAAACTGCAAGGTTGTCGGTTCTTAAAATAAAGTGTTTGTCTTCAAGTAAATGCCTGTATTTTTTGACCGCCCAAATAACTGCCAAGCATTCTTGCTCGTTTATGTGATATTTCCTTTCCGTGGCGTTAAACTTAGCGCTCCCAAAAGCTATAATCCTTTTGGTACCGTCGCTTTCCTCCTTATAAAGGACAGCTCCCATACCTAAATTGCTAGCATCGGTTTGTAAAATCATGGTGAGTTCTGGATGTGGGCGCCGCAAAGTTACCTTTTCTGTCGTAAGGTGTTTAACTTCCTCGAATGCCTGCTGTGCCTCTTGTGTCCATTTGAAGTTATTTTTGGATTTGAGCAAATCAGTAATTGGCGCTAGGGTTACGGAAAAATTGGGGAAGAAATCTCTTATCCAGTTGCAGATTCCGAGAAACGATTGAACTTGTCTTTTTGATTTGGGCACTTTAAATTCTTGCACCTGCCTAAGATGTTTTTCCAAAGGTTGTGTGCCGAATGTAGAGATTTCGTAACCTAAATATTCTAGCTGGCTGGAGCCGATTTTGCATTTTTCCGGTGCTAGACGTAACCCGTGTGTGGCTAGTCGTTCCAGCACCGTGTGGAGATGGTTGACATGCTCCTGGTGGTTTTCTGAGTGCACCATTATGTCATCTAAGTACACTTTAACGTACTCACACGTTAAACCAGCTAGCACTTCCTGTGCCATAAATTTTTGGAAGGTGGCAGGAGCGTTCTTGAGTCCGAACGGCATTACTCGGAACTGATAGGTAGCGCCATCCGGTGCTGTAAATGCGGTCAGGTGTCGACTTTTTGGGTGGAGTGGTATTTGCCAGTAACCCGATTTTAAGTCGATCACCGAAAAAACCTTGCTCGTCCCTAAACTTCGGACAACGTCGTCGATTGGGGGTAGAATGGTAATTTCATCGTGCGTGTTCTGATTAAGCTTGCGGTAATCTACGCAAAATCTGTAGCGTCCGTCTTTCTTTGGCACGACCACGATAGGGCTGGTGTAGCTACTCGACGAGGGTTCGATGATGTTGTTGCGTAACATATCGGCTATTTCCTCGGATATAATTTTGGTCTTTGCTGCCGACTGCCTATATGTTGGTGCTTTAAAAGGCGTGTGTGTTTTTAATTGGATCTCGTGTTGCACCGTCTTTTGAGTAACGCGCCCTGAGGATTCTTGGAACAACTCTGCGAAACCGCGCAGAGTTTTTGTGTAGATATCCGCTTCGTCCTCCGGGACTTCCGGTAGGGTGACGTCCTCTAGCTTGGGTGCTTTTTTCGCATTCTGAAAATAAATGGTTTTTCGGTTGTTTACGCCAAAATGTACGCAACTTCGTCCGAAGTCCAAAATAGCATTTTGTTGCTCCAACCACGGAATGCCTAGGATGAAGTCTTCCGCTAAGTTTTTCACAACTTTGACTGCAATGTCCTGGTGGCAGTCATCGAACTGGCAATTCAAAATGCCCGAGTAATTGGCGCTTAAGTCCGAGAATTTATCGGCGGTTTGAAACTTAATCCTAATTGGTGTCTTAAAACTAAGTAGATCGACGAGTTCCTCGGAGATTAGATTGTCCGTGGCTCCTGGATCAATTAATGCTAGGTATTCCTTATTCTTAATATTTACAAAGAGGCGTTTCAACGTGGTGCAATTGGCCTGTTTCAAGGAGCGGATTGTGCGGGCCTGGAGGCTGTGGCCCTTTCCTCGTTTCCCTGATTCCTATTGCTACCTGCGTTACGAGCTCCTTGTGGCGGGTTGTTACCTGCGTTGCGGGTAGTTTGGTTGTTTCGCTGTGGGCAGTCTGCATGGAAGTGACGCGCACCGTTATTGCAGAAGTGACACCTGGGCAAGTTGTTGGTGTCCTCTTGCTTCAACTCCTGCCAATCTTTATCTAGCAACCTCGCCATGTGCAGCAAGTCCCCGAAGGTCGGATAATTATTTTGGCGGAGGTGCATCCGCAAGGCTGGCCTAAGCTGTTCGATAATAATTTTTACCGCGTGCTCCTCCGGATTGGCACAGTTAAGTCGCGTCATGAGTTTTATTTTTCGAGCAATGAAAGCCTCCGCGCTTTCCTTGCCTTGGGTTTTGTTATAAAGGAGCTGAGTTAACTCCATGCGATGAGTTAACCCGTTGTAATGTTCCAGTAGTGCGTCCCGAAAAATGTCCCATGGCAGCTTTCGAAGGGGCACTAATTTATTCTTCGCTTCGCCTTCTAAGCCAAGGAATGCTGTCTCGGCCCATTTGGTCCTCGGGATTTTATTTTGAACTCCCCACTTTTCGACTTCGTCAATGAACTCGCGAGGATCTTCCATGATATCCCCGCTGAAGGTGGCCTGGAGTTTAGTTTCTTTTGCTGGGATATTTCCCAGAAGTTGCGCAAACTTTTCCGTGAATATATCCATTGGATTTCTAAAATCCTCATTTTGTTCACGGTTGGCCATGGGCGTAACTGGCGAATGTGTAATTTCAGGGACGTTGAAAAATCCAGGTGCGGATCGGGTTGTACTGTTGAGGACTCCACTCATGTCAATAGTGAAATAAGATTCATCCTCGCGTGGGACGGCAAATTCTTCAGGATTTGCTGTGCCCGGAACGTTGGGCGCCATGTCACCCCGGAAGGGGTTTGTACGCTGCATTGTGCGTCTTGGACGATGCCTCTATAAGTACAAGGCTGGTTTGGATCTAAGACAATGTCGAGCGTAGTGTCAGTTTATGTTTTTAAAGAGGACGTTGCCGTCGCGAGCGAACGGTCAAGTGGAGCCCCGGAACTTGCAGACTTGTTCTTCTGTAGTCATTTCAACGCCGCTAATACCACACTGTTAGGTCCGAGTCGAACGCGCAGGAAGTTTCGACACAGAGCTAATCACCTGTACTCAGGTGCACACTTAATCGGTTCAAAAACTTACGGTTTGACTCTGGAACTTTCCGGTGCCTTGCGGTCTTGCAGGTAGGTAGTACTGCTCCACTCAGGAAGGGCTAATACCTAATACTCACCTGTTAAAGTGACTTAGCACACGGCACAGGTAGTTCTCATTAGTTCTCGGTCTTGGGTGCGGAGCGGTAGAATGTTTGAAATACGCAGAATGCTGGTAACACAGGAACCACTATTCGCCACACTGTCAGCGTCGCGAAGAGCGGAAAAACAAATAGAACTCGGAGGGCTTGGCGACGATTGCACTTAGTACGTCAGTAGTTAAGCTGGCGGGCTCCGGTGACACAAACCGTTACTTTTGGCGGGAAAGTCTCTGATTGGTTGAATTTGAATTTTCAAATTTGAATTTTTGAAATGGAGCTCTGTGATTGGTTGAATTTGAATTTGGCTCGAAGTTGAGTGGGCGTGGTTTAAGTGATTTTAACGGTTTTGGTTCTGATTTGACCGTTATAACTCGGCGCCGCAAGTCTCTGATTGGTTGAATTTGAATTTTCAAATTTGAATTTTTGAAATGGAGGTCTGTGATTGGTCGAATTTGAATTTCTAACTCGGTGCTGATTGGTTGAATTTGGATTTTCAAATTTGAATTTTAGAAATGGAGCTCTGTGATTGGTGCAATTTGAGGCGGCGGGTAAAAAAAAGGCTAGCTTAGGCTTGCTTGATCGTGTAGGCAACCAAAGTTGTTGAGTGTTGGGTTGCGGCGGCAAGTTTTGGCGCGCAATAACTTCACGTTCGCGTAATTGTAAAAAAGTTGTGCAAATCTAGTGTGTGTAGGCAGTAGATGTCTCGTTACTGAGTAACTTAAGGAAAGTTTGTAATTAATAGGGAAAAATAAAGGAAAAATAAAAAACTGTTTACTTTCTTTACTTTGTTTGCATTTATTTGCATTTATTTTTTAACAAACCTAATATAGGTCAACTTTTTTCACAAGTACTTGTCACAGGTACTTATGTAGACACCAGCTGTTGTTCTTGTTGTTGTGGTGATGGTGATGGTGTTTCTACTATTACTGGTACACTGATTGCACATCTTGGGGCTACTAACACACAAACATAAAATTTTAGTTTTTTACAATTACTAAGTCAAAAATAAATTACTTACTTTTCACATATTTTGGCTGTGGTTTTTGGGGTTGTTTTTTGAGAACTGGTTGATGAATAAGAATACTTAGTTTCAGTGTACTCGTTCGTTCATGTTGATCTTCGAATTTTGTAACAAAGGCGTAATCAACTGGTAGAATATTTTTAAAATATTCGTAGTCGATTCTTTGCGTCAGTGTTCTAAAATCGTTTACGATGGAGTCTGTGAAGCGGTCATACTCCATTTTCAATTCTGCCTCAACTCTTGCACAGATTTCCTCGGTAGTTTCCACATAATGTCTCTTCAAGTAAACATTTTGCTGATCCATTTTTGTTTTTAACTGGGAAGTCGTCGACTTAGAACACACGCGAACTGCTACTGTTGTGTGTTGTGTGGAAGCGCGCGCTATTTATTACAACTCTCACTTCTCATTAGCATATAAGTAGTAATTGGTGGTTTGATGAATAATTACATGAGTAACTAACTAAATCTGTTTATGAGAATTCAATAATTGTTTATTTTTTATCAAAAAACCCCCAAGGACGAGTATTTGTTGAATTTTGTAAAATTATACGTTTATTATCATCAGGACTTAGGGCAAGTTTTCTTTGTTTTATGGTGTAAACTTTATGTTTATAGGATCTGATTGTGTACTGGGTGGTGTCCGTTGAGATTAAATTAAATAAGCAATTATAATAATCCTCGAATAAAATTTTATTAAGTGCAGCTTTTTTAATACCTTTCGCCTTTTTCAGTATATTTTTCGATAAGTGAAGCTTTTGTACATACATTTTTGATTTTAATCCGATAAATTCTAACATAATTTTTCCACCATTTTCATCTTTCATAAGTCCAAGTACTCTCTTATTTTTTAATGGAATATTATAAACGTTATTTGGAGCATAATTTGACGTATCAAATTTATTTATATCATTCTTAATATGTTCGTAAATGTTTTGCTCTACAAATTTATAAATGAGAGAATCTGTATCTCCATAAAGTAATGTTGCATTTAAGCCAAAATTTGGAAGAATATGATTATAATGAAAATCGTAGAGAAATGTTTTCGAAATATCTAAAACACACATGCCAACGTAAATTGGTTTGTTGAATTCAATTTTTAAACGATTCATTTGTATTATTATGATATCGGTATCAATAATGGTACAACTATTAAAATTTGGTTGTGAAATGTAATAATTTGCTCCGTAACGTCCTGACCATTTTGTAATTAATTTTATATCACAATATTTTCTAACATTTTCCATGGTTTTTCCGTACACTGAATTGACCATTAGTTTAAAAAAAATAATTTCAAAATCATTGCGACTATTTATTCTTTTTTCGGTGTTTAAATCGATGTACCTTTTTAACCAGTCAGATTGTTTAAATTTGAGAACTCTATGAATTTTTGTAATTTTTAATCCTAAACGTAAAGCTTGTTTTAAACTTTTATAATGTATAATATAATTTTTTTTATCGTAAAGTGTGGTCAATAACTTTTTGTATTTGGTTTTTGCTGCAGGCGGTACTAGATGTTCAGGACATAGAGGTAGATCTTTATGTGTTTCAAAAAGTTCTTTTGGATACTCAAGATCCACCTCGTAAATGTATCCTACATCATCATCCTGATTAGTATTTATTGAATTTAAATCGTTTACCCATTCAAACTCACTAGTAGGTAACATTTGACTCATTGCCATGCCATACAAATTGTTAATGTCAAAGTACATCAGATATGATGTTTCTTGATTAGGATCAAAATCATCACCCATATAGGGATTGTTCGCTTTTCCGTACCGATTTGAACATTGTGAAATACCTCCTCGAATACCGCGCTCTATAAACATTAACATATCAACATCGGTTAAAAGTTCTAATTCTACTTTGGTAACTTTTAGCATGGCATCGAACGAAAGACCTGGTGCTGTATAATAATGTAACGGATCTAATTGATAGGTTGCAAGACAGACTTCTCTAAAATTTTCAAAAATATCAACTAAAAGTAGTACGTCTGTTTTTAGATAAAGTTCTGCATATTCCTGTAAATTTTTAATTTTAAATTCGTTCCAAACGTTAAGAGCATGTTGATACTCTGCTTCAGTTACATTTGTATCGTTTAATCGACTATAAAAATCCTTAATCATCGGTAAATTTGTTTCTTGAAGTTTTTCCCAACTATCTAAATATTCATACGGAAAAATACCTTTCTTTTTCATTAAATTAAATTTTATAGGTTCCGTTCCGTAAAAATTATACGTTATCATTTTTTGATCGTCAGTTAAATACGAGGCGATTTTCTCTAAACTTGAGGACATAAAACGAAAAGAATCTAAAAATCTAAATTGAACTTTTGTATCTTGTACATCTATTGAAAATGAAATGTACCTTTCTTTATTTAATGGTAACAATGAAATTTTTCCCTTAATTCCTCTAGAAAGTTCTTTAATTAAAAAATGACTATCATAACCGGAAAGGTTATGAAATATTACGGGAATAACATGTGAATCTTTAAAATTAATGTTACATTTTGAATGAGCGCTTCCCCTATAAATTCCTGTAAGATGACAATGATCTCGTACTTTTCTATTACTTTCATCATTAGTAAAGGGTAATGAACAAATGTGACAAAATTTAGAATTTTGAAATTCACGTTCATTTTCTATACTCATACTTATAGGTATGTTAGTTTTTAACATTTGATCTACTTCCTGTGCGATATTATTTAATTTTTGAATAAATAATTCTATACAATTTCGTCCAGAAAATAATTGAAAGTTTGAAAGATTTTTATCGTAACTGCAATTTAAATAACACGCTACACTGAAGGCTTCATGTTGTTGAATTTTTTCAGTTAACACTTCAGGTGAAGTATTATTATCTTCACTTGGAATTAAAATACTTTCAAGATCTGCATAAATAGCGAAAGGTACTTTAATTTTATTTCGAAAATTTTTAAATTTTAAAATTTTGTTAGTTTCTTTAGGTAAAACTATTTTTGTGGTATTTAAATTAATACAGTTTAGTAAATGCTGTTGCAAATTTGTAGACGATTTAAATCTATTTAAACATCTATCACATATCCAAGTTTTATTTTTCTTATTAGGTAATTGTCTATTTAATAATTTAGATAAATTTTTAATTAAAACAAAATGATGATTAAAAGTTGATTTAAGAAGTTGATGTTTTACAAAATCATTGTCATGTTCTTCATCATCATTATCATCATTATCATCATCATATTGATCGTTTTTAAGTAATAATAATAAGTTAATTTTTTCAAAGTTATGTTTACTAATTATTAATGGTAAAATTTCCTTATTCGAACCAATTATAAAAATATTAATGGATAAAAAATTTAACGCTTCAAATTTTGAAATATCTTTTAATTGAATTGGAAATGAAATTTCTTTATAATTTAGTATACTTGAAAAATGAGGGTAAGATGTAACTCGATTTGGATTTTTATTTGCAGCTGCAGGATATTTATGTGCCATAATACACCAAAGAAAGCAATAGTCATCATTATTTTTAATATTTAATAAAGAATATGTTGTTTTTAGAAAGGATGGTGTTTCAATGTACGTACCTATCGTTAAAGGTGTAAAACGATTAATATTTACTTTTAAATGTAAAATTTGATAAAGAGCATAACCACTGTCTCTTTCTTGGAATTCTGAAAGTTTTTTTTCAATTTTTTGTATCACATTTTCAGAAAACCATTCTTTTAAATTTGTACCATTATCGATCGGTTCATTTTTTGTAGTGAAATGTTTTACATCAGTTTCCAATGTAGAAGGTTTAACAAAATTTCCGTAAAAAATACAATTTACTTTGAGCATGGAGCGTTCTAGTTCTTTTTTAATTTTAGTGGCAAAACTTTGAAATGCACAATTTAAAAATTTAATCGGATCTTTAAAATCTATGTTTATAATTGCACCAGATTTAATACGATTTTCAAAACACGATTCTAAATCTTTCCAAACTAAATGATTTTTTTTCACGTTTTTCACTGTTTTATGTTTTTGAAATTGTTGTTTGTAATAATTTAAAAGACCCAAAATTGATTCTAATTTTAAAAAATTTACAATTTTACATTTTTTTCGAATACAAATTTCAGTTAACTTAATAAATTTGGTAATACTTTTAAGCCATTTATCAAATTCTCTTTCAGATTTAATTATTCTACTCACTTGTTCAATTTTCTTCAAACCATTTAGAAGTAATTTTTCAATTGGTTTTTTAGTAATTAACGGATTTTGTTGTTGAGGTGTCATCATGCTTGTAACTTTTTTCTTTGAATTTGAATGTTGTTGAGGTGTCGTCATGATTGTACCTTCTTTGAATTTTTTCTGCTTTTATAGGGTTCTATTTGGAGATGATGAAATTTTAGGTGGAGATGGTAAAATTAAAAGGAGATGACGAAATTAAAAATTTAGTGGGATGATGAAATTAAGTGGAAATGACGAACTTAAAAATTTAGTGGGATATTCCAGTTAGTTACTATAAATACATCTTTACAAACTTAGTAACATAGTTACTTAGTACTTTCAATACTAATAAGTTTCTAGTGTAATTGTGATTTGTTAAAACAAAAATGTCAGGTGTTCCTTGTACTATTTTTTTGCGGTCTTTGGATCAACAGAAATTACCACCAAGAATGTTATATGTTGTTTGTAAGGAGATTTTTCGGTAAGTTTTTTTACTTTTTTTACTTATTTGTTCTTAATTAGATTTTTTTCTGTATTACTTAGATATGGTGTTAAGTCACTTAGTATAAATGGTGTTGGCGAAGTTTTGTTAAACTTGCTATATACTCCCAAAATTGAAACGTTACGTCGAAAATTTGGTAATCTGCCGATAAAATACTCTAAGATGAGTTCCGAAAAACAAGAGGACATTGCATTATATAAAATGGCGTTGACGGAATTTAAGTTCGATACGTTAGCAATAGAAGAAGAACCTGTAGTAGTTGTACCATCATCACCACCACCAGCAATAACACCACCACCAGCAATAGCAAGTACTTCTTCTGCATTACCAATAATGCCACCACCACAACCATCAAAACAACCACCATCACAACGATTAAAAAGAAGTTCTGGTGGTGTTAGAAAACAGATTCTGAAAAAAAGAGAACGATCCCGTTCTCCTTCTCACCGTTCTTCATCTCAACAAGAGGCCACACAAAATATTGTATCTTACCTGAACGATTTAGATTGTCAAGAACTTGAAATTTTCTCTCAAGATTTAATTGCAAATCCATAAAAACACTTTTAAGAAAAAACTGTTTAATTTTTTTTATTTTTATTATGGAATTTCAAATGTTGGAATAAATAAAAAAAGTATTCAATTTATTTTGTTGTTTTTATTATTGTAAATAACATTTTTTTAAAAAGCATACATTTTTTCAGTAAACCAAAGATAAGCAACGTTTACGTGAAATTTTGCACAACAACCTCCTTCAAGTTTTCCTAACCGCTGGTGTTCTTTGCATGCATGTTTAAAATAATCTCGTTCATGGACAAAATCCAGATCAGTTTCAGTTAAATTTTCAAAATTGATCACTACAGGATTTTTTATACACTCTTTGATTTTTTGCTGCCCTATGTAATCATAGCAAACAACTAACGCTTCCTCTTCTTTAATTACCTCTCTTAAAAATCCACTTAAGTTGTCCATGGCTATGAATTCATCCTCTCTTAATCGCATGTTACAATTTTCATATTCCAATCCGTGCACCTTCATTGATTGACAAATCTCATTCTTACCGCTTTCGTTTAACATGTCGTAGGGTACATTTTGGCTCACCATTCGATGATGAATTTGTTTTCTTATAGTGTCGTATATTGCAACTTCTCTTACCAGGAACCGAACGGTTTTTGGGAGGTTGTTACTTTTGTACCCTTGGACATCAACGATATACATTTTTTATGTTGTGCAAGAAAAACTTGTATTGCTTAGAGAACGCTGGTTGCTACTGAATTTAATTACAATTTTTTCTTCTATTTATATGCAAAAAGTAACCTTACGTGGGAAAAGAATCATGATTTTACCCAACTATTAAATGTGTCATCGAAACCAAGCCATTTAACAAAGATTTTATTTTTAGAACGTTTTAAAATGCGCTCAATTAGGTATACATCAGAATATTTCGCTTTTTGTAATTGCTCTTTATAAAAACAACCGTGAATGTGTTTATTATTTAAATCTTTTAAATGATAGGTGATTGGATTTGTTAATCGAATTTCGGTTATTGTAAAAATTTCTGTAGACCAATTAGGCATATATTTTTTAGCAAATGTTCCCCTGACTTTGGAGATACGTACTTTATCTCCAATTTTAAATTTTTTATTTTTTATTAACGTTGGATCAACTGTTTTAATTCGACTGTACACTGTATTTAAAATTTGTTTTTCATTTTTTTCATTGACTTCTATAGGCTTCATTCCAATTGTATTATGTTTTGAATTATTATAATCATTTACAATTTTTGGTAAAATTTTTAACCACTTATAACTACCTTGTAAATTAAATTCTTTCCACATCTTATGTTTAAGCGTTCGAATTACACGTTCCACAATTGCTGCTTTTTTTTCACTAAACGTACTATAATGATTAATTTTATATTTTTGCATCATTTTCATAAAAAACTTATTATAAAATTCAGTTCCATGATCCGTTTGAAGATTTAATGGTGGTGTTATTTTTAATTTCTTAAAAATACTTTCAAACACCTTACTGACTTCAGGACCAGATTTAGATTTTAATGGTAACGCCCACACAAATTTAGAAAAACAATTTATTACTACTAAAATATACTTATAACCAGGATTTTCATCTTGGAAATTTTGCATATCAGCTAGATCCGCTTGCCAAAAATCGTTTAAAGATTTTAAAATGTACTTTCTTCTTGGAAAATTTATTCTTGCTAATTTATGAATTTCATTTACAATTTCTTTTCTCTCCACTTCATACGAGTTTTTTTTAATTTTCATTCTATCACTTTAGCTTCTTTTAATTCTTCAATAATGGAATTAATTTCATTCCTATGTGCATTATTTCCAGCTGATTCTGAAGCTAACAATAATCTTAATCTATCGACCAATTCATTAATTGAATTCCAATAAATATAATCTATTTTATTATTATTAACTTCCATAAACAGACCTTTTCCACTACTACTATTACTACTACTGTTGCTACTAATAGAGGGTCCAATAATATATTTATATTTTTTCGTTTTATTACCATCTATTTGTTGATTGGCATTATAATGTCGTCGGCAGGCATTTGTTTTATTCACAATTTGTAAATAATTTTGTCTATCATCCGTTGTGTAATCCAGTGGATTCTTTTTAAATAACAACTCGTACAAACCTTTTGTTCCTTTATATCTTTTATTTTTTATTAGTACGTCTTTACCATCAAAATCTAAACTTGAGTCGCCAATAAAAAGTTTTTCACTAGGAGGATCAAGTCTTACACCGTATTTATGATCATATTCTTTATTTTTTTCATCTTTATACATATCATGAAGATATTTTCTAGGTAGTGCATCATATTGTTCTAAATAATCAATATATGATTTTTCTAATACATTTTTCTTATGAATCCTGTCATTAGAAATTTCTGAAGAAAATGGTGATGCAATTGGACTTTGTTCATCAATATGATCATCATTATCATAATCATCATCATCATCATCAATATCATCAAAATCATTATCATCATTTTTATCAATTTCAGAAAATGTTGGTAGAGAACTTAATCGTTTCTTAATTACTGGTTTTCTTTTTAGGAGTAGTTTTTTTCGTTTTAAAAAAGTTTTAGGTGTAACCATAGTTTCATCCTCTTCCTTTATTTTTGTGTTATTGCTAGCAGTAGGTTTTTCGTTCAATTTATTTTCTATGTTTCTCAAATGTTTTGTAATTGGATTAAACATAGTTTCCTGTTCCATTTCACCATAACGTAAAAGATTTAATTTATTTCGTATAGTTTTTCGTTTTTTGATGAGTCTTGTCTTCAGTTCTTGTTCATTCATCTTTCTAATATGATGCGATGTTGGAGATTAGGTTACTTATATATGCTATCTGATGAGGTACCTGATGAGGTCTGATGAGGTGTCTGATGAGGTATCTGATGAGGTCTGATGAGGTACCTGATGGGGTCTGATGAGGTCTGATGAGGTCTAATGAGGTATCTGCGCTTTATTGATCACCCTTTATATCCTTTATATATAAATCAAAACCCTTTCTATATCTTCCATTATTTACTTTATAATTTTTAAATATTGATAAAAATTGAAAAGAATTATCATCTTGTTTTCCTCCTCCTTCCCAACATAAAAAACAAATTTTTTTAAATTTATCAAAATTCATATCAACATTAACATGATCTCTATGAATGAGACTTAAATTTTTATCATCTTGCTTAAAAACAATTAAAACATTGGCATTATCTCTTAGCAAATGTTTAGGAATTTTTGCATAAGTTTGGGTAAGATAAAAACAATCGACTTGACTGTGTCTTCCCATACTGAAATATGCTTGAATTAAAGCACCTGCTTTTTTTTCGGTTGAAACATCATCAAATATAAAGATTGAGTTAGGTTTAACCTTTGAAGGGTGTTCTATGTTTTCACCTGCTGTATCGTACGCATAATAACCTATACCTTTTAGTGGTTTCAACAGTTCCTCTAGATATCTGTACTTATCTTGTTTGAGCGATTTTGAATATATATAAACATTTTCAAATTTCAATCCATTTTCGTGTTCAATCAGATTTATCATAACGTTAGTTTTACCACACTCTGACGGTCCTACTAAAATACAGCGTATTGTGGATGGAAACAGTTCTCCATGCTTTTTAAAATTACTCTTCTTATTTAAACTTAAACTTTTATCTTCAATTTTAAGTGTTGTCTTTTGTTTAATTAATTTCATTTTTAACGTCTTACTTAATCTGCTTGAGCGTTAGTAGTAGTAGACGTCCATACTAGTACGGAGGTATGAAGAATTATAGTGGCAAAGGTCTTTTAAATAAAGTTATAAATAACTTACCGTTTGAACTTCATATACCTACCTATCGTTTTTGTGGACCAGGTACTAAATTAAAGAAACGATTAGCACGTGGTGATACCGGGATTAATCCTTTGGATGACGCTTGTCGTGAACATGATATAGCCTATTCAGAAACTAAAGACGATTTATATAGTAGACATAAAGCAGATGAGGTGTTAGCTGCAAAAGCGTTTAAAAGATTTCGTTCAAAGGACGCTAGTATCGGTGAAAAAATGGCAGCATTAGGTATAGTTGGTGCTATGAAGACAAAAGTGAAATTGGGTATGGGTTTATCATCACCAAAAATTAAAAACAAATATCAACATTTATTAATGAAAATAAAATCAAACATTACAATGACATTAAAAAATGTTGAAAAATGTATAGATTTACTAAAAGAAAATAAAGCAATATCATCATCATCAAAGACGAAACCAAAAACTAAAAAGAAAAAATTAATAATAGATAATACTACGAAGGATACACCACAAATGATTGAAATTAAAAGAAAAAGAGCAAACAAAAATATATCAATGGAAATTGATAGTGATGATAATATTGATGATAACATTAAAGAAACAACAGTACCTTCAAGAAAACGAAAATTGCAAAATTTAAATGTAATAGATGATCTTATTTTAAACAAAAAAACTAAAACTTTTGATTTTAATGAACCTCTTAATACATCAAAATCACAAAAACGAAAAATGTCTGATTTTGATAATGAAATTTTTCCTAAAAAACTTAAACAAATTTAAAAATCAAGTATAATAAATATTAACATCATTAGCAAGAGAACCTTTGTAAGGTGTAGACTTCATTATGGTAAAATATAATAATGATGGTGATGGTGGTAGAAAAAGAAAGAAAAAAAGTAAAACCAAGAGATCAACAAAGACAAAAGTTAAAAAATCAAATAAAAAAAAGTTGTGTTTATCGAAAGCAATCTCAAAAATTAAAGAGAAAGTTTTAAAAATGAAACCCAACACATTGAGTGAGGCAGTACAAGTCGCACTGAAAAGGGCTAAAAAATTAAAACAAAGAATTAAACCATCAAGAGTGATAAAAATTCCAAAGCATGGTGGTATTTTACCCTTAATTCCTATTTTTGCCGGTTTAAGTGCATTAGGTGCACTTAGTGGAGGTGCAGCTGGTATTGCAAAAGCTGTTAATGATGTACGATCAGCGAAGGAACAATTAAAGGAGTCTGAAAGACATAATAAAATGATGGAAGCTATCAGTATGGGAAAAGGACTTTATTTAGGACCCTATAAAAAAGGAATGGGTCTTTTTTTAGGCATGAAAAACAACCAAAATTAAATATTATACCTAATAATCGTGCACTTAGCAATGAAGATTTGATAATATACGCAACCAAAATTTTTAAAATACCATATTTTCGTGGAGTTTTTATGCGAAATAATTTACCAAAAAAACCTCGAAAGAACGAATGTGGAATAGTCAATTTAGATGGTATTGAAGGTCCTGGAACACATTGGGTTGCTTATAAAACAATTAAAAATAATAATATTACCACCATAGAATATTTTGATAGTTTTGGAAATCTACGACCACCAATAGAACTTCAAAAATATTTTCAATTTGCTAACGAGAATCATGTTAAAATAATTTATAATCATAAAATACATCAAACATATAGTACAGTAAATTGTGGTAAAAAGTGTATCTTATTTTTATTGAATAAATACGAGTAAAACAATAACGATTTCTTCAGTTAACCATACCCCTTTCACCAGCTTAGATACAATGGCGGCTTCTTATAGTATTAATTTATTTGATAGATCGTCAAGATTGACTGCAGACTACTATCCACCAATAGTTTTAGATCAGAAAAAAACGTACGTTTTGGGTTTAATAAATTTTGTTGCATTTAATTCAATACCGAACGTCGATGAACAAAATAATAAGTTTCATATTGGACCACATGAAATAATAATAGATACAGGTTCTTATGAAATTAAAAATATTGAAGCGTATATCTATGAACGAATAAAATTCCTTAATCTTGAAATTGAAGAATATAATAAAACAGAACAAAATGAACTGAACCAATCTAAACAACAACAGCAACAACAACAAAAACAACAAAAACAACAATCATTAATATTCCAAGAAACAACAAAACCAGTAAAGGTAATAGGATCTAACAAAGCTAAGAAGAAGGAACTTATTGCATTAGTATTAAGAGCAAATTTAAATACGTTAAATTATGAAATTAAAAGTAATTTTCCAATCTACTTCGATAAAAACAATTCGATAGGTTCAATGTTTGGTTTTGATAAAAAAATATTACATCCAAATAAAACACATATTTCCGATCGTCCAGTTAACGTATTTGATTTAAATGCAATTTGTATTAATTGTAATCTGATTACAAACTCTTACAGTGGAAGTAAACCAGGTCATATCATACATATGTTTTATCCATTAGCTGCACCAGGTTACCGAATTGTGGAGAATATTAAGAATGTCATTTATTTACCAATTAATTCACATTATATTGACAAAATTATCATTGAAATACAGGATCAAAATGGAAAACTAATCAATTTCAGAAATGAAATGGTGTCGGTCGGACTACATTTGAAAGAGTTGAATTTGTGAAAAAATGGTTTTTCAATATTCTTTAGTTAATCCAACAATAAAAACAAGTACTAGTAATTTAGATAAAATAAATCATAGTGTGCAAAATAGTAACAGTCGTCAAAAGTTCGTGAAAGACTTAACACCACAAAATAAACAATTTTTAATTGCCTTAGGATTTAAAGTGCTTCAGAGAAAAAGAAAAAATGAATTTTAACGTATTGAATGTTAACGAAAGTGTCTACAATGATAATTCAATAACAAATTGTGAACTACATAGTCATCCACCCTATGCAAATACAACATTAAATAATTCTGATGAAATTCGTATTCCAATCCAAACGCAAGATATCTACACTTTACCCTCTCAAAGTTTACTTTATATTGAGGGTAAACTTTTGAATTCAACTGATTCAAAAGCTAGTGCTACGTTACATTTAATAAATAATGGTATTTTATTTTTATTTGATGAAATCAGGTATGAAATCGGTGGATCGGTAATTGATAGAGTACGTAATCCTGGTATCACATCCACAATCAAAGGTTACAATTCATTTACAAATAATCAATGTATCAAACTTAATAATGCTGGTTGGGATAATAATACTAATCCGAAGATTACTGATGCAGCTGGTAATTTTAATGTTTGTATACCACTTAAAATTATACTTGGATTTTGTGAGGATTTTAAGAAAATTATTATAAATATACGTCAAGAATTGGTTCTAATACGAAGTTCAGGAGATTTAAATGGAGCAATTAGTACGAAAGATGATAATACTGAAACACCATCAATACAACTTTTAAAAATATTATGGAAAATACCGCATGTACAAGTAGCTGATGTTGAAAAATTACAACTCATGAAATACATCGAGAATGGTAAAGATCTTGAAGCGGCATTTAGAACTTGGGAGTTGCATGAATTTCCAATTTTACAAGAAACTACAAAACACACATGGAACGTAAAAGCAACAAGTCAAATGGAAAAACCTCGCTATGTAATTGTTTGTTTCCAATCCGGTCGAAAAAATAATCTTAAAAAAGATATGAGTAAATTTGATCATTGCAATTTAATTAATATGAAATTGTATTTAAATTCTGAAACTTATCCCTATGATAATTTAAATTTAAATTTTGGTAAAAATCAGTACTCTATTTTATATGAAATGTATAGTAAATTTCAACAATCTTATTATAACAAAATTGATGGTGAACCATGTATAAATTTTTCAAATTTTAAGACTACCACTCCGATGTGTGTAATTGATTGTTCACGTCAAAACGAAACATTAAAATCAGGCAGCGTAGATATTAGATTAGAATTCGAAACATCAGTGAATATGACTTCCAATACTACAGCATTTTGTCTCATTATTTACGATCGTTTAATTAAATACAATCCCCTCACAAATGTTGTAAGAATATTTAAGTAATTTTTTTAAGTAACTACTTTTAGTATATTGTAAACCTTTGTACTGTGTGCACTAAAAATGAATAAAGTATCATCGATATTAATAATATTACTTTTTGTAAGTTATTTTAACTATGTAAAAAGTACTAACGAAACTTCAACACCACCATCATCATCATCATGTGATTCTTACAAAGACCAAATTGAAATTTTACAAACTGAAATAAATACCCTTTATAATACATCTTTAAATCTTTACAAAGAATATAATTTAAATTTGGAAGAATGCAACGATTTGTATACAAACGAACTAGACGCTCATGATGAATTGATGGATTCATTAGAACTATGTCAAAATAGTTTAAAAAATTCAAGCCAAGATGTAATTCATACACAAAAAAATCAACTTATACGTGAACAAATTGAATTAAATGCACAAATACAAGGATTAAATAGGTCACTACGAATGAAAGAAGAAAAACTTCTCGCTTCATATGATTTAATTAATGAATACAAAACCAATTCCACAGAAGCAAAAAATCAGATAAACGAGTTAAGTATTGATATACGTATGATAGATGCTGATTTAACAAGTTGTAATAAAAAATTATCAAATGTAACAGCTCAAGTACTTCAAGAATTTAAAAAAAATGATGACTTCGAAGAAGGAATTACAGATTGTCTTGAGAGAGAAAATCAATGTATAAGTAAACGTCGTAAATGTAATCAATTTTTAAATAATTGTAGAAGAACAAGAGTAAAAAATACTTCAAACTAAATATTATATAATTAAAAAATAAAGATTATTATAAAAAAACTGTGTTTTTTAAATAACAAAAAAACCTCAATCTCCTTGAAAAATTGTAAAAGTTGGGAACCTTTAAAAATTGTAACAACATATAAATTAAAAAAATAAAAAGCGCACGCAAGATGCTAATTTTATTAGTAAAGTGTATCAACATATAAATTAAAAAAACCTTAATCTCCCTGAAAATATTGATTAATTACTAAAAGTGTTGATTTATTCGGAACCTTTAAAAATATTAATAACATATAAATTTTAAAAAATGAAAAAAAGAGCATGCAAGATGTTAATTTTATTAGTAAAGTGTTGATTTATTTGGAACCATTAAAAATGGTATTAACATATAAATTAAAAAAAAAAAACGAAAAAGCGTATATTAATTACTAATAATTGTATTGGCGCGCCGAGAACTAATTATACATAATAACGTCATATCCTATTTTTTTTATATCCTAGAAAACTTGACGCCTCATAATTCACACATGTCGTGCAACAAAGTAATATGATAATTTTATTACCTCAGCAAAATGAACAAAAAACCGCAAGTCCAGCAATGACAGAGCGAGTCCGTAAAGTATAAAAAACGGAGCGTACGTACCGCAATCGTAGTCGCGTCGTAAAGTAGCGATTGATTTCTATGTTGTACTTCAGCCGATACCAAAAAATAAAAAATAACCCTAAAAAATTAAAGAAGCCTAAAATGTAAGTAAATCTCTAACTTTTGATTTGTTAATTAAGTCAGAAATTTATTTTTAGCAAAAATACAACAAATTTTCGAAGGAAAAAAGTATGTGTGGGAAAATATTGTGAATTTTAAGCATTTATCATTAAATTTTTTAGCCTTGGTCAACATTCCGAAAATTTGTAGTATTACTATGTGTTTCATTACTTTGTCTTCTAGTACCCAACAATAAATAAACAGATTTTTTATCTTGTGTGTGTTTGATATATGTTCCTTAAGAGTTTAGTTTACGAATCAAGACAACTTTGGTTGCCTATTTTATGAATCAAGACAACTTTATAAACATTAAAATTAGTAACGAGTTTTTTTTGCGTTTAAGCTAATTATTCAAGTTATATCCTCAAAAGTGTAGTTTTCTTTTCAAGCCCAACTAGCTCAGTGGTAGAGCAGGAGACTTTTATCTCATGGTCGTAGGTTCGATTCCTACGTTGGGTCAACTTATAGCACGATTCGGAGCAAATCTATAGTCCTATACGGTAACTATCTATATTCACCCTATCTGTATTTACCTGTATTGAAAGGTCGATTTCCGTAATGTTATATAGATTTGCGCGGCACGTGCTATAAGTTTTTTTACAATTACGCGAACGTGAAGTTATTGCGCGCCAAAACTTGCCGCCGCAACCCAACACTCAACAACTTTGGTTGCCTACACGATCAAGCAAGCCTAAGCTAGCCTTTTTTTTACCCGCCGCCTCAAATTGCACCAATCACAGAGCTCCATTTCTAAAATTCAAATTTGAAAATCCAAATTCAACCAATCAGCACCGAGTTAGAAATTCAAATTCGACCAATCACAGACCTCCATTTCAAAAATTCAAATTTGAAAATTCAAATTCAACCAATCAGAGACTTGCGGCGCCGAGTTATAACGGTCAAATCAGAACCAAAACCGTTAAAATCACTTAAACCACGCCCACTCAACTTCGAGCCAAATTCAAATTCAACCAATCACAGAGCTCCATTTCAAAAATTCAAATTTGAAAATTCAAATTCAACCAATCAGAGACTTTCCCGCCAAAAGTAACGGTTTGTGTCACCGGAGCCCGCCAGCTTAACTACTTACGTCGGTCAAGCTTAAATCGAGATAAAAAAGGAAGAGAGCGTCCTGTTGGAATGTCTGACTATTTATGCTCCTGTCCCCACCACTATTAATTCGCGTTTTAGAAACTTTATTGGGGGTTCGAGACTATTTTTTGGTTTACGGCAAGATGGTCGATGGAATGTGGGTTTTTTCCTTATGGCCTCGTCCCTAGCTGTACGTGCACATTGTCCTTTTCGGCGTTTTTACGAAAAGGCGGTTAGGCGCTGCAGTTTAGGGATGTAAACGGGTGGTAACCAGATGTGGGACACTTTTCTGTGGCATGCGTTCCAAAGAGAAAGTTCCAAACTTCAACATGGCCGTAATGGTGACTTCCGGCATCTTCGGCCGTTGAGACCGTGCAGAAAACCAGATGCGATAAAAACCACGGTTTTGCGTCGCGTCAAATATATCGCCTTGTCGTAAAAAATCTATCTGATTTTTTGGGCGACCAATATTATCCTTAAAGTCCCATTGTTTAAACCACAGCCGTTTAAATAATCTGCCTCTGGAAAAAGTGTGATCTATTGCGTAATCCTTCGAGTGGCAGGTAGTCACAGGTAGTCAGATCCTACTTAGCGTCATGGGCTTGCGTCCTTTAACACTTTTGTAATCCTCTTAGGTGGCGGGTGTTTTTCCCAACGATAAACTTTCGGAAAACTCCCGCAGAGCAATTACCGTGAGTTAATGGGATTTCGCGAAACGGTAACAATTATCGTAAGTAAATTTAAAGTACTTGCTATTAGACCGGGAGCTCGCGACATTTTTTGGTCTCCGATTTCATATCATACAGCATGCCTTTTGGAGGAGAGAATATTTACCCCATAAGAACAAAGAAAAGCGGGTACTAAACCCCCGCACGCTTTCCGATCATATGAATTATTGCATTTCCATTTTCACAAAAAATTGGTGTTTTTCTCTGATTTAATATTGCATGCCCTTTTAGCAAAAGATAGTTAAAATAAATTTAAGTCTTGAAAATTATAGGCATGCGATTCGCACGGTCCCAAAGGGCTCAAATGGTCATGTGATCTTGTAATAAAAAGAATATGATTTTCCGCGTTTTCATAATGCATGCCAATGGAAAGAATTAAAGTTTATGTCATAAAACCCCCATAAAAAAATTGGCATGCGGCCCTCGTTGGCTTAAGGGTGAAAAATTTTGGAAAAGTTTGTGGAATGATACTGAAGTTTAAAATTTTCACCAAACTTCAGTGTCATTCCACATAACTTTTCCTAAATTTCAACCCATGAGTCAACGAGGGGCCTACGATTTTCAAGACTTAAATTTATTTTAACTATCTTTTGGTAAAAGGGCAAGCAATATTAAATCAGAGAAAAACATCAATAGGCCGAGAGTGCTCTTGCCCCAAAAATGCACTTGCACCGGTTTTATTAAAACTGCTAGTTCAAAGCTATAAAGTTTTTTGAAAATTTAATAATTTGTAAAAAATAATAAAAATACATTGGGAAGGTGTTAGGAGCTTTTCCTCTTCCACGACTGAAACTTTTAATGGGTTCATTTTAAAGGTTAAAGGTATTGAAACGAGAAATCGCTTTGTTAGCTTAGACATTTTCTGGTGTTTTTCCTGCAAATCATTTTTCTTCAATGAAGTTCTTGATCTCAAATGTGCAGTTTCTAAAAGTAGCTTTAGAAGGTTTAAAAATATCTAGATTTTTGGGAAACGTTTAGCAGTTTCAGTTACTCAAAAATTGCAATCAAAGCAATTAGGTTAAAAGCTTCAAGGTCCTTTGGGAATCGCATGTCTATAATTTTCAAGACTTAAATTTATCTTACTATCTTTTGCTAAAAGGGCATGCAATATTAAATCGGAGAAAAACACCAAATTTTTGTGAAAATGGAAATGCAATTTTCCATATGATCGGAAAGCGTGCGGGGGTTTAGTACCCGCTTCTTTTTGTTCTTATAGGGTAAATATTCTCTCCTCCAAAAGGCATGCTGTATGAAATCGGAGACCAAAAATGTCGCGAGCTCCCGGTCTATATGTTTTTATGTCTCCTAAATTTTTGATAGGATACAGAATAATTCCTCACTCCTTTTAAATTATTAATTTCCAACAAAAAATTAAATCAAATAATCTTTAAATTTACCTGTCAAATAAGGAAAGTCAAATATGTGGTATTAATTTTTGTGAAGATATGAAAAGATTTATCAAAAATTGTGGGCTTTTCGGAATATCTGGTAGGATACACGATACCTTATCACTAGTTTTACACTAAAAATCTGCAACTTAAAATCTAGAAACTGAAACCTTAAATTAAACTGTCACTGTTAAGACTTCTATGTTTTCTGTTGTTATAACAACGATTCAATAAGAAATCATTGTCACCAACTGCTAAAAAAATAAAGAAATATTTGTACGTCGAATAATTTCCAAATTTATTTAATTTTTGCGCAAATTATAAAAAATAGTATAAGCAACTCGTTCATAAGTCAATTATTGCACTCGTGCATTAAAAAACTCGCCGTTACGCGGCTCGTTTTTTAAACTTGGACGCGTGCAATAATACTTGACTTATGAAACTCGTTGCTTGATATACTATTAAAGTCCTACTTTTATTCTATATTCATTATAGAACACCCACTTACTTATTAAAAAATTAACTTTTAATTAATTTACTTCAGTTGTCACAAAAAGATTAGGTAAATGTATATTACAATACATTTTGACAATAATTACAAAATCAAAAAAGATATGTGCATTGTGCATGATTGCAGTCGATGAAAGTAAGAACAAATGGAGAAAGCTATTGAAAAAAGTACAAAAAAATTGAAATACCAACAAGAAATCAAAAGGAAAAACAGAAAAATGGAACGAAAAACGAAACTACTTATTGAATGCCTTGAATTTTCAAAAAAAATGTGTGCCTTCTCCCATACAAGTTATTAAATACATTGATAATAACGTTTTCCACATTCCCAGGATCAAATTTGGAAATACAATAAAAAAATTGCACCTAGAACATGGAAAAAATATAATATAAAATAATAAAAAATGTAATATACAGGGTGTTTCTGAACAAGAGTCGAATAATCTACGAATGGGTTTTTGGACCAATTTTAAGACAAAAAGTAAGAATAATTTTTTGTGCTAAAATGCTCCATTTCGGAAATGCAGGCCATTGAAGTTTACTCATTTTTTTCAATTTCTTTAATATTTTTTTTAGTTTTTTTTCAGACTCCTAATTATACTTGTATTCTTCAAAACATTCCTAATTTTATATAATTTTGCACAGAAATAAAATAATTTTATTTGATTTTGAAGACATTTAAAAATTCTTACTTTTTGTCTTAAAATTGGTCGACCCCATTCCTAGATTATTCGACACTTGTTCCGAAACACCCTGTATATAGGGTGTTCATTTTAAAAGGAGCCACCCTAAATAACACTCAAAAAAATAATTTAATTTAAATATGCCGTGAGGGGTCAATTTTTATTTTTAGAGGGACGTCTATTTACAATGAAATTAAAGTTGTCTTTGCAACCCCCTACATCATTATTTTAAATGGGAATGGGGGTCGAGTGACACATCATTTTAAAGGTCTTTTTATACTGAAAATAAAAATATAATTTGTTTTGGCTCTATTTTAATTTAGTCATTTACAGGACACGATAAAAGAGAAAAGGAAAGTGTAATTTATAACAAAGAAAATTATAAAAAAATGGTGTAACTGATTTCTTTTCAATAGTTATAAATGATTAGCTTTTGTTAAGCTAAATGACTTCTTTCATGGTCAAAACTTAAAAATTTATCCAAATGTGATTTAAAAGTACATAAATAATACCATTATTAAATACTTTTTTTTTTAATTTTTAGCTAGGTTAGGAATCAAAAAGTTGCCAAAAAAATTATGACTGCCATTATTAAGGTAAAAAATGCATTCAAATGATGTATCACTCGACCCCTATTCCCATTTAAAAAAATTAAAAGGGTGGCTCCGTAGGGAAGGGGGTTGTAATGACAACTCTTATTTCATTGTAAAAAGATGTCCCCCTAAAAGTTAAAATCGACCTGTCGCGGCATTTCGATTTTTCGGATTTTTCGATTTTTCGATTTTTCGATTTTTCGATTTTTCGAATTAAAAAGATTTTTTATTCAAAAATTTGTTTAAAAATTTAATTGTTTTTTATATCATTGTTTAAGTGACATGAATTTCTATCGATAATGAGTAAAAAAAGTGGGGGCTTCCATTTAAAAAAATCGCCGATGACGTCATTGTTAAAGCACCAGTGACGTCATTAATATTTTTTTTATATCAAAAGATAAAGAATCTTTAGAGAAGACTTTAGGTTGGCGGAATTGAGTGTTCGCCCATTGGAAAATTTACATCACCCGTTTCAACCACACTCGAACTCCTCACACCCCCAAACGGACGACGAAAAACAAACTCCTTGATTCGAACATTCTTAGGCCAGTTGTCAGGATTAAGAATTGCATCAACAGAATCAGATTTAATTCTAAATGATGAAACCTTGTTTGAAGATTTGGGTGACGATATGGATGATTCCTATGATTTTTAAAACTCATTTTCTTGTTTTGGATACTGTTGAAAATACTCAACTGACTAATATGAAAATAATTTGTGCAATAATTTTAAAATAAGAAAACTTTCCTATTTATACAAAATTGGGAAGTATTAGATGGTGGGGTTAAAAGTCCTTGGGTCTTGGTGGGTGGTGGGGTGAGTACCTGAACTGTAAGTAGTAATGATTAGATCATTTATGCTAATCCCTATTATTCTCTTTAGGTATTAGTATTAAGGCATTACCTGGGTTTAATTTGAATAATAGTTTTGCTTAGCAAATATGGAATCTAGAAAATATCAAGATCAAAACATGATATCAACAATTACATATTATTTTATTATCAACAATTACATATTATTTTATGTTTTGATCTAAGTAAGATTAATTAGAAAAATTAATTGAATACGTTAAAAAGTTCTTTATTGTAACATAATTATTTCTGTTTATACATAACTATAGCTTGAAAAAGAGCCAAAAACAGGCTCGAAACTAATCGCAGAATAAATGAAGTAATAGAGTTGCTTCTTGTATGTCCCAATACCATCAAAATCCTTATGAATTTAACATCGGGACGTCATCTATATGAATTTTCAATATTTTATACATTATCATTTTTAAGAAATGCAATAATAAAAATTCAGATGGAAGAAGAAACTGTTACAATTTTACTACTCAATAATAGCTGACTTTACAAGAATAGTAGGTTTTAATTAAATATTTCAAAATTTTCTAAAATCCGCATAACCTTCTTGGCTTAATTTGTCTCTAGTTCCAAGAAATCATAAGAAAATTTTGTCATCGCAGATCGAAGAGATTCAAAATTCTAAATTTTATAGCAAAAATTACTGCCAACTTCGCTGTTTTGTAAACGTTTTTTAATTTTTTTACGTCATGGCCTGAAATTATATCGCATATATTTATAAATTAAAACATATTATTTTGCAAATTATAAATTTTAAATATTAAAATTTATTGTAATTACGCTTAGGGTTTCCAGGTATAATATCTAGTAATGAGTATCCCTTTAATGAAGGATGAAGGGAGGGGCTTAAAAATTAATCTTGGCTATGCTTAAATAGACAACAATATTATCAACTGCTAACATTCTTAACTGATCTTTGAAAGAAGTAAGAAGTCTTCATCCCCAAAATTTTAATTTTACCCATATTTTGATTACAAGTTATTCTACATTTAACCAACACGAGGTGAGTTTATTTTATTTCGTATATTTACAATATTTCTATGAAAATTTCCAATTATTTTGCTTTATTAGATTTTTTGATTTAAACTAATTTTTATTATTGTTTTCAGTTCATTGGATGATTTCATCGCTGAGTTGGAAAAATTCTTTGAAGTGCAAGACGATGTCAATCAAAGAATTACTTTTCAATAATTTTATTAGAAAAATTCACTATTTTTTTTTATTTATTTATAAATGCTTGAGTTAGGTATATTTTTCCAAAAACCTCAATTCTCATTAAATGTTGATGATTTAGGTATATTATATATTAAATTATATGAATATCTTGAATCAGTAGAGTCACATTTTCTAATTTTTTTATTAAAAATATTTCAATACATCAATTTTTCTAATTTTCAGATAAATCAGAATAATCTACACAAATACGTGGAGCCTCAGCAACAACAATTTACAAATAATTTGGCCCCACCAACAAGTGCAAATTATCAACCAATAATGAGATTCGAAGGTAAGTTTCTATTTACAGCAAGTTTTATAAATTTAACCAATCCATTATACAGGGTGTCCCAATAAAAGTTACTGAGGTAAACTAAACCTTTATCCAAAAATATAAGGTGCCCCACGTTTCCGTTCAGATTTTTTTATACAGGGTGTCCCATTTGAAGTTATTTTGTTCGAATACAAAATGACAAAAAATTGAATATCGCATCCTTCCTGCGCTATCTTGAAAATAACAAGAAATTGCGATTTTTTAATTATTTGAACTATATTTATAAAATTTGTCGAAAGGGGCCTTTCAAAGTTGAAAGTTTATACTCGATGATTAAATAATACAAAATTAACATAACATTTTTTGTTACAGATTTACAGCCAAATCTCTTACCACCACAACAACAGCCTACGACTCCACCAAACACTAGGCATGAACGCACTGCCTACACTTCATCTCAACTAGATGAACTGGAAAAAGAATTTCTGAACAATAAATATATTACCCGTCTCAGTAGAATTCAACTCGCCAATAGAGTAAACCTCACTGAACACCAAATAAAAATTTGGTTCCAAAATCGTAGGATGAAGTCCAAGAAGGAACAAAATAAAGAAACAGTATCATCCCCAATTGTAAGCCCTACACTTAGCTTAAGCTCCAACTCACCAAATCCCATGAGAGCAATCAAAACCGAAAAAGCTCAACAAGCCATTGTTGAAAGGTTGCCATCACATACTTCAGTAACACAAGTCGCTCAAGTACCTCAACAATACATTCAACAAATATCAACCGCAACAACTTCGAATTACAACCCAAATCTATACCAATACGAATTACCACAAAACTACGGTAATTTTTCCAATAATTTTTATAATAACATGCCGCAAAGTGGTTGCAAGAATTTTTTGAAACCCGAGAATGTTACTCCTCCTTCAGATCAGGAACAATTGGATGTCGTTAATGAACAATTCGATTACAACTTCGATCCTTCTATTGATGTTTCATGGTTCGGTGCTTCAAGTTTAACGAGCCTAATAAATTTGTACGCCATTGACTAGATTAATCAGAGTGATTGTCTATGTATATTCTCTAGAAGTATTAGTTATTAAGTCATGTATTAATTTTATTTTTGTGACAAATATTACTTTATTATAATTGTTTGTACGTATATTTTGTTAAATAGACCAGTTTAATGCAATTAAACTATTTGTTCTCATATAAATCTTCACAATGCTCTTAAAAGTGGCACTAGTTTCGTGTACACCCGGTATAAAAGAATTCATAAAGGTGACTCATCTTTCGCTTACTCGCGGTGTAGTGGTCAAAAAAACCAATTGGACAAAAACAAAATCCAAAGCATAATTAATTTAAAAAAGAATGATGAGTATAATATACAGTGTCCTATAAAAATCATGGAAATTTTTCACATATTAATATTGTTGCAATTTCCTAAGAAGTCGAAAAAATAGTAGTTCATGAGAAACTTTTTGTACTTAACAATTACTACGGTTACATGCAATATTGAAATCGGATTGAAAACAATATGGTTACTTCTTATTTAAAGATTTTTTTGGCACACCACTCAAAGTCGAAGATATCGTTTTAAATACGTTTATAAAACTGCATGTAAACGTGGTGAATGGTTTTAATTTGGATTTAAGTGTCTTAAAATAATGATAGATGCAAGACATTTTTATACAGGGTGTCCCAATCTGAGTTACTTCACATGGGTATTTTTGTTATTAATAAAGTTACAGATTCGGTTAAATGTCCAATGCTTTGCAGTGTTACACTTATTCAGATGACGTTTAAAAAAATCAAATATTCCGAGCAAAAAAAAATTGTAAACTGCGGCCGCCGGCCCTAATGCAGCGGCGGCCCACCGGGAATGTCTCGGTGTCCCGCCGGTCGTATCCGGGCCTGATGAGATGCCTCTTGATGAACAAAACGAATATGGTAAAAATTATGTATCCATTAAAACACTTATTTCTGTTTTTATATTAAATTTGTTTTGAAGGTAATTTTCAGAACAACATTCTTTTTTAAAATAGAAACATATATTTCGACTTTTATTCGAAACTTCCAAATCAATTATTTCGGTTTTAATGAATTTATTATTCCTTCTTATGCATATTTATGCATATATAGGGTATCAACAGGAATAAGTTGCATAGCGTATCATTTTTATTTGACGCAGTGAAATAATACTTGTTAATTATATTTAACCTCAAAAAGACTTATTCTTACGCATATAATTTTTTCGACCATTTTGTATTTTACTCTAAACATTACATTGTCCCCGATAACATTTAATGTAAAAATAATTATAATCTCAAATTGATTACGAACGAAATTATTGTTTACAGTAAAAATTAAAATGGAGCTGTGTAGAGGTGTGTCGAAAGTTTTATGAAATGATGACGAATCAATAAAATAACTTTAAATTTAAATTTAAATACCATTTATTTTCCATTTTATTAGATTAAGAAAAACAACAAGCAAGTAACATTGCCAAAAAATTAAAAATGTTAAGCATAAATATTTTGCCATGGGAATACATTTGTAGTCGTAAAGTATTCTGCAAAATAATCACGAATAGTATTCGCTGACCTTGCCGAAGATTCAGAATTGATAACATTATTTTCGGAACTATTATTATCATAGAGTCCTTCCTGAGACAATTTGTCTTCGTATGTGTATCCATCTCGTTGACCTACAAAATTGTGGAGCACAGTGCAAGCTTTTACTATATCCTCTGCGAAATAGACGAACACGTTAAGTGGTCTATAAAAAAGTTTGAATTTTTAAAAATGCTTGAATCGCTATTTTTGCTTAAAAAATGCTTATAATTATAGTATAGGGACGCACTATGTACTGGTTTTTCAAACCGAATGTGTTTGCCGTCAATTGCACCTAGACAATGCGGAAAATTTGTACTATTTCGAAAACCTTCTTCAATTTCTAGCCATTTTTCTTTTGTGGGATTTTGCATAACTTGAGCCTTCATGACTTTCTAAATTTGTTGACATGTTTCTTAGATAATTCCACTTGCTGTTGATAAGCCAACCCTGTAGGTATAATATAAATCAGTAAATGTGCATCCGCTTGCAAGATATCTGAAAAAATATTTTTTACTTGTTTCGTTCAGTAAAAATTTTCAGAAGAAATGGAAGAGCCTAAGAAATTCCTTTGCTCGTGAAAGGACCAAGAGAAAGAATTTAAAAAGTGGATCAGAAGCAAGTTGGAGAACCTACACATTTTACGAATCGAAGGTAGAAAGAACTTATAAATGATTAATACTTTTACAACGTCTTCCAATGTTGATGTTACTGAGACCAGTCAAGCCCAGGGGCCTCAGGAGGAAATGCAGATTGATGATTCGGCTAATATCATGACAACTCCTAAAATGTCGGAACCTATTATTAAAAAAATGAGGCCGTCAAAAAAAGTTTATGATAATGAAATTGTTGATCTATTAAAATATAGCATTCAACGACGAAATGCGCAAGAAGCATCGTTAGATCAAGACGAAGATAGATATTTTCTTCTTTCTCTTCTTGGAAACTTGAAACGAGTACCTGTCAAAAGCAAGATAGATGTCAAATTGGCAATAATTCCAGCAATAAAAGCAGCCAATAATCCTGTATCTACAATTAATTACAACGGCATTCCCACCCATACGGAAGGATCTTTCATCCAGTTAATTGGGGATTATAATCCAAATAATGACAGCCAAAATGATAAATATGTGGTACATAATTAATTGAAGGTGTGCTAAAGTTTTTTGAAGATTTATTTTTAGGTTATTATTGACTAATATTTATTAGTTATATACTATTTTGTTTTCAGTATTTATAGCTATTAATTTTATTTGTTGTTCTTGAGAGTTAATAAAAACGACATCCTTATTTTTTTGAAAGTCATAGGGTAAACAATATTTTAAACATGTGTTGATTTTAACATCATCCTTTTAAATATTAATCTTTGTAAACAATGTGCGTGCAAGGCGTAAAACAATCCTTTGCAATAATTAGTAAATATTTTTTTACAATTTTTACAATTTTCTCATACATCACAGTTTTTATTTAAATTTTAATGTTTTACAACTACATAAGCAATTTACAAGATAAAAGTCTAGTGTTATTTCAAAAAGTTTGATAAGTCAATCACCTCTACAAAATGGCAATGTTCAATCTGACGGTAAGCCACTTTAATAATAAACAAAAAAATAAATTCTTTGACTCTACACATACATTTAAATACTTATGTTATTAACCTTTGCATTTTTTAAAACTTATTTTAAAAAAAATCAATTTTAAACTTATAATAACCAATGATAATTTTAACAATATTAATTTAATTTTAACTCAAAAAAGAAATATTGTTTTTAACCTTTGACCAAATTTCTTATGTTTATTTAAGTCATCACTTTACACTTAAACACAAAAATAAAATATATTGTAATTCTTGCAGTTTACTTCTGAGGATGGCAAACATGCGGAAACCGGTTAAGTGATATTTTAATAAATTATATAAGGTCATACACCTTATAATGAGTCACCACATCTTTGAATTAAAATTAATACTTTCAAAAAATTTATCAATCTCAAACTGAGTAAAAAACAACTGATATTTCAATGAAATTAAATTAAATCAGCTAATATAAATGCTGAGAATAATTACTTTGGTCAATAATACTTGACATTAATCCAAAATAAAAATTAAAACTGGAAAATTGATGCGCCAAAAATATTCAAAAAGTCGTTAAAAGTTAAAACTCACCTCTCAATTCCGCTGTGGTGAGGTAGGTTGAAGCAGGTTCCAGAAATCCGGCCGAGTCTCTGCCAGATGATGGTACCATGTGACCGTCCGCCCAACAAAATGGTGATCCGTTTGACGTCACTTCCCGGACTCAAACCATTTATAACTTAAGAATTGATCAATGTCAAATGGCGCCATTTCAAACAATAGATTATTTATCTCTTGTTTATACCTTTTTATTGGGAGATCTTTAATATTTTGAGGTAAGTTATTGTACAGCTTAATACTATAAAAGTTTACTCCGGTTGTCGTCCGATTAAGCCAGTCATACGGAGTAAAAATGTCAGTATTAGTCCGAGTTTGATAATTGTGAATTAGTTCCCTGGAGGAATATTCGTGAATATTTTCTTTTATATGCAGCAGACAGTTTAAAATGTAAGCTCCTGGCAAGGTTAAGATTTTTAGAGTTTTAAATATTTGCGATGTATCGTCACAGTAACCTGCATCCGCAATCACCCTTACAATAGCTCTCTGAATTGCAAAAATTCTGTTGGAGCTAGGTGAGTGCCCCCATACGATTATCCCATAAGTCATGATTGAATGGAAAAGACCGTGGTAGGCAGAAATAAGAACCTCTTGTGGTACTATTTTGTACAGTTGTCTAAACAGAAATACTGTGGGAGATAGTTTGCTGACTAAATATTCCGCGTGAAATGACCAGGTCAAATCAGCATCTAGAAGTAATCCTAGGAGTTTAACGGGGTTATTATTATTATTTATGGTGTCTTTTTTTCTCGTTGAGATAATTAATCTTTCGGTTTTACTATCATTAAGCGATAATTTGTTATAATTAAACCAATCTTTGAGACATTCGTATGTGCAATCGAGATCATTTAGTAGAGATTCAATAGTATTGCCGGAGTTGAGTGCTGTGGTGTCATCAGCAAATAATACCAACTTGCTTCCGGATATATAATTGTGAAGGTCATTGATGAAAATTATGAAAAATAAAGGACCCAGCACTGAACCCTGCAATACTTCACGTGAAATATTAACAATATCTGACTTATCATTGGCTGATTCAACGTACTGGCGTCTGTTAGAAAAGTACGATTTAACCTTATCCAAATGACAATGGGGAATACGTTACCTCGAGATGTTGTGGGGCTTCGTTTGATTGTTTCTTTCCCAAATCAACTGAAGAGCGGTCACTCTGTTAAACGGCGTAACAACGCTAAACTTATGAATCGAAGGCATAAAACACGCAAAACGCATGAAACTATTTCTAGAAAAACTCCGCACTTGTGATCCAAATACGACATTTTGTCACGAGCGAGCTCACTGGGAAAAAGGAACGACTTTCAAAATTTTCATTTCCTTCACGGCCAAAATTGGGCTCCGCCGGAGAGGGGATTCATCTCTGTAATGTTAGACATCTATCCAGTGAGTTATGATTTGTAAAAACAAAACATCGATTATTGTTATTGTCACAATCTTAATAAAAAGACATATTTATTTTGAATACAGATATTATTTAATATTTTATTAACCTAATGATACAATCTCTCATCAAATTAATAAATCATTTAAAACAACCTCCCAGAAAATAATCAACTTCACTAAAATTGATATAAAAATTTGCTTGAATTGACCTGAGTGCGTCTCTGGCTACTGTGTTAACGACCAGTACCTGAGCTACCAGTTTAACCGTCTACCGCAAATGTTCGCAACCAACATCACGCCAAACGGAGGAACCAACTTCCCCGTTTCATTTGTAGAAATTCGCCAAGCTAGAACACCAATAAGTAGAAAAAATGGCGACCGCTTGAGCTAGCGCTAAGCCGGCGCTGCTCTAGAGCTAGAGCGGTTGAACGCACCCAAAGTTTAATTCACCTTCCTCGAGCGCATGCGCAAACTTTCACTCGTGAATCTTGATTCGCCTGGTTCAGACCAAATGAATTTGGATTCGCTGATGAGAATTTGACGCATGCGCTTCTAAGAAGGTGAATTTAACATTCACTGTGTAAGATTTCAGGAATCCACGTCCAGCAGAGTTCTGTATCACTAAAATAAAAAGTGTAAAGTGCCGGGGGGTTTTTCGCCGGTTCTTTGTTTCTTTCACGCGGTGTATTGTTACGCCCGAAAAAAAAATCATCCCTGAATGTGTCACAAAATTGGCTTCCCAACTAAAGGGCTTTTAAAACAATAAAGTGGAGCTTTCATTTAACAAAGTAAACAAAGTGCGTGCGTGCTATTAACGAGAAGTCAACAAAATCAACCAAATTGTCTGATCGACAACCCGTGGTAATGTCTCCAGATCAATTTTCGCAACTTTTGACAACGTTAAATGCAAATCCTGTGAAAGCACAGGCGGCAAAACAAGGTAACTTTGTTGCATGCTCTTCTAGATTTGACGGAAAAAAAGGACGTGACATGACCGCTTTGGTGACGCCGTGAGGATTGTGCAAACGTCAGTGACGAAAATGCTTTAAAAGGTTTCTCCTTGTGTGGCACTCCCGATGTCCAGGTGCACAGTTAGACCGGTTACACACGTAGATACCCCGTCAGATACTGTATCTCAGATACAGTATGAGAGAGAGAGATACTGTATCGCGAAAGAAAATACACGGATACTGAAACGGATACTTGTGCGGAACACGCGAGGTGATTCATTTGTGACAACAGTGGCGTAGTCTACGTGAAGTATGGACACGGAAGAGCATATTATTGTGTGGCATCTATTAAAAAAGAAAGGAAGGACTGTGTGGGTTCATCCCTTAATATCATTAAGGCAATCCAAAGGAAATTTTGCTTTACTTTTTGAGGAATTATTGCAAGATTGTCCAAGTTTTTCAATTATTTTCGGATGTCGATTGAATCGTTTGAAGAGCTTCATACTATTTTGGAAAGTAAATTATTAAAAAAAGACACCGTTATGCGTAGAAGCATTACACCAAAAGAACGTTTGGCAATAACCCTAAGGTTAGAAAAAAATATTTACTAATTATTGTATAGGATTGTTTTACGCCTTGCACGCACATTGTTTACAAAGGTTAATATTTAAAAGGTTGATGTCAAAATGAACACATGTTTAAAATATTGTTTACCCTATGACTTTCAAAAAAATAAGGGTGTTGTTTTTATTAACTCTCAACTCTCAAGAACAACAAATAAAATTAAAAGCTATAAATACTGAAAACAAAATAGTATATAACAAGGGTGAACAGTTTCAAATTAAAATTTGAAAGTTAATAATTATAGGTTGTAGTATAAAGAAATAAGAAAAAAATAAAAAAAAATTCAAGGCTCTACGACTTTTTGTTCAAAAGATATGAATTTTTATATAAAATATGGCATTCTGATAAATGAGTAAATATGTATTTTGAAAAATTCATATTTCGCTTAATAATTAAAATTAAGAAATAAAAATTTGTTCAGATAAGTTTGTAAAAATGATCAATATTATCTTAATAAATTTTTTAAAATTTAATTTGTTTTTAAAGTAGATTACCAAGAAAAATTTTGATTTTTTTGAGTTTTTGTGGTGTAAATTTTTTTTTAGGGGTGTAGAGGGCAAGTGACCCCCTACATTTTATCCATTTTCTATTATCTTTTATTTGCGGGGTCGATTTTGAAAATATTCGAAAAAATTTTTTTTAGATATTTTTAAGGCTTGAAATTTTTCAAGGAAACCGATTTTTATTGTTTTTCTCGAAAAATTAATTATTTTGTGAAAAGTGAAACATTTCAGACCGAAATTTTGGCTCCAAACGAAGATTTTGCTTATTTTAGCTACATTTTCGGTGATTACTCGAAAACGGAACGAGACAGCGAAGTGATTCTTTTTTTGTCGTGAAGTGGACGTTGAAAGCTTTTAGAAAAGATATATAACGTGGGGGTGAAACGCGTAAAAAATTGCAACATTTTTAAAAAACCTTACGCGTGGGCGGTTTCAGATCACGGTGCACATTCGATTGACTTTTTAAAATAGCAAATCGGTTAAAAAATAGCCCGGCTGGAGCCGCCAACTTCTAAATTCAAAATTTCGAGTTTATTTAGGGATAACTTCCGAACCCCTTCGAAAATAAAAAAATCCCTACGCGCTACCGGATGTAAAAGTTATTCCTTTATAGGGTAGTGCAGAAAAATGTAGTCATTTTTGAAAACTGGGGGCCAAAAGTGGTACACCCAACTTACCGCGTTTAGACCCATTTTTGAACTTTTTACTCGCAATTCCAGGGGAAAAATTGAAGTATGCCGATTTTTTTGGTTATAAAGAACAAAGCGGAGAGGCAAATAAAAAATATTCGGCATCTCTAGGATGTCTAAATCAAAAGTTACGAATTTTCAAAGTCGGCGTCGAAAAAGCTCTAATTTCAAACCACAAATTTGAGGGCGCCAAAAGTACAGAAAAAATTGAGATATCAAAAAAAGCGCTCGTTTCCTGATGTAGCGCGGTATGTAGATAGCAAATCAAGAAACCGCGATTTTTTTTCACCTTCCGATCTTCTAATCCTTACCGTTTTAGCACTTTTGCCGCCCGAAAAAACGCTAAATTTGTACACTCGGCGTGCAGGCACCGCGACGCCCGACCGTCGCGCCTGGAGACTTAAAAACGGCCAGGGTCCATCCCCAGGATGTAAAAATAAAAGGGGCCAATTTTCGTCGCTTCCCTTTGAAACCGGACGGGGATGCGATTTTTCAAAGTTGAGGCCGGCGAAAACCGGAAAAAAAGCAAGAAAAATCGACAATTTTCGATAATTTTTTTCAGAGTGTTAGCGTGCTGGGACAAATTTAAAATTCTAACCCCGCTTAAAATCCACATCCCTCTTTACGATGCGACCGGAATTTTTAAAATCTGACTTAAAAAACTGCCGTTTTCGCGACAATTTAATTTTTTTCTTAAAATATTCTCCTCCGTCCACCTGCAAAATTTCAACTCGATACGAAAAAAAAAACTTAATCATTTCTTACGGTTTTAGTATATATGGACTAATAAATATTAGTCAATAATAACCTAAAAATAAATCTTCAAAAAACTTTAGCACACCTTCAATTAATTATGTACCATATATTTATCATTTTGGGTGTCATTATTTGAATTATAATCCCCAATTAACTGGATGAAAGATCCCTCCGTATGGGTGGGAATGACGTTGTAATTAATTGTAGATACAGGATTATTGGCTGCTTTTATTGCTTGAATTATTGCCAATTTGACATCCATCTTGCTTTCGACAGGTACTCGTTTCAAATCTCCAAGAAGAGAAAGAAGAAAATGTCTATCTTTGTCTTGATCTAACGATGCTTCTTGCGCATTTCGTCGTTCAATGCTATATTTTAATAGATCAACAATTTCATTATCAGAATCTTTTTTTGACGGCCTCATATTTTTAATAATAGGTTCCGACATTTTAGGAGTTGTCATGATATAAGCCGAATCATCTGCATTTCCTCCTGAGGCCCCTGGGCTTGACTGGTCTCAGTAACCTCAACGTTGGAAGAAGTTCTAAAAAGTATTGATGATTTATAAGTTCAATATTGCATGTAACCGTAGTAATTGTTAAGTACAAAAAGTTTCTTATGAACTACTGTTTTTTCGACTTCTTGGGAAATTGCAACAATATTAATATGTGAAAAATTTCCATGATTTTTATAGGACACTGTATATTATACTCATCATTCTTTTTTAAATTAATTACGCTTTGGATTTTGTTTTTGTCCAATTGGTTTTTCTGACCACTACACCGCGAGTAAGCGAAAGATGAGTCACCTTTATGAATTCTTTTATACCGGGTGTACACGAAACTAGTGCCACTTTTATGAGCATTGTGAAGATTTATATGAAAACAAATAGTTTAATTGCATTAAATTGGTCTATTTAACAAAATATACGTACAAACAATTATAATAAAGAAATATTTGTCACAAAAATAAAATTAATACATGACTTAATAACTAATACTCATAATTCTAGAGAATATACATAGACAATCACTATGATTAATCTAGTCAATGGCGTACAAATTTATTAGGCTCGTTAAACTTGAAGCACCGAACCATGAAACATCAATAGAAGGATCGAAGTTGTAATCGAATTGTTCATTAACGACATCCAATTGTTCCTGATCTGAAGGAGGATTAACAATCTCGGGTTTCAAAAAATTTTTGCAACCACTTTGCGGCATGTTATTATAGAAATTATTGGAAAAATTACCGTAGTTTTGTGGTAATTCGAATTGGTATAGATTTGGGTTGTATGTTGAAGTTGTTGCGGTTGATATTTGTTGAATGTATTGTTGAGGTACTTGAGCGACTTGTGTTACTAAAGTGTGTGAAGGCAACCTTTCAACAATGGCTTGTTGAGCTTTTTCGGTTTTGATTGCTCTCATGGGATTTGGTGAGTTGAAGCTTGAGCTAAGTGTAGGACTTACAATTGGGGATGATACTGTTTCTTTATTTTGTTCCTTCTTGAACTTCATCCTACGATTTTGGAACCAAATTTTTATTTGGTGTTCAGTGAGGTTTACTCTGTTGGCGAGTTGAATTCTACTGAGACGGGTAATATATTTATTGTTCAGAAATTCTTTTTCCAGTTCATCTAGTTGAGATGAAGTGTAGGCAGTGCGTTCATGCCTAGTGTTTGGTGGAGTCGTAGGCTGTTGTTGTGGTGGTAAGGGATTTGGATGTAAATCTGTAACAAAAAATGTTATGGTAATTTTGTATTTTTAATCATCGAGTATAAACTTTCAACTTTGAAAGGCCCCTTTCGACAAATTTTATAAATATAGTTCAAATAATTAAAAAATCGCATTTTCTTGTTATTTTCAAGATAGCGCAGGAAGGATGCGATATTCAATTTTTTGTCAACGAATTATTAGTATTCGAACAAATTTCTACAACTTTCTCCACTTAACCGACTTTTTATCTCTAATAATAACAAAGATACCCATACAGTATAACTTCAAATGGGACACCCTGTATAAAAAAATCTGAACGGAAACGTGGGGCACCTTATACTTTTGGATAAAGGTTTAGTTTACCTCAGTACCTTTTATTGGGACACCCTGTATAATGGATTGGTTCAATTTATAAAACTTGCTGTAAATAGAAACTTACCTTCGAATCTCATTATTGGTTGATAATTTGCACTTGTTGGTGGGGCCAAATTATTTGTAAATTGTTGTTGTTTAGGCTCCACGTATTTGTGTAGATTATTCTGATTTATCTGAAAATTAGAAAAATTGATGTATTGAAATATTTTTAATAAAAAAATTAGAAAATGTGACTCTACCGATTCAAGATATTCATATGATTTAATATTTAATATACCTAAATCATCAACATTTAATGAGAATTGAGGTTTTTGGAAAAATATACCCATTTATAAATAAATTAAAAAAAATAGTGAATTTTTCTAATAAAATTATTGAAAAGTAATTCTTTGATTGACATCGTCTTGCACTTCAAAGAATTTTTCCAACTCAGCAATAAAATCATCCACTGAATTGAAAACAATAATAAAAATTAGTTTAATTCAAAAAATCTAACAAAGCAAAATAATTGGAAATTTTCATAGAAATATTGTAAATATACGAAATAATATAAACTCACCTCGTGTTGGTTAAATGTAGAATAACTTGTAATCAAAATATGGGTAAAATTAAAATTTTGGGGATGAAGACTTCTTACTTCTTTCAAAGATCAGTTAAGAATGTTAGCAGTTGATAATATTGTTGGCTATTTAAGCATAGCCAAGATTAATTTTTAAGCCCCTCCCTTCATCCTTCATTAAAGGGATACTCATTACTAGATATTATACCTGGAAACCCTAAGCGTAATTACAATAAATTTTAATATTTAAAATTTATAATTTGCAAATTTATATGTTTTAATTTATAAAAAATATGCGATATATGAGTGAAATTTTAATTATTTTTTTTTTCAATTTTTGAAAACTGCAGATTTGAATAAAATTGATTAAAATCTTTGTTGATTATGAAATAATTCTTGTATTTACTTTAATTTCAGGCCTTGACGTAAAAAAATTAAAAAACATTTACAAAAAAAGCGAAATGAGCAGAATTTTAGGCTGATTCGAATTAAAATTTAATCATTGGATAATTTATACTGACGTGGCATTGTAGCAGGTAAATAATGAACCATTTTTATTACGACCTAAGTTTTTGAAAAAGTTTGTCACGTTTTAAGTTAAAAGTTGTTGCCAATTGTCAAGTTATTTATGTTTTTATTGTAAAGTTACTGAATGTTAATGTTTACTCATTTCAGGACTGATGATGACCTCAATGTTAGGTCGAAACGTTTCAATGTATTAGAGAGATAGAATAAATAACGTTTTCCGTAAAAAGACCAAAAAGTTGTTTACATTAATATTACTTTAATCGGAACAAAAAAATTTCCATTTCATTAAAAATAGAATTTAAATTTCTAGTTTTTTCCCAGGATACTTTGATACTTAATAGGATTATTAACATAAATAATAAATAATAAATAATAAATAATGATAATCCCAGAATTAGACAATATTCAATTCTTAGAATTAAAATCTGTTTGAAATTTCGATAATTCAATGGGTCGTTGATTAGATAGGTTTAATTTTATTGTTAACATTATTTACGCTCTTCATTTCAAATAATTTTTCTGAAAATTAAAAATGTAGAATAGAAAAGTAACAACCTACGATTGAAATTTTGCATAATTTTTGTTATACAAAATGGTTTAAATAACTTTCCAAAAGGGAACATTTTTGTTCTTTCCTCTTATTTTCAGAGAAAATCCCACAATAACTGGATATTTCCTATAGATTTCTTATTATTTATAAATGATATTAAAGAAACTTGTAAAAATTATTTTAAAAAAATATAACCGACGCGAGGTTTTTCCAGCCATAGTTTTTTACATGCATTTCTCCATAAGAAGAAATTAATTTATAATATTATTGCAATAATTCGTGCTGTCATATAATGTAAAATAAAAAAGTTGCAATTTTGTTTTCTTCTTAAAAAACTGAAATTTTGTAAATATTGCACTATTTTACGTGTTGAAGTATTGAAATGATTTTTAAAAAATATCTGAGTAAGCTATAATTAATTCTGTGATTGATTTGAGTAAATTAGAAAATTCTGCAAAAAATAACTCGAAGAAGAACTTTAAAAAAATTGAAATTTTCTAAAAATTGCAATATATAGGGTGTCCCATTTTAATTAATCCAGCTGAATATCTTGAAAACGAAGCAATTTCCTTATGAATGTTTCAGACAAAAATTGTAGCGACTCGAGGGAGACATTTAATAGTGCCATGGGTTTTTAATTGTTATGGGGTTTTATGGGAAAACATTTTTTTTCAAATGGAAACTCCCATTTTTTATTGTAGATTCGTAATCTATGGAAAATAATAAGAATGTTTTGATTGAAACTTTTTTTTCTAAAATTTCAATTTTTCGCTATATTCACCAAATTGAACACAAATTTTGGGATTTTCGATACAGTTTTACTAAAAAACTAAAGGTCTATAAGAAAACTCGCAGGAGTCAAAAAGTGCTTAAATTGAAATAAAAAATATTATTTTACTTTATTAAAATAATAAATTTAAAAACAGTTTATTTTATTTTTATTATTTTTTAAGAAAAATATTATTTTTTTTTTAGTTATAAATTAATTAATACACTTAAAGATATTTAGATCTGTTCTTAAATTACGAGAGCTGGTCTAAATAAGATGTTCGAATATTCCTCCATTTTGTTCAATACACATGTTTACTCGTGTGCGAAAAGCCAATTAAAAAAAATGTAAACTTTATTGTATTATATAAAATCCTCACAATTATAACTAACTAACAAAAAGATTTATATTTCTGGTATTTTTTGTTTGATCGTTAAAACGGTTCAAACTTAAAAATTGTCAGAAATGTAGCTAAACTATGCGAAAAAAAATTTATAATTATGAAGGTATTACCTACCTCATATAATTACAATTAACTACCCGAAATATTTCGTTATAATCCCTTGTCCATTGTCAAGTTTTAATATATGTATATCCTTTTAATATTCAATAATCAACTTCATATAAAAGCGGTCATCCCTTCCACTTATTTTTTTACCTGCGATTAAACAGGTATAGGTTTAGTATAAATTAGTCAGTTGTACGTACTTAGATCATGACTTAGATCATGACTTAGATCAGTCATTAGTCTGCAAGTCTGCTAGCAACGACATTCCGAGTTTAAATAATTTCTTTTGAACAGGCGGTATATAAAAAAGTGCGATTAGTTCTTCAGTGATAAAATTACTGAATGTGCCTGCCATCAAATCCAAAGTGGTGAACATTGAAAAGGTGAAAACTGGAAACATTTTTCTTTTGGAAACAGTAAAACTAATTTTCTTCAACAGATCAAAAATCAGAGTGAATTTTATTTGTGTACAATGAGTCCTTCGCAAAGTTTGATTGAGGCCATTCACCATTTCCAAAATAATCTGGAACGTTATCAGAGGAAAAATGAAGAAGCGAAAGTAAGTAAAATATCTTTTCATTTTAGTTAATTAAATCCAAAAATACCTATTTTTATTTCGTATATAAAATTTTATACGGTATCTTGGTTTTGACGTACTTATAAAAGTTATTAAAATAAATGAATTTATTTCAGATTTTACATTCTATTGGGCGTTTAAACTCATTACCAATTGAAGTATTTCATTTAGAAGCAACTCTAGTTGGTTGGACTGTAAATTCTCTGCGAACAATTGATAGTCCTGTGGGAGATGCAGCAACAAGTCTTGTCAACAAGTGGAAGTCGATGGTGTCGTCTCAACTAGAAGAAACTAATACAAAAGAATCAGGTTTGTGAATATTTTAATTTCGGTTTCACCCAAAAATCCAAAACTTTTGAATGAAACGACCTAATTTTTTTATTTTTTCCATTTTTTTGTTGAATATCATAAAAATGTCATAAATTTTACAGAAGAAAAATCAAGTCACGAGGATGATAATGAAAGTACTTCCAGAAAGCGCAAAAAATGTGGTTCATCAAGTAAGGACGAGGAAGAAAAATCTTACATCCAACAAAAAGGAAATCAAAAACGAAAAAAATCTGAGAGTAGTGAACATAAAAACGAATACAGCTCCTCAGGGGATAAATTAGGCAAAGGGCATGAAAATAAGGATGATTATAAAAGTTCTTCACTTCAAAAAGAAAGGGTAAGCAGGAAAGAATCTGAAAGAGAAGCAGGAAAATCACTGGAAAAAGAAGCCGAAAGGGAAGCTGAACGTGAACCAAAAAAAGATGCTGAACATGAAGTAAGAAAAGAAGCGAACCGCGTAGCAAGAAAAGAAGCTAAAACTTCGAAGGAAGCTGAAAGACAAGCGAAAAAAGAAGCCGCAAGTAAGAAAAAGAAAGCGCCTTTAATGAAAAAATCTTTGAAAGCTTTGCAATTAATAAAAGCCCGCTTCGGGGGATAGTTGTACCTCCACGGAATTTTGTAAAATAAATGTAATGCATGTGAATTAAATGTTTTATATAATAACTAGCCTGTGATGGTAATAATATTATTCATAATTGTAGAAATTGTATTAAATTGTTAATGTTAAAAATAAAGTCGTCATTTTAATTTTTTTTAAATGTTTTTATTGTGAACCTGCTGTAAGAATATTTTTAAACAGCAACCACCCATTTTATTGCATACTATTATAGCTTATTTTTTTACCAGTTTACAGGCCATACTTTTTTTATTTTATTAAGTAAATATTTTGAAAAATACAAGAGTTTATATTTTCAATATAGAAAGTTCGACAACGCCGATTTATTTCCAAAATGAAACATTTTTTAGAAAAACGTTTCTGATAAAAGTTGTACGGTTCTTTGGTACGCATTACTTAGGAATATTACCATGATCTTAAAAAACAAGTTGAAGGTCAAGCGATAGGCATTGATTTATCTATTTTTATGAAAAAATAGCCCTTTTATGAGCATCTAAACCACAATGATCCCTTAAGTAAAATTAAGGTTTAACAAACTCATGCAAACTGCGATTATTGGTCTTAACACATATTTTGCAATGGAGCTGATGCAAAAATGCACGTTTTTTTAAATAAAATAAAACGTGCTGTAACTTTTTTATTCCTCAATACTTCTTCCAGATCTGATATGTATATGTTAAGAACGATTTTCTATTTGTTTCTATTTTATAAAATTCCTGTGCTATTTAGCTCCCGAATTCGTAAGACCAGGTAGGGAGATATGTATTTATATTATCGGAAGTTTGCTACCATAAAATTTTAAGCGAAGGTGAAACAATTACAAATAAATATATTTACAAAATTGATTCATTTCAGAATTGTACAATCATAAACAAAAATAAATTATATTTGGTACATACCTAACGCGTAAATATAAAAACAAATAATAAAAACAAAGTGACAAATTCTTTTTTAACTCGTAAAAAGAAAGAAAAGAAATTGTCACCAATAATTTGATAAATTTATTTTTATATTTATTTGCGTCTATAATATTGCTCTTAAGACACCGCAAGCGGTTTCATAATGGGCCATAGCGCGCTCATTATAGGACCCGCTTACGAAGTTGGTAGCATTGCTCTGTGAAATTTGTGGTATTGATTATCGTAAGTAAATTTAAAGTACTTGCTATTAGACCGGGAGCTCGCGACATTTTTTGGTCTCCGATTTCATACCATACAGCATGCCTTTTGGAGGAGAGAATATTTACCCCATAAGAACAAAGAAAAGCGGGTACTAAACCCCCGCACGCTTTCCGATCATATGAAAAATTGCATTTCCATTTTCACAAAAAATTGGTGTTTTTCTCTGATTTAATATTGCATGCCCTTTTAGCAAAAGATAGTTAAAATAAATTTAAGTCTTGAAAATTATAGGCATGCGATTCGCACGGTCCCAAAGGGCTCAAATGGTCATGTGATCTTGTAATAAAAAGAATATGATTTTCCGCGTTTTCATAATGCATGCCAATGGAAAGAATTAAAGTTTATGTCATAAAACCCCCATAAAAAAATTGGCATGCGGCCCTCGTTGGCTTAAGGGTGAAAAATTTTGGAAAAGTTTTGTGGAATGATACTGAAGTTTAAAATTTTCACCAAACTTCAGTGTCATTCCACATAACTTTTCCTAAATTTCAACCCATGAGTCAACGAGGGGCCTACGATTTTCAAGACTTAAATTTATTTTAACTATCTTTTGGTAAAAGGGCAAGCAATCAGAGAAAAACGTCAATAGGCCGAGAGTGCTCTTGCCCCAAAAATGCACTTGCACCGGTTTTATTAAAACTGCTAGTTCAAAGCTATAAAGTTTTTTGAAAATTTAATAATTTGTAAAAAATAATAAAAATACATTGGGAAGGTGTTAGGAGCTTTTCCTCTTCCACGACTGAAACTTTTAATTGGTTCATTTTAAAGGTTAAAGGTATTGAAACGAGAAATCGCTTTGTTAGCTTAGACATTTTCTGGTGTTTTTCCTGCAAATCATTTTTCTTCAATGAAGTTTTTGATCTCAAATGTGCAGTTTCTAAAAGTAGCTTTAGAAGGTTTAAAAATATCTAGATTTTTGGGAAACGTTTAGCAGTTTCAGTTACTCAAAAATTGCAATCAAAGCACTTAGGTTAAAAGCTTCAAGGTCCTTTGGGAATCGCATGTCTATAATTTTCAAGACTTAAATTTATCTTACTATCTTTTGCTAAAAGGGCATGCAATATTAAATCGGAGAAAAACACCAAATTTTTGTGAAAATGGAAATGCAATTTTCCATATGATCGGAAAGCGTGCGGGGGTTTAGTACCCGCTTCTTTTTGTTCTTATAGGGTAAATATTCTCTCCTCCAAAAGGCATGCTGTATGAAATCGGAGACCAAAAATGTCGCGAGCTCCCGGTCTATATGTTTTTATGTCTCCTAAATTTTTGATAGGATACAGAATAATTCCTCACTCGTGCATTAAAAAACTCGCCGTTACGCGGCTCGTTTTTTAAACTTGGACGCGTGCAATAATACTTGACTTATGAAACTCGTTGCTTGATATACTATTAAAGCCCTACTTTTATTCTATATTCATTATAGAACACCCACTTACTTATTAAAAAATTAACTTTTAATTAATTTACTTCAGTTGTCACAAAAAGATTAGGTAAATGTATATTACAATACATTTTGACAATAATTACAAAATCAAAAAAGATATGTGCATTGTGCATGATTGCAGTCGATGAAAGTAAGAACAAATGGAGAAAGCTATTGAAAAAAGTACAAAAAAATTGAAATACCAACAAGAAATCAAAAGGAAAAACAGAAAAATGGAAGGAAAAACAGAAAAATGAAACGAAAAACGAAACTACTTATTGAATGCCTTGAATTTTCAAAAAAAATGTGTGCTTTCTCCCATACAAGTTATTAAATACATTGATAATAACGTTTTCCACATTCCCAGGATCAAATTTGGAAATACAATAAAAAAATTGCACCTAGAACATGGAAACAATATAATATAAAATAATCAAAAATGTGATGTACAGGGTGTTTCTGAACAAGAGTCGAATAATCTAAGAATGGGTTTTTGGACCAATTTTAAGACAAAAAGTAAGAATAATTTTTTGTGCTAAAATGCTCCATTTCGGAAATGCAGGCCATTGAAGTTTACTCATTTTTTTCAATTTCTTTAATATTTTTTTTAGTTTTTTTTCAGACTCCTAATTATACTTGTATTCTTCAAAACATTCCTAATTTTATATAATTTTGCACAGAAATAAAATAATTTTATTTGATTTTGTAGACATTTAAAAATTCTTACTTTTTGTCTTAAAATTGGTCGACCCCATTCCTAAATTATTCGACACTTGTTCCGAAACACCCTGTATATAGGGTGTTCATTTTAAAAGGAGCCACCCTAAATAACACTCAAAAAAATAATTTATTTTAAATATGCCGTGAGGGGTCAATTTTTATTTTTAGAGGGACGTCTATTTACAATGAAATTAAAGTTGTCTTTGCAACCCCCTACATCATTATTTTAAATGGGAATGGGGGTCGAGTGACACATCATTTTAAAGGTCTGTTTATACTGAAAATAAAAATATAATTTGTTTTGGCTCTATTTTAATTTAGTCATTTACAGGACACGATAAAAGAGAAAAGGAAAGTGTAATTTATAACAAAGAAAATTATAAAAAAATGGTGTAACTGATTTCTTTTCAATAGTTATAAATTATTAGCTTTTGTTAAGTTAAATGACTTGTTTCATGGTCAAAACTTAAAACTTTATCCAAATGTGATTTAAAAGTACATAAATAATACCATTATTAAATACTTTTTTTTAATTTTTAGCTAGGTTAGGAATCAAAAAGTTGCCAAAAAAATTATGACTGCCATTATTAAGGTAAAAAATGCATTCAAATGATGTATCACTCGACCCCTACTCCCATTTAAAAAAATTAAAAGGGTAGCTCCGTAGGGAAGGGGGTTGTAATGACAACTCTTATTTCATTGTAAAAATATGTCCCCCTGAAAGTTTAAATCGACCTGTCGCGGCATTTCGATTTTTCGGATTTTTCGATTTTGAGAATTAAAAAGATTTTTTATTCAAAAATTTGTTTAAAAATTTAATTGTTTTTTATATCATTGTTTAAGTGACATGAATTTCTATCGATAATGAGTAAAAAAAGTGGGGGCTTCCATTTAAAAAAATCGCCGATGACGTCATTGTTAAAGCACCAGTGACGTCATTAATATTTTTTTATATCAAAAGATAAAGAATCTTTAGAGAAGACTTTAGGTTGGCGGAATTGAGTGTTCGCCCATTGGAAAATTTACATCACCCGTTTCAACCACACTCGAACTCCTCACACCCCCAAACGGACGACGAAAAACAAACTCCTTGATTCGAACATTCTTAGGCCAGTTGTCAGGATTAAGAATTGCATCAACAGAATCAGATTTAATTCTAAATGATGAAACCTTGTTTGAAGATTTGGGTGACGATATGGATGATTCCTATGATTTTTAAAACTCATTTTCTTGTTTTGGATACTGTTGAAAATACTCAACTGACTAATATGAAAATAATTTGTGCAATAATTTTAAAATAAGAAAACTTTCCTATGTATACAAAATTAGGAAGTATTAGATGGTGGGGTTAAAAGTCCTTGGGTCTTGGTGAGTGGTGGGGTGAGTACCTGAACTGTAAGTAGTAATGATTAGATCATTTATGCTAATCCCTATTATTCTCTTTAGGTATTAGTATTAAGGCATTACCTGGGTTTAATTTGAATAATAGTTTTGCTTAGCAAATATGGAATCTAGAAAATATCAAGTTCAAAACATGATATCAACAATTACATATTATTTTATTATCAACAATTACATAGTATTTTATGTTTTGATCTAAGTAAGATTAATAAGAAAAATTAATTGATTACGTTAAAAAGTTCTTTATTGTAACATAATTATTTCTGTTTATACATATCTATAGCTGGAAAAAGAGCCAAAAACAGGCTCGAAACTAATCGCAGAATAAATGAAGTAATAGAGTTGCTTCTTGTATGTCCCAATACCATCAAAATCCTTATGAATTTAACATCGGGACGTCATCTATATGAATTTTCAATATTTTATACATTATCATTTTTAAGAAATAATAAAAATTCAGATGGAAGAAGAAACTGTTACAATTTTACTACTCAATAATAGCTGACTTTACAAGAATAGTAGGTTTTAATTAAATATATCAAAATTTTCTAAAATCCGCATAACCTTCTTGGCTTAATTTGTCTCTAGTTCCAAGAAATCATAAGAAAATTTTGTCATCGCAGATCGAAGAGATTCAAAATTCTAAATTTTATAGCAAAAATTACTGCCAACTTCGCTGTTTTGTAAATGTTTTTTAATTTTTTTACGTCATGGCCTGAAATTATATCGCATATATTTATAAATTAAAACATATTATTTTGCAAATTATAAATTTTAAATATTAAAATTTATTGTAATTACGCTTAGGGTTTCCAGGTATAATATCTAGTAATGAGTATCCCTTTAATGAAGGATGAAGGGAGGGGCTTAAAAATTAATCTTGGCTATGCTTAAATAGACAACAATATTATCAACTGCTAACATTCTTAACTGATCTTTGAAAGAAGTAAGAAGTCTTCATCCCCAAAATTTTAATTTTACCCATATTTTGATTACAAGTTATTCTACATTTAACCAACACGAGGTGAGTTTATTTTATTTCGTATATTTACAATATTTCTATGAAAATTTCCAATTATTTTGCTTTATTAGATTTTTTGATTTAAACTAATTTTTATTATTGTTTTCAGTTCATTGGATGATTTCATCGCTGAGTTGGAAAAATTCTTTGAAGTGCAAGACGATGTCAATCAAAGAATTACTTTTCAATAATTTTATTAGAAAAATTCACTATTTTTTTTTATTTATTTATAAATGCTTGAGTTAGGTATATTTTTCCAAAAACCTCAATTCTCATTAAATGTTGATGATTTAGGTATATTATATATTAAATTATATGAATATCTTGAATCAGTAGAGTCACATTTTCTAATTTTTTTATTAAAAATATTTCAATACATCAATTTTTCTAATTTTCAGATAAATCAGAATAATCTACACAAATACGTGGAGCCTAAACAACAACAATTTACAAATAATTTGGCCCCACCAACAAGTGCAAATTATCAACCAATAATGAGATTCGAAGGTAAGTTTCTATTTACAGCAAGTTTTATAAATTTAACCAATCCATTATACAGGGTGTCCCAATAAAAGTTACTGAGGTAAACTAAACCTTTATCCAAAAATATAAGGTTCCCCACGTTTCCGTTCAGATTTTTTTATACAGGGTGTCCCATTTGAAGTTATTTTGTTCGAATACAAAATGACAAAAAATTGAATATCGCATCCTTCCTGCGCTATCTTGAAAATAACAAGAAATTGCGATTTTTTAATTATTTGAACTATATTTATAAAATTTCTCGAAAGGGGCCTTTCAAAGTTGAAAGTTTATACTCGATGATTAAATAATAGAAAATTAACATAACATTTTTTGTTACAGATTTACAGCCAAATCTCTTACCACCACAACAACAGCCTACGACTCCACCAAACACTAGGCATGAACGCACTGCCTACACTTCATCTCAACTAGATGAACTGGAAAAAGAATTTCTGAACAATAAATATATTACCCGTCTCAGTAGAATTCAACTCGCCAATAGAGTAAACCTCACTGAACACCAAATAAAAATTTGGTTCCAAAATCGTAGGATGAAGTCCAAGAAGGAACAAAATAAAGAAACAGTATCATCCCCAATTGTAAGCCCTACACTTAGCTTAAGCTCCAACTCACCAAATCCCATGAGAGCAATCAAAACCGAAAAAGCTCAACAAGCCATTGTTGAAAGGTTGCCATCACACACTTCAGTAACACAAGTCGCTCAAGTACCTCAACAATACATTCAACAAATATCAACCGCAACAACTTCGAATTACAACCCAAATCTATACCAATACGAATTACCACAAAACTACGGTAATTTTTCCAATAATTTTTATAATAACATGCCGCAAAGTGGTTGCAAGAATTTTTTGAAACCCGAGAATGTTACTCCTCCTTCAGATCAGGAACAATTGGATGTCGTTAATGAACAATTCGATTACAACTTCGATCCTTCTATTGATGTTTCATGGTTCGGTGCTTCAAGTTTAACGAGCCTAATAAATTTGTACGCCATTGACTAGATTAATCAGAGTGATTGTCTATGTATATTCTCTAGAATTATAAGTATTAGTTATTAAGTCATGTATTAATTTTATTTTTGTGACAAATATTACTTTATTATAATTGTTTGTAGGTATATTTTGTTAAATAGACCAGTTTAATGCAATTAAACTATTTGTTTTCATATAAATCTTCACAATGCTCTTAAAAGTGGCACTAGTTTCGTGTACACCCGGTATAAAAGAATTCATAAAGGTGACTCATCTTTCGCTTACTCGCGGTGTAGTGGTCAAAAAAACCAATTGGACAAAAACAAAATCCAAAGCGTAATTAATTTAAAAAAGAATGATGAGTATAATATACAGTGTCCTATAAAAATCATGGAAATTTTTCACATATTAATATTGTTGCAATTTCCTAAGAAGTCGAAAAAATAGTAGTTCATGAGAAACTTTTTGTACTTAACAATTACTACGGTTACATGCAATATTGAAATCGGATTGAAAACAATATGGTTACTTCTTATTTAAAGATTTTTTTGGCACACCACTCAAAGTCGAGGATATCGTTTTAAATACGTTTATAAAACTGCATGTAAACGTGGTGAATGGTTTTAATTTGGATTTAAGTGTCTTAAAATAATGATAGATGCAAGACATTTTTATACAGGGTGTCCCAATCTGAGTTACTTCACATGGGTATTTTTGTTATTAATAAAGTTACAGATTCGGTTAAATGTCCAATGCTTTGCAGTGTTACACTTATTCAGATGACGTTTAAAAAAATCAAATATTCCGAGCAAAAAAAAATTGTAAACTGCGGCCGCCGGCCCTAATGCAGCGGCGGCCCACCGGGAATGTCTCGGTGTCCCGCCGGTCGTATCCGGGCCTGATGAGATGCCTCGTGATGAACAAAACGAATATGGTAAAAATTATGTATCCATTAAAACACTTATTTCTGTTTTTATATTAAATTTGTTTTGAAGGTAATTTTCAGAACAACATTCTTTTTTAAAATAGAAACATATATTTCGACTTTTATTCGAAACTTCCAAATCAATTATTTCGGTTTTAATGAATTTATTATTCCTTCTTATGCATATATAGGGTATCAAGAGGAATAAGTTGCATAGCGTATCATTTTTATTTGACGCAGTGAAATAATACTTGTTAATTATATTTAACCTCAAAAAGACTTGTTCTTACGCATATAATTTTTTCGACCATTTTGTATTTTACTCTAAACATTACATTGTCCCCGATAACATTTAATGTAAAAATAATTATAATCTCAAATTGATTACGTTCTATTAATTCTTTAAGCTAGGCGAAAAAGAAAAAAATAGGTTAGGCAACTTAACTTTTATCTTGTAACTTTGTTGGTAATTAACAAAAATTGAAATTTAAATAAGATACCATGATGTATGAGGAAATTATTGTTTACAGTAAAAATTAAAATGGAGCTGTGTAGAGGTGTGTCGAAAGTTTTATGAAATGATGACGAATCAATAAAATAACTTTAAATTTAAATACCATTTATTTTCCATTTTATTAGATTAAGAAAAACAACAAGCAAGTAACATTGCCAAAAAATTAAAAATGTTAAGCATAAATATTTTGCCATGGGAATACATTTGTAGTCGTAAAGTATTCTGCAAAATAATCACGAATATTATTCGCTGACCTTGCCGAAGATTCAGAATTGATAACATTATTTTCGGAACTATTATTATCATAGAGTCCTTCCTGAGACAATTTGTCTTCGTATGTGTATCCATCTCGTTGACCTACAAAATTGTGGAGCACAGTGCAAGCTTTTACTATATCCTCTGCGAAATCGACGAACACGTTAAGTGGTCTATAAAAAAGTTTGAATTTTTAAAAATGCTTGAATCGCTATTTTTGCCCCTAAAAATGCTTATAATTATAGTATAGGGACCCACTATGTACTGGTTTTTCAAACCGAATGTGTTTGCCGTCAATTGCACCTAGACAATGCGGAAATTTTTGTACTATTTCGAAAACCTTCTTCAATTTCTAGCCATTTTTCTTTTGTGGGATTTTGCATAACTTGAGCCTTCATGACTTTCTAAATTTGTTGACATGTTTCTTGGATAATTCCACTTGCTGTTGATAAGCCAACCCTGTAGGTATAATATAAATCAGTAAATGTGCATCCGCTTGCAAGATATCTGAAAAAAATAAAAAATATTTTTTACTTGTTTCGTTCAGTAAAAAATTTACAGAAGAAATGGAAGAGCCTAAGAAATTCCTTTGCTCGTGAAAGGACCAAGAGAAAGAATTTAAAAAGTGGATCAGAAGCAAGTTGGAGAACCTACACATTTTACGAATCGAAGGTAGAAAGAACTTATAAATGATTAATACTTTTACAACGTCTTTCAATGTTGATGTTACTGAGACCAGTAATTTTAAGGTTACTCTCCCTCAGTCTTTCGAATACCTCAATCAAACGTGAATTGTGTTGAATTAAATTCGTTCCGTAAATTACTATGTCATCAAGATATACAAGGCATTTCAATCCATTTAGACCAGAAAGTACACAATTCATAAGTCTTTGAAATGTGGCTGGGGATCCGTTTAAACCCATTGGTAATCGATTATACTCAAAATGTCCAGTTGGCGTGCTAAAAGCAGTATACTTTTTGCTGTTAGAATCTAAGAGAATTTGGTGAAAACCGCTAGCAAGATCGATAACTGAAAAATATTTTGATGAACCGAGTTGATCTAAGATTTCTGAAATATTTGGCAAAGGGAAAGCATCTGCCATGGTGGAATCGTTGAGTTTTCGAAAGTCAACTACTATACGATGACGAAGATTTCCATTGGAGTCCGGTTTTTTCGGGACAATTAATAAAGGACTATTATACAGAGATCTGGACGGTTGAATAATACCATCCGACAACATTTTGTCGACTTCTTTGTTTATTTCATTTTTCTTATGCTCTGGCAATCGATATGGTTTTACATAAATTGGTGGGGTATTTGGTAAGATTGGAATAGTATGTGTGATCGCTTCAGTATAGGTTAAAGGTTCGTCCTCTAAATGAAATATGTCACAATAATTGGAACAAATTGTAAGGATTGACTCACTTTCTTCGGAATTCATGTGAGATGTACGAATTAGTGAAAGAATTTTATTTATGCGTGACGAAGTATTTTCTGAAATTGAAGCGTTAAATGACATAATATTAAAATCACATACATCAGCAAGGTCGAGTTGGATATCGCTTAACTCGACATCGTATTCATTACAATTTAAAATGTTAATGTTGCAAAGACCTGAGTTAGCACGTATTAAACAGTTTCCAATGAACACACCTTCAAAAATTTCTTTAGCCAGACATATTTTATTGTCTTCCTTGCAGTTTGACGGGATTTTCGCAATAATTTCTGTACGAGCAGGAACGCTTATTTTAAAAGGGTTTTGCATAGAAATATGATGAAGAAGGTTATTTATATTAAAACTAAGGTTGCAAGTTTCATAATTTATTGTCACCTTGTGTTTTGAAAAAAATCATTACCTAAAATTCCATCATTTATTAACGGGAAATTTCTAGGGACAATATGAACGGGATGTTGAACGGTAGTATTTTCATCTAGTATTATATTCATGTTCATGACTCCTAATGTGTAAATTGATTCGTTTGTAATACCTTTAAGTTTTAAAGTGGTTTTTACAAAAACGTTTGCATCATCATTTATGTGAGAAACTTTAATTAAACTAACGTCAGCACCCGTGTCGATTAAAAATTGAGCGTTTGTATTTTCTAACTCGTTGCTTCTAATTTTTACGCTAAAAGATTTATAATTTTCGAGAATATCAATACTAAGAATTTTATTTGAGACAGGATCATTTAGTTGGCAGATTTTAACTGACTTCCCATCACACTGCCTGACGTGCTGGGCCGTGACTCGTTTCCCGAAATTGAATTCTGATGATCGTTGTTTTGAAATTGAATATGATTTGTACGCTTTTCTGCTTGGCTATTGTTATATTGCCGTTTTCTGCACTCGCTAATATGATGACCAAGTTTTTTACAATATGCACACGAAATGACTCTTACGTTTGTTTCGCGGTGCGAGGAATATTTTGGAAATTGTTGCGATGACGAATTTGTATTTGAATTAGAATTTGATGATGTGGGAGAAACTGTGGAAAAACATTTTTCAGCAATGTGGCCCTCCTTGTGGCACTTAAAACAACGAAGTTTTGAATTCCTTTGAAAGGGTTTATTAGCATTTTCTTTGAATTTGTAATTTTGACTTCTTTCCTCGAGAACAGCAGATTCAACAGCATCGGATAAGTTTTCAAATCGACAAGCTTTAATGTACAACCTGAGATTATTATTTAGGCCATCAGTAAATGCTTTAAGAGCACTTTTTGCGTTAAGTCTCCTGATTGCCGCAATACCTGCCTCAGCCGCCTCATTGCCTTCGGTTGCGACGCAAGCATCATTTAAATCTAATTGTAGGGACTCTACCCGATTTGCAAAAGACCTTACATCTTCGTTTAACTTTTGTCTACACCCTAATAATTCTGATTGAATTTGAGCAACTGAGCGCCTTTCCAAATATTGCTGTTCTAAGATTAATTTTAATTGTGCCCAAGTGTTATATGTCGAGTATTTGACTAAATTATAAACACGCGGATGTAGTTTACTTTCAACTACTCTTAAAAATAAGTCGGTATCGTTGCGGGTTGTTGCCGTATCTGAGCAAATTTGGCAACAAGCAATGAATTTTTGTAAATTTTCTCGATTTCCATTAAATTCGGGGATTAATTTTAAAGAAAGATCTACGTTAAAAGGCATAATTATATTAGGATTTTCTGTATCGTCTAAAAGATTTTCGGGATTTTCTAAGAGATTTTGATTTTCAAGATTTTGTAAATGATTTTGATTTTCTAAAAGATTTTGTTCTGCGAGACCTTCTGGTTCATTCATGAATAAACAATGAAACACTCACCCCTTAAATATTCTTCGTCGCTGTTTCAACCCTGGTTACTTCGAGGAAAATGGCTCCTTCTGCTTCCTGGGAACTGCTACTTTTGGATATTGGAATTGACCAAACCTCCGTCGGATGGACCTCCAGCCGCCAGCTTATCCTTTTATTGATAAATAATTCTTCCGCGTAGAGCTGGGTGTGGCCTCAGCTATTCCCACGTTGCGAGATTCCTCGATAACTCACTTAAATATCAGCGATATTTAATAAGTGCTTAGTTAAATTTTCACCACCTTTTAATTATTTTTTCCAAGAATCCCACCGCTGCCACCAAATATGTTGTGATGATTCTTAATTCTTAATAAAAGGGTGGGTTGGCACTTCAAAATAATAAGTTTTGGGTGTAGTTTACAGGTGTTTATTCGTTGAAATACAAAATTGGTCTGTCTAACAATCAGTTACAATTTATTGAACTCCTCTGGCCTAAATTAATTGGCGAATAAGACATTTCGTAATTAAACAAAGTTCATTCGAATAAATTTGACTTGACATAAAACTTAATATGAAATACATTTAAAACTCAAACATAAACGACCTGAAAACAAATTAACAATTTATATAATAATGAACAATATTAATAACTATTTAGCAAATAAATAAAATTAATAGAATAATTATACTAGGTATCTGATATCACTACACTGCATTTCCTCCTGAGGCCCCTGGGCTTGACTGGTCTCAGTAACCTCAACGTTGGAAGAAGTTCTAAAAAGTATTGATGATTTATAAGTTCAATATTGCATTTAACCGTAGTAATTGTTAAGTACAAAAAGTTTCTTATGAACTACTGTTTTTTCGACTTCTTGGTAAATTGCAACAATATTAATATGTGAAAAATTTCCATGATTTTTATAGGACACTGTATATTATACTCATCATTCTTTTTTAAATTAATTACGCTTTGGATTTTGTTTTTGTCCAATTGGTTTTTCTGACCACTACACCGCGAGTAAGCGAAAGATAAGTCACCTTTATGAATTCTTTTATACCGGGTGTACACGAAACTAGTGCCACTTTTATGAGCATTGTGAAGATTTATATGAAAACAAATAGTTTAATTGCATTAAATTGGTCTATTTAACGAAATATACGTACAAACAATTATAATAAAGAAATATTTGTCACAAAAATAAAATTGACTTAATAACTAATACTCACAATTCTAGAGAATATACATAGACAATCACTATGATTAATCTAGTCAATGGCGTACAAATTTATTAGGCTCGTTAAACTTGAAGCACCGAACCATGAAACATCAATAGAAGGATCGAAGTTGTAATCGAATTGTTCATTAACGACATCCAATTGTTCCTGATCTGAAGGAGGAGTAACATTCTCGGGTTTCAAAAAATTTTTGCAACCACTTTGCGGCATGTTATTATAGAAATTATTGGAAAAATTACCGTAGTTTTGTGGTAATTCGAATTGGTATAGATTTGGGTTGTATGTTGAAGTTGTTGCGGTTGATATTTGTTGAATGTATTGTTGAGGTACTTGAGCGACTTGTGTTACTAAAGTGTGTGAAGGCAACCTTTCAACAATGGCTTGTTGAGCTTTTTCGGTTTTGATTGCTCTCATGGGATTTGGTGAGTTGAAGCTTGAGCTAAGTGTAGGACTTACAATTGGGGATGATACTGTTTCTTTATTTTGTTCCTTCTTGAACTTCATCCTACGATTTTGGAACCAAATTTTTATTTGGTGTTCAGTGAGGTTTACTCTATTGGCGAGTTGAATTCTACTGAGACGGGTAATATATTTATTGTTCAGAAATTCTTTTTCCAGTTCATCTAGTTGAGATGAAGTGTAGGCAGTGCGTTCATGCCTAGTGTTTGGTGGAGTCGTAGGCTGTTGTTGTGGTGGTAAGGGATTTGGATGTAAATCTGTAACAAAAAATGTTATGTTAATTTTGTATTTTTAATCATCGGGTATAAACTTTCAATTTTGAAAGGCCCCTTTCGACAAATTTTATAAATATAGTTCAACTTAAGTAAAATTAAGGTTTAACAAACTCATGCAAACTGCGATTATTGGTGTTAACACATATTTTGCAATGGAGCTGATGCAAAAATGCACGTTTTTTTAAATAACATAAAACGTGCTGTAACTTTTTTATTCCTCAATACTTCTTCCAGATCTGATATGTATATGTTTAGAACGATTTTGTAGAGGTTTGTTGGTTACTTAGGGGAAATTGGGGATAGGGGGGACCCCGTAAGACGTCCCACTTTTCTGGAGCTTCGCTAAACAGATCGAGCCAATTACTGTAAGGCTGGGTGTGCCTACTCCTGAGACATTCGCAACTCGTGCTCGTGCCAACTCGTGCTTTGCCGTTTACCGTGTCTTTGCCCTTGAGTGTGTAACAGCTGCGTAAAGCCGCCAGCGAAAACTTGTTTCTATTTTATAAAATTCCTGTGCTATTTAGCTCCCGAATTCGTAAGACCCGGTAGGGAGATATGTAAGTTACCTACCGTTCCACCCTGTATAATTTATATTAAAGATTCGTCATGATAGATGGGAGTTTATGCATCTACTTGCTGAATCAGGCTTTTTAGAAGATAGTCGCTTATTGTTTTAAGAATCTATTTAACCTTTGTTTTAATGAATTAATAGTCAGTCTAATTACTCATCTCAAATTGTAATTTTGAAACTTAAATAAATCTTTTTAAAAAACAAGTTGGTGCTTGAATTTAAATAATTGGCGCAGTCGGTAGGATTCCCAAAAAACAAATTTTGAGCGCATATCAAAAATTTTGTCTTTTCGTGTCAACGATTAATTTGGGAACCACATTGGACCGGAAGATTGGTTTGGCAGCTCTCCAGACTCCAGACATCGAGAATCTACTTCCTGCCTTTCGGACCAGCTTGATGGAATTCAAGATATTTTTACTGTAAGTACCAAGTTTTTTAGAGGTTTTTAATTTTAATTCAATGAGTTTGGTTTCTGCTGGGGATTGTGCAACAAATTCAGACTCAGATAATTTAAATCCCCGAGATCGTTCTCGTTCCCCAATTTCAAGAAATCAAATTATGGCGCTTAAACCAGAATATTTGCATATGATCCCTGAATTTCATGGGGAAAGCGAGGTTGTTTCCCGTTTTTTAGAAATTTCTGATAAATTAGTAACTAAATTTTATAATCGGAATGATGTGAATGACTTCCAAAATGAATACTTGATGTCAAGTATTCTGGCTAAAATAAAAGGGGAAGCGGCAATTAATATTTCGTCAAGTGTGATTACTTGTTGGGACGATTTAAAGGCTGCACTTTTAAATTGTTATAGCGATAAGCGCGATCATTTTAGTCTAAATATTGAAATTGTTAACTTGCGGCAAAATTTTAATGAATCGCCTTTTGATTTTTACAATCGGTTACAAAAATTACTAAATTTACAGATTTCCTACGTTACACTCAATATTGCTGATGTGGCGGAACGTAACGCCTTATCTAATTTCTTCCGAGGAACTGCATTACGCGTATTATTGCGTGGGTTGAAGGATCCTATTGGGTCACAAATGCGTATTAAAAACCCAGCTGATATTAATGATGCATTAAATATGCTAACTAATGATTTTCAATTAGAAATCGCGGCTTCTAAACTTGATAACAAACCAAAAATTAATACTAATGCACGTGTATTTCATCAACCTCAGGCAAGTTTTCAGCCGAGATTTCAAACACATGGTTTCGCACCTCGACTTCCTTTTAATAGCAATAGAAATGGCCCACAGTTTCAGCCAAGAGCAAATAATAATAATGGTAACAATACCAATTTCAATAGATTTCCAAGATTCAATAATAATCAAAGATTTATTAATCCTAATAATAATAATAATTATCAAAGATTTAATAATCCTTATAATAATAATAATCAAAATTCAACTAATAACTTGCCTGCACCGACTCCGATGTCAGTTTGTACTGCTAGTACTTCACGACCACAAGGTCAAAATTTCAGCAGACTTTATAATATCGATGAGCAGGAGGAATCAAATGATTTTTTAGGGGATACTCCCACAACAAACCCATCGAATTGATGAGTTTGCTGAACAACGCAAGTAATTTACCATTTATATTCGATAATGTATTTAATATTAAAATTTTAATTGATACGGGAAGTTCACGCTCTTTTGTGAATCCCGAAGTAGCAAGTAAGTTATTTACAAAATATATTAAAAATGATCCTTTCGATGTAGCCAGTGCACATGGTATTACTCATGGACATTTAAGTACAATTATCCCGTTACAAGAATTATTTAAGTCACAAGTCGCAGCAAAGTTAAAGTTTTATTTATTTGATTTCCATTCAAGTTTTGATGTTTTGTTAGGGATAGACAATTTACGAATTTTAAAAGCTGTTATTGATTTAGATCGAAATGTTTTAATTGCTCCAAATATTCAAATTCAACTTAACTATCGTAAAATTCAAGACGCAAGTATGAATTGTATAGTAGTACCTGCAAGGTCTGAAAAGGTTATTCAAATTCCTATTTTAAATAAAAAAAATGGAGAAATCATAATTCCATATATGAAAGTGGGTAAACTAGAAATCCCGGAGTGTGTTACAAAAGTAACCAACAATAAAGCAATATGTACCATATTAAACCCTTTGGAGCAGGAAATTAGTTTCAATGGAATAAAGCCATTAATTGCGGAATCAATCGATGATCAATATGATATTTTTAATTCTTTAAATAATTTTGAATCAGTCAATGAACATGACGATATGACGAAAATATTAATCTACCGAAATTTGATGTTTCTAAAATTCGTTCAGAGCATATGAACGATGAGGAAAAATCTGTAATTACTAATTTAATAAAGGAATATGCTGATATATTCCATGTTGACGGTACTAATTTAACATTGACCAATCAAATCAAGCATCACATTATTACAAATGACAATTTACCTGTTTATACCAAATCATATCGTTACCCTGAAATTCATAAAACTGAAGTGGCAAAGCAAATTCACGATCGCCAAAAAAATTAGATGCGTCGGGTAAACGTAAATGGCGAGTAGTTATAGACTACCGCAAATTAAACGATAAAACAATCGGAGATAGATATCCTCTGCCAAATATAAATGATTTACTAGATAAGTTAGGACGTTGCCAATATTTTACAACTTTAGATTTAGCCTCGGGGTTCCACCAAATCGATATCAGAAGGAAGATATTTGCAAAACTGCTTTTAACACTCTAAATGGTCATTACGAATTTTTACGAATGCCATTCCGGCTCAAAAATGCCCCCGCGACATTTCACAGAGTCATGGATAATGTTTTACGAGGTGTTCAAAATGAGAAATGTCTAGTTTACATGGATGATATTATAATTTTCAGTACTAGTTTACAGGAACATGTGGAAAGATTGAAGGAAGTATTTAAAAGGTTACGAAATTCAAATTTTAAAATACAAATTGATAAGTCAGAATTTTTGCGTAAAGAAGTTGCTTATTTGGGACATGTTGTTACTCCCGAAGGTGTCAAACCTAATCCAGAAAAAATTAAAGTTATTCAAAATTATCCTATTCCTAGGACGACAAAACAGATTAAAGGATTTTTAGGACTTTTAGGTTATTATCGAAAATTTATTAAAAATTTTGCGAATTTAACTAAACCAATAACTAAATGTCTTAAGAAAAATGCTGTAATTAATGTTAATGATCCGGAATATCAAAATTGTTTTAATTTATGTAAAAATCTTTTAACTAATGAACCAATACTTCAATATCCAGATTTCACTAGACCTTTCATATTAACAACCGATGCTAGCCAATATGCAATTGGTGCTGTTTTATCACAAGGGAAGATCGGAACCGATCTACCAATAGCTTACGCTAGTAGAACATTGAATGACTTCGAAACGAATTATTCAACCATTGAAAAAGAACTTTTAGCAATTGTATGGGCAGTAAAATATTTTAGGCCCTACTTATTTGGCAGGACATTTCAAATTGTAACAGATCATAAACCACTTCAATGGCTCATGTCAGTTAAGGAGCCCAACTCAAAATTAGTTCGATGGCGATTAAAATTAGCAGAATATGATTATTCAATTGTATATAAAAAGGGTACGTTAAATAGTAATGCTGATGCTCTTTCGCGCATAGAAATAAATGTTCACGATGATTTTAATGATTTTCTAGATCAACTCTTTACCGAACCCGATAATCAAAATGACTCGCTACTTGTTGAACCAAGTTCTCTCGGTGATATTGCAACACTTCTTGATAATTTTAATGAAAGCGAAAGAAATAGTGTTCACACTGATGATGATGGGACAATTCACTCTAATATTGAAAATCCAATATTTAGTATTCCTATTGCGGAAAAACCTGTAAATTTAGGTAATAACCAAATTATAATTTCGGAAGTAGAAAATTGTCCTGCGGAAGTTAGCATGGTGAAGTTATTTGAAAATCAAAAAATGCGACTACTTGTCTAATTTTCTAAAGCCAATTTTGAAGAAGATGTAATTAAATTTATGACAACATATATTGTTCCCCAACTTAAATACTATTTATATTTTGAAAGTCCTATTTATGAAAAGTTTTCTAATATCGTTCAAAAATATTTTACCAAATCTAATTTTATTAAATGTACGCAAAAATTAGTTGATGTCGAAAGGGACGATGATATTAATGAAACTATTCAATTGTACCATGAAGGGAAAACGAATCACCGCGGAATTGATGAAGTCGAGGCGGAATTAAAAAGAAGGTTTTATTGGATTAATATGCGTCGAACAATTCAAAATTATATTAATAAATTTAATATTACGCCGACTCCGGCTAAACCCTTTGAAATAGTTCATATTGATAGTATTGCTTTGGAAGGCGCAAAATTTTTAACCATAATAGATTCTTTTTCAAAATATGTGCAAATGTATCGCTTAAATTCCTATCAAGCGATCGAGGTTGCGAATACCTTAATTAAATTCTTCACTCATCATGGTATACCCACTCATGTAATTTCAGACAATCACTTAGAGTTTAAAAATACAGTCATAAAAGAATTGTTGGAATTGCATAAAATTCAATTACATTTTATCAGTTCACAACATCCCGATTCAAACGGGATGGTTGAAAGAGTGCATTCAACAATCATAGAACACATACGTTTATTAAATAATCAAGAAGTATTTAAGGAAGAGCCTATCGAAATTAAAATAAATTACGCAATCTTAGCTTATAATAATTCTATTCATTCTGTAACAAAGCTTAAACCTTTCGAGATAATCTCAGGTCACATTGATGTGGACACACCTTTTGATATTGACTTGGAATCTAAATTTGTGAACAATTACGTTAGTAATCATAAAGATAAAGTTAAACTTTTATACGGTAAAATTAATGAACGGATTCAAGAAAATAATGAACATATTATTAATAAACGCAATGAAGCTCGGGAAACTTTACCCGAAATTCCAGTTCAAATATTTGTTAAAAATAAACAAAAACAATCAAAGACTAAAAATAAATTTAAAAAGGAATCTTTAAAAGTTATTGATCCAAATTTAAAAACTGCAAAAATAAATGCAAAACATCATAATACAGTGGAGAAAATTCATTTATCAAATATTAAGAGACCAAGAGTAAAGCACCGGTTTTCGAAAAAGATTAAAACTAAGGGTATTACTAATAAAGAACTAAGTTTTGAAAATTTTGAAAAATGTAATAATACTGGAAATATTAACCCTAATCCTAATGTAATTTAAATTGAAGATAGTCTATTTAGTGCACCGCATGATTTTTCATTTGCACACTGCGTAAGTCAAGACTTACATATGGGCGCTGGAATTGCCTTAGATTTTAAACAAAGGTTTGGTCAAGTGGAATTACTAAAAGCACAGGACCCAGAATTATTTTCACTCTGTTACTTGAATGATCAAGGTCGATATGTAGTTTATTTAATCACTAAACTTCATTACTATGAGAAACCGAGTTACAAAGATCTTTTCAAAACATTATTAAATATAAAGGTGTTCTGTGTGACAGTAGGTATTAAAAAATTAGCAATACCAAAATTAGGATGTGGGTTAGATCAATTAAATTAAAACAAGGTAAAATTGATGATTGATTATATTTTCGACGACTTAGAAATACTTATCCAAATTTATTTAAAACGCCCTAATAGTAATGATTCCCTTCCAGGTCCCTCTTGGGCACAGTAGTGCAGTGCATCGAAATAAAGAATATTTCAGAAAACTTAGGAATCCTTCCAATAAATTTGGGATTGGCAAAATTACAAAAATCTGAACACACTTTTGTACACTTCTATAATTTTTCTTCATTATACAAAGAATTTCAAAAATTAAATGGGCAACATAACTTTCTAAAAGTTATGCTAAATAATTCAAAATTTGGAAGAGATTTCGAAAATTAAATTAAAATTTTAAACTTTACTTGCGAGTTAATTAATAACAAAATTAACAATATTAAATTGCATACTCATGAACGAGTAAGGCAGAAAAGAGGTTTAATAAATGGGCTAGGAACAGTTTTTAAGGCTATTACTGGAAATCTAGATGCAAACGACGGCGACCGAATTAACACTATTTTAAGTCATTTGGAAGCTAATGAAAACAATATTGAGAGCCAGCTAAAAATGGGTTATTCTTTAACCACTGATATTATTAAAAAATTTAACGACACCTTACGAAATATTGAGCATAATGAATTAACATTAAAATCAAAGATAATGCAAATATCTGTCGTGTTAAAGGGCCAAATTGAAAACCAAAATATTTTATTCGTTAAGGATCTTCTCAATCAATTAAATATTCTGTAAGATACTATATTACGAAATTTCGAAAAAAATTGAAAAGTCTCTTTTGTTTTGTAAATTGGGAATTTTATATCCAGATATCATTCAACCGAATGATTTATTTTTAGAACTTCAGAAAATATCAAGTTATTATAATGAACAATTACCTTTCGAACTAAAAATGGAAAATATTATGAATTTTGAATCTATCATTAATGTTAAATGCAAAATTCATTCTACTAAAATTAGTTATTTCTTATCAATATCGATCAATTATGAAGAAGATTTTGAAATTTATTCTTTAAATTCAATACCCACTAAACATGAGTCTGAATATGTAACATTTATTCCCACTGTAAATTATTTGTTAAAGCCAAAATTTAAAAATGAAATATGGCCTCTAAGTCACTTGTGTACCCAAGGTATTACATACTACCAATGCCAGAATACGCTGTTGACGACGATTCAAGCAAAATGTGAAAAACAAATATTGCTAACTGGAGATTCTAATCAATGTCTGTACACTCATTTAAAAATTAAGGAAAATCATTTGGAACCTTTACCGATGTCAAACCAATATCTGGCAGTATTTCCATCACACGAAGAAATTAAAATTGTCTGCAAAGAAGACTCCGAATTGAAGAATCTCCTTGGGATTTACCTGATTAAACAAGAAAAATGTCAATTATTTTTCCGGAATAAATTACTTTCCTATCGGGACTCAACAACTGGAAATCCATTGGTTATTGCAAGTAAAGCTCTCCAAATTCCAAAAACAAACTTTACAAATTTTACAATTGAACTTCAAAAACTAAATCTCCAAGATATTTCAACAACACGGCAGTTTCCAATTCTGACTCATCAGACAACATTTTTGGTACCAAGCTTCTGGACCGCTGCTTTGTACGTGATTCTACTTCTCATTTTGGGATATTTGGTGTTTCGATGGATTCAAAAGAAGAAGATGTCCATAACTGCTCCAGCCATGTCCATCACTGCTCCAGAAACATCTGGAATCCAGTCTCATTTTTGCCATCCAGAGGATGCAAAAATCTAAGAGGGGAGGAGTTACCTACCATTCCACCCTGTATAATTTATATTAAAGATTCGTCATGATAGATGGGAGTTTATGCATCTACTTGCTGAATCAGGCTTTTTAGAAGATAGTCGCTTATTGTTTTGAGAATCTATTTAACCTTTGTTTTAATGAATTAATAGTCAGTCTAATTACTCATCTCAAATTGTAATTTTGAAACTTAAATAAATCTTTTTAAAAAACAAGTTGGTACTTGAATTTAAATAATTTGTATTTATATTATCGGAAGTTTGCTACCATAACATTTTAAGCGAAGGTGAAACAATTACAAATAAATATATTTACAAAATTGATTCATTTCAGAATTGTACAAAAATAAATTATATTTGGTACATACCTAACGCGTAAATATAAAAACAAAGTGACAAATTCTTTTTTAACTCGTAAAAAGAAAGAAAAGAAATTGTCACCAATAATTTGATAAATTTATTTTTATAATTTGCGTCTATAATATTGCTTTTAAGACACCGCTAGCGGTTTCATAATGGGCCAAAGCGCGCTCATTATAGGACCCGCTTACGAAGTTGGTAGCATTGCTCTGTCAAATTTGTGGTATTGATTATCGTAAATAAATTTAAAGTACTTGCTATTACACCGGGAGCTCGCGACATTATTTGGTCTCCGATTTCATACAGCATGCCTTTTGGAGGAGAGAATATTTACCCCATAAGAACAAAGAAAAGCGGGTACTAAACCCCCGCACGCTTTCCGATCATATGAAGAATTGCATTTCCATTTTCACAAAAAATTGGTGTTTTTCTCTGATTTAATATTGCATGCCCTTTTAGCAAAAGATGGTTAAAATAAATTTAAGTCTTGAAAATTATAGGCATGCGACTCGCACGGTCCCAAAGGGCTCAAATGGTCATGTGATCTTGTAATAAAAAGAATATGATTTTCCGCGTTTTCATAATGCATGCCAATATAAAGAATTAAAGTTTATGTCATAAAACCCCCATAAATAAATTGGCATGCGGCCCTCGTTGGCTTAAGGGTGAAAAATTTTGGAAAAGTTTTGTGGAATGATACTGAAGTTTAAAATTTTCACCAAACTTCAGTGTCATTCCACATAACTTTTCCTAAATTTCCACCCATGAGTCAACGAGGGGCCTACGATTTTCAAGACATAAATTTATTTTAACTATCTTTTGATAAAAGGGCAAGCAATATTAAATCAGAGAAAATCATCAATAGGCCGAGAGTGCTCTTGCCCCAAAAATGCACCTGCACAGGTTTTATTAAAACTGCTAGTTCAAAGCTATAAAGTTTTTTGAAAATTTAATAATTTTTAAAAAATAATAAAAATACATTGGGAAGGTGTTAGGAGCTTTTCCTCTTCCACGACTGAAACTTTTAATGGGTTCATTTTAAAGGTTAAAGGTATTGAAACGAGAAATCGCTTAGCTTAGACATTTTCTGGTGTTTTTCCTGCAAATCATTTTTCTTCAATGAAGTTTTTGATCTCAAATGTGCAGTTTCTAAAAGTAGCTTTAGAAGGTTTAAAAATATCTAGATTTTTGGGAAACGTTTAGCAGTTTCAGTTACTCAGGTTAAAAGCTTCAAGGTCCTTTGGGAATCGCATGTCTATAATTTTCAAGACTTAAATTTATTTTACTATCTTTTGCTAAAAGGGCATGCAATATTAAATCGGAGAAAAACACCAAATTTTTGTGAAAATGGAAATGCAATTTTCCATATGATCGGAAAGCGTGCGGGGGTTTAGTACCCGCTTCTTTTTGTTCTTATAGGGTAAATATTCTGTCCTCCAAAAGGCATGCTGTATGAAATCGGAGACCAAAAATGTCGCGAGCTCCCGGTCTATATGTTTTTATGTCTCCTAAATTTTTGGTAGGATACAGAATAATTCCTCACTCCTTTTAAATTATTAATTTCCAACAAAAAATTAAATCAAATAATCTTTAAATTTACCTGTCAAATAAGGAAAGTCAAATATGTGGTATTAATTTTTGTGAAGATATGAAAAGATTTATCAAAAATTGTGGGCTTTTCGGAATATCTGGTAGGATACACGATACCTTATCACTAGTTTTACACTAAAAATCTGCAACTTAAAATCTAAAAACTGAAACCTTAAATTAAACTGTCACTGTTAAGATTTCTATGTTTTCTGTTGTTATAACAACGATTCAATAAGAAATCATTTTCACCAACTGCTAAAAAAATAAAGAAATATTTGTACGTCGAATAATTTCCAAGTTTATTTAATTTTTGCGCAAATTATAAAAAATAGTATAAGCAACTCGTTCATAAGTCAATTATTGCACTTGTGCATTAAAAAACTCGCCGTTACGCGGCTCATTTTTTAAACTTGGACGCGTGCAATAATACTTGACTTATGAAACTCGTTGCTTGATATACTATTAAAGCCCTACTTTTATTCTATATTCATTATACAACACCCACTTACTTATTTAAAAATTAAGTTTTAATTAATTTACTTCAGTTGTCACAAAAAGATTAGGTAAATGTATATTACAATACATTTTGACAATAATTAAAAAATCAAAAAAGATATGTGCTATGTGCATGATTGCAGTCGATGAAAGTAAGAATAAATGGAGAAAGCTATTGAAAAAAGTACAAAAAAATTAAAATACCAAACAAGAAATCAAAAGGATAAACAGAAAAATGGAACGAAAAACGAAACTACTTATTGAATGCCTTGAATTTTCAAAAAAAATGTGTGCTTTCTCCCATACAAGTTATTAAATATTCCCAGGATCAAATTTGGAAATACAATAAAAAAATTGCACCTAGAGACATGGAAAAAATATAATATAAAATAATCAAAAATGTGATATACAGGGTGTTTCTGAACAAGAGTCGAATAATCTAGGAATGGGTTTTTGGACCAATTTTAAGACAAAAAGTAAGAATAATTTTTTGTGCTAAAATGCTCCATTTCGGAAATGCAGGCCATTAAAGTTTACTCGTTTTTTTCAATTTCTTTAATATTTTTTTTAGTTTTTTTTCAGACTCTTAATTATACTAGATTTCTTCAAAACATTAAAGTTGTCTTTGCAACCCCCTACATCATTATTTTAAATGGGAATGGGGGTCGAGTGACACATCATTTTAAAGGTCTTTTTATCCTGAAAATAAAAATATGATTTGTTTTGGCCCTATTTTAATTTAGTCATTTACAGGACACGATAAAAGAAAAAAGGATAGTGTAATTTATAACAAAGAAAATTATAAAAAAATGGTGTAACTGATTTCTTTTCAATAGTTATAAATTATTAGCTTTTGTTAAGTTAAATGACTTGTTTCATGGTCAAAACTTAAAAATTTATCCAAATGTGATTTAAAAGTACATAAATAATACCATTATTAAATACTTTTTTTTTTAATTTTTAGCTAGGTTAGGAATCAAAAAGTTGCCAAAAAAATTATGACTGCCATTATTAAGGTAAAAAATGCATTCAAATGATGTATCACTCGACCCCTATTCCCATTTAAAAAAATTAAAAGGGTGGCTCCGTAGGGAAGGGGGTTGTAATGACAACTCTTATTTTATTGTAAAAAGATGTCCCCCTGAAAGTTAAGTCGACCTGTCGCGGCATTTCGATTTTTCGATTTTTTGATTTTTCGATTTTTGGATTTTTCGATTTTTCGATTTTTTGATTTTTCGAATTAAAAAGATTTTTTATTCAAAAATTTGTTTAAAAATTTAATTGTTTTTTATATCATTGTTTAAGTGACATGAATTTCTATCGATAATGAGTAAAAAAAGTGTGGGCTTCGATTTAAAAAAATCGCCGATGACGTCATTGTTAAAGCACCAGTGACGTCATTAATATTTTTTTTATATCAAGAGATGATATTTTAAAAACTAAAATTGACCTGTCCGAGCGATTTTCTCGAAACAATTAAATACGGCAGTTATGAATAAGGTTCCAAACTTTATCATCACCCTGTATTTAATCATATTTATTGTAGAAAGGGCAAAAATATAGGTGATAAATGTGGGTGTCTTTTTTTTTGATTGTACGACTAAATTCATCTGCTTAAATACCAATTAATGAATTACCTTCGAGCTTAAGATTTACACACTTATCACCGTTTGCAATCAGTTTACTTAACATAATGCACCAACCTTGAAATTCCTACAACAGGGAAACCGCGCTGCGGACGATTCCATTATTTTGAACCTGCTCCGAAAATTCACATCCGCCAATCAGCCAAGTTAAGCATAAGCCATTCGTGGATAAAGCAAGCGGGTCATGCAACGTTTGAGTCAGGCATTAGTTCAAGATAACATTGAGAAACTTAATAGTACTTACAGGGGCCCTTGGGTACCTTTTAGTTGATGACAAAACTCTGGCCCTTGGGTTGCAGCTAGTAGCTCCTGAAAGACCGTAATCGCTAGCCAGGCCCCTACTTGGGCCTGCTCAACTAGACATAACTATTAATTAACTAGCCAGGCCCCTCCTTGGGCCTGCCTATGTTGCCATTTATAAAATCAAAGTTACCTCCGGTTCTGGGCACTTCCGGTTTATTCCGGAAAATAATAAGTGCACCAATGGATTCTTTGGGTTCACTTTGGTAATTAAAATTTTTATTCTACCTATATGCGACAAACTGTTTTCGAGATAAAGGGCTGTTACGGGTGGCCTGACTCATCCTGTATAACCTTAACGGACCATGTCTTGGAAAAATTTCAAAAACTGAAAAAAAATATTTATTTTTTCTTCTTTTTTCTTTACGATTTTCAGTTTCAGCTTTCTAGTGATAATTTTCTTTTAATTTTTCGTATATTTATTAAAAAGTAAATAGCGATTTGGTGATTTTGAAAATTGGTGACCTAAAATTTAAAATCCTGTAGCTTCATAACTACAGGGTGTTTCTAAAATGATGGTTACGCGCTCGTGTGCTTGTACCACAAGCAAAAATAAGACAAAAAGTACGTATACATTTTTTTCCAAAACTCAACTGTTACCGAGATATTTTTATTTTTACTTTTTATTTATTTTCTCTGGATGGCGACGGGTGGTTCACCTATCGAAGTAGGTGTACATTTTTTTAAAAAGTACTTCCAAGTACATTACAAGTACCCGAAGTACAAGAAGTACATTCGAATTCGAAGTATCTTATTGTTAGAAGCACTCGAAGTACATTCCCGAAATACATTGCAGAAGTACTCGAAGTACATCGCAACAAGGTGCAATAAACCGGAATGTTCTTCACATGGGTATACTTTTTCCCATATCGGAATACGCAAAACAAAAAAATAGACGGAATGAGATGATTTTAGTACGAATATAACACATTTAATTAATAGTAAAAATTTAATTTCTTTAGGAACCTCGTGCTTGAATTGTTGGTTAAAAAGCAATTGACTTCGATCATGTGATTGACAAGGTTATAATAAAATTATTACTACAGAATTATATTTGTATAGAGTTTCTAGCTCAGTGTAAACTAATTAAATAATAATAAATTTTACTCAATCCAGCAATATCTGTTTTATTGTTTACCGAATTTGTATTTTTTTTTGTAAATAAATCATTTCTTTTAATAGTCGTTTATTATAATTAACTTCATTATCCAAAATTAATGGTTTTTTGAAATCGAAATTATGACCTAGTTCAAAGTGATGAGTTGATAATGCAGTTTTCTCTGATTTTCGAAAATGTACTTTTGCTTTAAAGTCTTCCAATAATATTAATAAAATAAAAGTTGGCTAAAGAAATACTTTATTTTTAAAATATCTTTTATCAATCGTCTGTATTTATTTAATACTACAAACATTTTTTTAAGTTCGAATGTAATTACTCTGTAGTAGTGCATATTAAATACTAAAATATTTAAATTCCTTGGGACTAATCTTTTATTTTCGCAAATAAAATAAGGTAAAGTCGATTACATTTTTGAAACAATTAAATTTAATTAGCTGGCCTGGAAGCAGGAACACCCAATCCACCAAACACAGGTATGAAACACAGGTATGAATATGATATTTTATATAAACCTTTTATTATAAAATTTTCTTCATTTTATACCTCAAAGCGTAATAATATTTCATTTTTAAAATTAAAACTAAATTAACTTTCATAGATATTTAAATCAATTCTATGAAACTCTAGGAAATATCTTGTCACCACAAAATTATATAGAATAGGGAATTTAATCTAAATAAAAGGAGTTTTAATAAATTTACATTTTAGAATTAAGTATAAAACTAGAACCTTTCTTATAACAAGTACGATCATTTAATAAAATTCGTCTTATAAATATTCATAAAAATAATTTTAATTGGTCATGGTTTACTAAATAAACTATTATGTATTAATAATTACCTAAGTACAGTACATTAACCTTTAGTCCAACAAAATAAAATAATAAATTTTGCGTCTAATTAAATTTAAAAAAAAACAGTTATTCTATAAAAGCACACTTATGTCCAGTAGAAACATCATAAACCTTCTCATGTGCTCTTCTCAAAAACTCGGTCATTTTAAAATCACCAATATCAAACTTATGAGGGAAAACCATGACATACTCATCATATTTGCCCAAATTATGACCCATCTTTTTAAGATTAGTTGTTGGAGTGTTTATGTTGCCACTAAGGAACCTTTCACTTTACCACTAATATCTTGTTGTAAAATTCCGATTTTGAAAGCCGCGTACCTATCAAAATTTAAGTTTTCAGATGTTGGTCCTGTGTCATTATTCAATCGTTGCGGGTTCCTTACAGGAGAACTGGTCCTGGGAGGAAGTCTTGGAGACAGTCGTGGATCTGCCAACTGTAAAAAAGAACATAGTTGGTTATTAGAATACTAGATTTTAAGAAAGACGTAAGTTAGTTCATTTGAAAATTTGCAACACTTACACTTCTAGGTCTAGATGGTCGTTGACAAATCTGATTATGATTTGGATGATGATTCGGAAGGACACTTGGACGATGATTTCCATAAAAATGTTGTTGATGATTTGGATGAAAACTTGTTTGAAGATTTGGGTGACGATATGGATGATTCCTATGATTTTTAAAACTCATTTTCTTGTTTTGGATACTGTTTAAAATACACAACTGACTAATATGAAAATAATCTGTGCAATAATTTTAAAATAAGAAAACTTTCCTATTTATACAAAATTAGGAAGTATTAGATGGTGGGGTTAAAAGTCCTTGGGTCTTGGTGGGTGGTGGGGGAGAGTACCTGAACTGTAAGTAGATGATTAGATAATTTATGCTAATCCCTATTATTCTCTTTAGGTATTAGTATTAAGCCATTACCTGGGTTTAATTTAAATAATAGTTTTGCTTAGCAAATATGGAATCTAGAAAATATCAAGATCAAAACAATTACATATTGTTTTATTATCAACAATTACATATTATTTTATGTTTTGATCTCAGTAAGATTAATAAGAAAAATTAATTAATTTGGTTAAAACGTTCTTTATTGTAACATTCGTTGAGGCTATTGTTCCAATTTTTGAATTTGAATTATAGTATGTAACTTGAAAATTTCTTCTTTCCAAATCTAACCTTGGTCAACCAAGCGCTGCCGGCTACTAGTCGTTTTGGTCGTGATCTAAAAAAGTAAAAAAAAATTGGGCGCCACGTACCTGTTCCATGACTGACATTAAAGTACGATACCTGAAGGTTAGTTTGAGCAATTGTACAATAAAACAATGTTGGTGAGTGAGCAGTAAAATTCATAAGTTAAGTAAAGAAAAAAACATTTAATTTTATAATTGCGGTTGCATTGATCAAGCTTGTTATTTTCGAGTGCGTAAAGTTAATAATTATTTATATTTCATATTTCACCCTGTAAAGGGGTGGATAAGCTTATGCCCCCTATAACCTGTCAAGGTAAACTGTATGTTTTTGTGGTTGTTGTTTCTCTGTTGTCATTATGCACAGCGTATATTAGAACCTCATTTGAGCGAATGTTTCGGTGTGAACGCAATTAATTTTGGTGTAAATTTACATTTTTATCTTTGTTGATCGGTTACCTACGCTATTAGTGGGAACCAATAAGTCTTGATTTGGTTTAAATATATTAATTACTATCAGCGTCAAACAACAATTTATTTTTATATTTATGTATTTTCTGCACAGCATTACTTGTGCTAACTTGTGCTAACTTGTTTAATTTTCTTTTTTAATATTATTTGTTTGGTTTAACTGAAGCTGCCTTGACATTCTCAACGATCCCAAGATTAGGCATCGGAAATTGGAGGTGACTGTTGGTTTTTTTTTTCAATTTTCAATATGCGTATCTCGGATACAGTTGGTTACAGAATTTACATTGCGTTAAATGCACCATTTCAGACGTGCATTCTTTTTCAAGCGTCTGCGTCTTATACCATAGGCGCCCGTTCATGTTTGAACCAGTACGCACATACACATGGCAGTAGTATTTTGGGACTCAAGATGGAGAAGACGATTTTCGACAACGAGAAGTTCATAACTTTAATGGAACCTCGCTCCTGTCTCTGGGACACCGGGGACAAATTTTACTCCGACAAAAATAAGAAAAAGCAATGTTGGGACGACATTTGTCGGGAAATTACTCAAAAGTTTGATGAGATGCCTCTTGATGAACAAAACTAATATGGTAAAAATTATGTATTCATTAAAACACTTATTTCTGTTTTTATATTAAATTTGTTTTGAAGGTAATTTTCAGAACAACATTCTTTTTTAAAATAGAAACCTATATTTCGACTTTTATTCGAAACTTCCAAATTAATTATTTCGGTTTTAATGAATTTATTATTCCATATTATGCATATACTGGGTATCAACAGGAATAAGTTGCATTGCGTATCATTTTTATTTGACGCAGTGAAATAATACTTGTTAATTATATTTAACCTCAAAAAGACTTATTCTTAGGCATATAATTTTTTCGACCATTTTTTATTTTACTCTAAACATTACATTGTCCCCGATTACATTTAATGTAAAAATAATTCTTTAAGCTGGGCGAAAAAGAAAAAAATAAGTTACAATAAAATATTCGAGGATGTGGTGATTCACCACATGTAGAAAATTGAAAAGTTTTACTGAGCCTTATATATTTCATTAAAATTTCACTTGACCGGTTCCCATCATCAGGACGTCGATTCCTAAAATTTCACACAGTGAATGTTATTCTCGCCTTCCTCGAGCGCATGCGTAAAATCTCACCGGAGAGTCTTGATTCGCCTGGTTCAGACCAAGTGAATTTGGATTCGCTGGTGAGATTTTGGCACATGCGTTTCGAGGAAGGTGAGATTGAGATTCAATGTACGAGATTTAAGGAATCCACGTCCAGAAGTGAACGTCAGAAAACTTAACTTTTATCTTGTAACTTTGTTGGTAATTAACAAAAATTGAAATTTAAATAAAATACCATGATGCATGAGGAAATTATTGTTTAAATTAAAAATAAAAATGGAGCTGACATTCTCAACGATCCCAAGATTGAGCATCGGAAATTGGAGGTGACTGTGTGTGTGTGTGTGTGTGACTTTAATTCTTTCCATTGGCATGCATTATGAAAACGCGGAAAATCATATTCTTTTTATTACAAGATCACATGACCATTTGAGCCCTTTGGGACCGTGCGAGTCGCATGCCTATAATTTTCAAGACTTAAATTTATTTTAACCATCTTTTGCTAAAAGGGCATGCAATATTAAATCAAAGAAAAACACCAATTTTTTATGAAAATGGAAATGCAATTCTTCATATGATCGGAAAGCGTGCGGGGGTTTAGTACCCGCTTTTCTTTGTTCTTATGGGGTAAATATTCTCTCCTCCAAAAGGCATGCTGTATGAAATCGGAGACCAAATAATGTCCCGAGCTCCCGGTCTAATAGCAAGTACTTTAAATTTATTTACGATAATCAATACCACAAATTTGACAGAGCAATGCTACCAACTTCGTAAGCGGGTCCTATAATGAGCGCGCTATGGCCCATTATGAAACCGCTAGCGGTGTCTTAAAAGCAATATTATAGACGCAAATTATAAAAATAAATTTATCAAATTATTGGTGACAATTTCTTTTCTTTCTTTTTACGAGTTAAAAAAGAATTTGTCACTTTGTTTTTATATTTACGCGTTAGGTATGTACCAAATATAATTTATTTTTGTACAATTCTGAAATGAATCAATTTTGTAAATATATTTATTTGTAATTGTTTCACCTTCGCTTAAAATTTTATGGTAGCAAACTTCCGAAAATATAAATACATATCTCCCTACCGCGTCTTACGAATTCGGGAGCTAAATAGCACAAGAATTTTATAAAATAGAAACAAGTTTTCGCTGGCGGCTTTACGCAGCTGTTACACACTCAAGGGCAAAGACACGGTAAACGGCAAAGCACGAGTTGGCACGAGCACGAGTTGCGAATGTCTCAGGAGTAGGCACACCCAGCCTTACAGTAATTGGCTCGATCTGTTTAGCGAAGCTCCAGAAAAGTGGGACGTCTTACGGGGTCCCCTCTATCCCCAATTTCCCCTAAGTAACCAACAAACCTCTACAAAATCGTTCTAAACATATACATATCAGATCTGGAAGAAGTATTGAGTGTAGTGGTAGCATAAGACAAGTAGAGTGGGAAATGCTTAGTTAGTATTAGTTAATCAAGTTGAACTGTAATTAGTGTTAAGGTAATAATTGTGAAGACAAGTACAATTGTCTTAAGTTGTATGCGTGAAGAATAAAGAAACTAATCTATCTGGTGTATGGATTTAAGAACCTTTTAATAAAACATTACATGGCGATCCTGCCACACCATTACCAGTAGTTAAGAGAAAGTAGAGAAAAAAAAAAGAACTTAAATAAAAATGGGATCAACGCAGTCAAAAGAAGAAGTTATAATCGCTCAAACTGCAAGTGGGGATGTCAAAGTCTCCCAACAATTAAACCTAACAGAATGGCTGTTAATTAGTCTTTTGGTGATTGTGGTAATTGTAATTTTTGGAATTATATTTAAAAAGTGTAAAACCTTCCTTAGGAAAATGATAAGGCAAGAAATTAACAAGAGTGAATTGAAAAAATCTCAAACAATAGAAGTTTAAGAGTAAACAACAAGAAAAAGTGCTATTCAGTGGAATATTGTGGAAAAAAAAAATCGACGAAAATAAACTAAACTAATTAATAAAAATTAAAAGTATTGTGTAAGTGACTTCAGTTATAATTATAAACAAATATAAAGTGTGTCAACTGTGTAATTGGTAACAATGCAGAATCAGCAAACTCAGCAATGGAACTTGGACATCATTGAAGGCGAGAATGACGAAACTGCAGGTCAAACTTCAAAGTAGGATCAACAGAGTGATTTGGGTAACAATGTTGAAATCGCCAATTTTACAAAATTATCGTTCTAGTTTAATTGTTGTTCTTTAAAAATAATTACAAAGTTGCTTAAGATTAAATTATTGATGATTCTTAATATTAAGATATTAATTGTATTTTTAGTAAAATTATTAGGGATTTTCTAATGGGTTTAAATAAACTATTAAAATTACTTGATGATTTAAATAAAATTAAAACATATTTAGTTAAGATAGGGCCAAGTAGACGTACTAAAGGTGAAATATTAAATCAGAAAATAAACGAAGCTAAATTAATTTATAAGCCTATAACCGAAATTATTAGTCAAATTAATGATCAAATTAATCATTCTGAATTACACGATTCGGATATAGTAAAAGTTACAGAAACACAAAAATCAATAAACAGTGTTTATCAAAAAATTTTAGATTTTGCTTCTCAAAAGGACCTTGATACTGCGAAAATGGCTGCTTTTGATTTAAAAACGGCTGTTAGTCTTTTGCCAGCTATGGATGGCACAGAACAAAAAACGCAGCAATTATTAGACGCAGTGGAATTGTATGATTCAATGCTTGATGATGATGATAAACCATTATTAATAAATTTTGTTTTAAAAACGCGCTTATCGCCGAGTGCTAAATTAAGATTATCAACTACTTACGATTCTTGTCAACTGTTAATTGCGGATATAAAAAGAAATTTATTAACCCAAAAATCGGATACAGCGCTACAAACAAAACTAACTCGCGCAAGACAGGGAGATAAATCTATTGAAGAGTTTGGTAGTGAATTGGAGGAATTATTCGTGGATCTAACTATTGCTCAAGCTAACGGAGATAACAATGCATTTTCAATTTTAAAACCGATAAATGAAAAGAATGCAATAAAACGATTTGCTGATGGTTTAAGGAACCAAAAACTTAGTACAATAATTTCCTCAAGAAATTTTACTTCATTGAAAGATGCGATAAGAACTGCACAAGATGTGTCGCGTTTCGGTAACAATTAAGTTAACCAGGGTAGACTAGTGCAGATGAGGTTAACAAATAAAACAATTTAATTTGCTACAAACACAATCAATGATTTATTCACTTTAAATTATGGAAGACTGGTGCTTCCTTTGAATGACAAAATACAACTGCCGTTTTGAGTATCCGGCCAAAGACATTACAAAAAATTAACATCATCAATTTCAAAATGAGGTTGCTGAATAGATGGAATTGCAACATGTAAAAGTTTATTGACTGATTGACTTAGCAAAATTTATGAAAACTGAAATAAGTAAAAATTGAATTGAAAGCAAATTTAATCGAGTTTAAGTATTTAATTTAATTTAATGCAAATTTAAATAAATATAATTAATTTTAAATAATATTATAAAAATGTTGACTTTACAACACCTTCCCCCTAAGAATGAAATTTATAACTGGGGTTAGAAATTTCTGAAGTTTTTAAATTTGGATCAGGAGAAAACTGTTGCATTTCCATTTCTACATTAGATTGTTTGGTTGTACATTTTTTTATTTTTATTTCTAATTCTATACATTACGATACATAAAATAACAAGTACTAACAGAATAAAATAAATTATATAATAATGAAGTGATTTGAAATTGTTGTCCGATTGTAAGTTGTTCATTTTATTTTGCAAGGCCTTTAATGAAGCTACTTTATAACTAAAATCTTTAAATGAAGTAGAAATTTCATAATGTTCATTATCAGCTGTCAATTCTGGTAATAACTGTAAGCTTACATTTGATTTTAGAATATCTTTTAAAAGTTCTATTGGGGGAATAAAATCCATGAAAATGGAAGTGTTCCCAATATTTCGGTTATTGGTTTCTAGACTTATAAATTTAGAACTAGCTTTACATCCAGGAGACAACTTTAAAAGGCCAGTATCATTTAAAACAAAGTTTGATTGAACATTTTTACAAACTAAATTTAGTAATTTTTGATTTGGACAAGCAAATAACCAAGTATTGACAGAATTAAGTTTAATAAAAACAGGATTCGATAATTTTATTAAGCGTTTATCACAAAAATTTGGAATTATTTTGCCATTAATAAACATTACAGCTACACAACTAGAGGAATACTGTGTAAAATAGATAGGTTTTCTGTTTTCACAAAGGTATTTATGATTTACTGACATACACTTAAAAATATCCTCGTTTGTTAAAGCAAAATGATAGTGTTGGCTGCTGTCGATGGCTATGTAGGTAGTATCTGGTACTATAAAACTAAAAATTGAATTTTCTAATTTTGTTGGTAAACTGTAAATCTTATACAAACTATAACTAGATATACTAACTAAAGGTACATTTATTTGAAAATTAAGTCTATCACTATAAAAATAAGCGCTCACTGTAATCACTTTAAACAGATCGTTGGCGTATTCACTAGTTAACCGGCACGGAAAACTTAAGTCTTTTGGTAAATACTGCTGTATTGTCAATAACTGATCCATTAAACTGCTTGGGTTAATAATATAAGGGTGTACAATTCCATGTAACGCGTTAGTTAAAATTTCGATTAGGTTACCTTGATATATCGAAAATTCATTTATTAATGAGTCAAAAGTTAAAAAGTTATCTTCTAAATTTAGAAAAAAACCAATATCGATTGTATTGTTATTAATGGATTTAATAATGTCATTTATATAAACAGAAATATTGTTAAGTTTAGTTTCCATAGATTTATAGCAATTATAATCATTTATGAATGTTGCGTTCATTTCTTGTAAGGTGTTTTCAAATATGCTTACTTGTTCGTTAGCTAAATTGATAAAATGATCTTGATTGCTTCTTAACATTTTTAAGTTTTGATCATAATATTCCGCGTCTTCATCATCCAAAGTTCCAAAAAGTGTTTTACTTACACGACCAACAATGTTTAAAATTCCTCTTTTCTGTCGTACTACATTTGCATTAGATAAGGACTTTAAGAGTAGATTATCTTGATTTATTTTATTCAAACGTAATTTAATTAGATCAGTTTTTAACGAACACGCCTTTTCGAACTTTTGATGAAGTTGGGTGCAAATATTTTTGGTATCGGAGGCACTTCTTAAAATTGATGAATGTAGGTTATGATACGTTGTCAAATTTATGTGCGTAAGAAGGTTCCAGTGGTTGTTCGATATTTGTAGTGGGCTTATGAATTCATAATACAATCCTGCTCCATTAGCAATGGGTGTAATATCGAAATTTTGGGCAGTACCATGGGTAATTCCATTTATGAACAAAAGCATTAGCAAGGTCAACATATTTGTTGTCTCTGAAACAGTGGAAAAGTTACGATGATTGAAAGAAATATTTGTTTTGTTTTAATTAAATAATTTTAGTCTACTTATATGAACCTTTACTCTCTTTTTGCCAATAAGAATGGTGACATTAGTTTCACTATTCAACTGGACAACTTCATAGGGTCCGTTAAATAATGGTTGTAATTTTTGGCCTCGAGTTTTCATTTCGTTCTTTAATAATACTTTATCACCTATCGCAAGGCTTAATGGATTTACAGATTTATCAAAATTAATTTTGGATTTTTGTTTACTCTCTAAAATATTTTGTTTTGCTATTTCATGACAATGTTGTAATCTTGCCTTTAATTCATTATTATAATCTTCATAATTGTAGCATATTTCTGGAGGGCCTTTTAGGGCTGTTGGAAGCTCAGCTGTTCTGCCAAAGAGTAGTTCAAATGGAGTGAACTTTGTGGAAGAATGAATCGAAGTGTTATAGGTAAACATGGAATAGGGTAACCAAAGATCCCAATTATTTTGGTCCTTTTGAGAAAAGTTTCGTAAATACTCGGATATGTTTCTATGCGATCGTTCTAAACTTCCATTGGACTGTGGCCTAAAAGCACAAGTTTGTAATTTTGTGATTCCAAGAATCTTACAAGTCTGTTTAAAAAGATCACTTAGAAAATTTGTGCCTTGGTCGGTAAGGAGATTTTTAGGAGTACCAAATTTGCATATAATATGTTGCACAAATTTTTCGGCGACCGTGGAAGCTTCTTGATTTGGCAAGGCGATAGCTTCGCCAAATTTTGTTAGATCGTCTTCAAATGTCAATATGTACTTATTATGAGAATCAGTAACTGGTAATGGTCCTACTATGTCAAGAAATACCTTTTCAAAAGGTCGAGAGGCAGTAGTGGTGATAGTAAGAGGCATTTTAGTATGTTTGCTGGATTTATTTACTTGACATAAGTTGCAGGCTTTAATATATGTCTTGATTGATTTGAACATGTTTGGCCATGAATATTTTTGTCTAATTTTGTTGAATGTTTTATTTATACCCAAATGTCCTCCTAAGGGTGTATCATGAAATTCCCTTAGAATATTCTGAATTTCATCTTCTGAGCTGATTTCAATGACTTCATCATGGTAAAGTTTTAATTTAATTTTTGTATTATGAAATATGTACATTAGCATTAGTCGTATTTTTGAAATTTTAAAATTTTTAAAAGGGTTTGACTTGGTGAAATTTGGAATACTTATTTTAAAAATGTCAGATTTTTCACAAAATTCACGTACTTTTATAAGGCTGTTAAATATATTTTCTTCTGTGATCGATTTGTTGATTTCATTAAGCACAATGAAAATGTACGTTAATTTGTTGTGAATTATTTTGATTGGCTTAAAAGGTAACAGTGTATTACCACTTAGTAAGTTTAACAATGAAGTATCTAATTGGTCCTTTAGAAATAGGAGATTTTCGTCAATTAAATATAATCTGGGGATATCTGAAGGTGAAGCTATTATGTTTTGATTAGATTCGGTTACGTTGTTGTTGAAAATTTTCTTAGATTCTAGGGCATTTAGGAAGGATGGGTAATCCAGAGATGGTATGTCTTGGATTGGAAACATTCTGCTAAGGGCGTCGGCATTTGTGTTAAGTTTGCCAGATTTGTGGACAATTTTATAGTCATATTCCTCAAGTTTGAGGCGAAATTTCATAAGACGACTACCTGGATCCTTAACAGAAAATAACCAAATAAGGGGTTTATGGTCAGTTACTATAGTAAAAGTTCTGCCATATAGATAGGGACGAAAATGCTTAACACTCCAACAAATGGCTAATAACTCTTTCTCTATCGTACTGTAATTGATTTCCGCCTTATTAAGAGTTCTAGATGCGAAGGAAATTGGAAGATCTTCACCAATACAACCTTGACTTAGAATACTACCAATAGCAAAATTGGAAGCATCACAAGTTAAAATAAATTCTTTAGAGAAATCAGGATACTGTAAGAGTGGTGGATGACTTAGCAAATGTTTTAGCTTTTCGAATGAAATAATGCATTCAGCTGAAAAAATAAATCGTGCATCCTTTTTTAATAATGCAGTTAAAGGTTGAGATATTTTGGCAAAATCCTTGATATATCTTCGATAATATCCTGCTAATCCAAGAAATGATTTAATCTCTTTACCTGATTTAGGAATGGAAAATTTATTGATTGCAATTATTTTCTCAGGATCGGGAAAAATTCCTGTATCAGTTATTTTATGTCCTAAATATGTCAATTCAGGTCTTAAGAATTCACATTTTTCGGGTTGCAGCTTTAGGTTTTACTTTCTTAGACGCTCAAAAATGTCAATAAGTTTGGAATTATGTTCGTCCAAAGTTGATCCGTAAACAATAATATCATCGAGATAAACAAAGCATTTGATCCCATTTAACCCCGTTAAAACTGAGTTCATCATTCTTTGGAAAGTGGCTGGAGCCCCCTTGAGCCCAAACGGCATTCTCTCATATTCAAAATGACCTTGAGATGTACTAAAAGCAGTTTTATGTTTATCTGAGGGATCCATTGGAACTTGATGATAACCAGAAGCAAGATCAAGAGAGCTGAAAAATTTCGAGTGTCCAAGTTGATCCAAAATTTCAGTTATGTTAGGAAGAGGATGTGCATCGCCGACAGATTTATCATTGAGTTTTCTAAAATCCACGACAACACGCCAACGTTTGTTACCATGTATGTCGGGTTTCTTGGGAACAACCAGAAGAGGAGAATTATATGGCGATTCACTTGGAGAAATGATATTTTCTGTAAGCATTTTGTCAACTTGTTTATTAACATCGGATGCTTGATGAAAAGGAAGTCGATACGGACGAGTATTTGTTGGTACATCGTCCAATGTTCGTATCTTATGTGTAGCAGCAGATGTGTAACTAAGTACGTCACCCTCGAGAAAGAAAAGATCATTGTAGGATTTGCATATTTGTAAGATGGCATCTTTCTGTTCAGGTAACATGTGTTCGGTTCTTAAGGACATTTCTAATTTTTCAAAACGAGTTAATGAAGTAGGATTTTCAGTAATGTTTAGGATGTCAAAGCAAGACATATTTTCAAATTGTAAATTAGGATTATATAATGTTACTTGATTTTCATTTGTGTTTATTAAAGAAACAGTGCAGTGGCCGTTTAAAGGCTCTACGATGCAATTGCTGACGTAGACTCCGGGTTGGATTTCTTGAGATAAACAAAGTAATGGTTGGGAAAGGTTAGTTTTTACGTGGTGGTATGATTCGCTTCTAGGAGCTAATGTAATATGATTATTAGAAGATGTTAAAGGTAAAGACGTAATTCCGTCATTGTACTTAAATGAGAGTGTATTATTTTCATAGTCGATTTGAACCTTGTATCGTAAGAAAAAATCCTTACCAATAATTCCATCGTAAACTACTGGAAAATCATCGCTCACTAAGTGGAAAGGATGGGTTGTTACAAAATTATTTAATTTAATTTCTCCATAACAAACACCATAAGTAGGAATTAAATGATCAGATATACCCTTTAAATTGGATTTAAGATTTGTGTCGCAGATCGTATCATCTAGGACTAAAGATTTTTTTAAAATTGAAATTTGACTCCCTGTGTCAACAAGAAATAATGCGTTAGGTTTTTTTGTTAAAGATAAAGGAATATTTACACAATCGAAAATTGTAGACGCATTCATTATGATATTAAAAATAGGAATAGGAGGATTTTCATTATTTGAAGGACTAGAGTCCATTTTGGAAGATTGAATGTCAAGATTGTTGGTAGGATTGTTTAAAAGAAGATTATCATTGTCATGATCAGAATCGTTACAATTAAGTGAAGGAGATTTTTTTGTAAAAGATTTAGAGTTATTTTGCAAGTTAGGCTGAAATAAAGTGTTATTAAAGACATGAGTATTTGATGCGCTTATGACTGGGATACGCGAGCCTCGCAGTTTCGTGACGGGCCCGCGGCATTGTCGTTTCCCGTATTTGAAGAATTTGCTGTAGTTGCAAGGTTGCGTTTAAATTCATCGGCGCGCTTCTTTTTGAAACAATTTTTAATATGGTGACCTTCCTTTTTGCAATATGCACAAATTAAATTAGCAACAAAAACTTCGGATTTTATTTCGCGTTTTGGAATAATTGGAAGATTTGTATGAATTTTGTTTGATTTATTATAGCATTCAGATTCAAGATGACCCTTTTTATGACAAAAGTTGCAAAATTTTGAGGTAATTGATGAAGAAAATTTTTGATTTTTATTTGAAAAATTGCTGTATTTGCTATTATTCGCAATTGTTCGTTCTTCCTCAACGGCGGCCTCAATTGCCTCCATAAGCGTTTTGAATCTAGATGCTTTAACAACAATTTTTATAGGATAAATTAAACCTTCAACGAAAGCTTGAAAAGCAGATTTAGAATTGATTTTATTAATAATTTCGGCAGCTTCCTCACCCTCTGTGGCAATGCAAGCATCATTCAAATCTGATAATAATTTTTCTATTTTGTTTCCAAATTGTCTAACAGTTTCATTTTGACTTTGTCGTGATTTAATTAATTCAATTTGTAATTGAGCAATTGACCGTGATTCTAAATACTGTTCTTGCAAAAATTTCTTTAACGCTTCCCAATTTGGGAATTGTTTATGTTTGATTAAATTATAAGCAGGGCCTGATAGTTTTGATTTTATTATATTAACTAACATGGCAGAGTCAGCAGGTTGTGAAAGATCATTATTGACAATATCGCAACAGGAAATAAATTTATGAAACTCCGATCTGTCGCCTTTAAAATCCGGGATGATTTTTAAGGCAGTGTCAATATTTAACTTAGGCATGGTTGGTTCAATATTCTGTAGTTGTTCCTGTTGAGGGTTATCGCCTTCTTCTTCTTCAAGTGGAGCAGTAACGTTTTCGTGGTTAGCACCTCCTCGTGTGATTGGTGCCATAAAATAATAAATTTCTGACTTACTTTTGATTGAAGATGGCTGATGACTTTGGATGGATTGACTGTTGATGATGTGCTCCCTCTGGGCTCGGGCTACGTTGAGTTGTGGAACGTAGTGCAGCAAATGTTGAAGATGTTTGATTTTGGTTAACCTGGTGATCCTGTGGGTCTCCCTTTATCTTTGGACACTAGTCTTGCGACGATGATGTACACCACTATTACTGCGGCTTGGTACAACAAATACACCCCACACCTGACACCAAAATTATGTCGCGTTTCGGTAACAATTAAGTTAACCAGGGTAGACTAGTGCAGATGAGGTTAACAAATAAAACAATTTAATTTGCTACAAACACAATCAATGATTTATTCACTTTAAATTATGGAAGACTGGTGCTTCCTTTGAATGACAAAATACAACTGCCGTTTTGAGTATCCGGCCAAAGACATTACAAAAAATTAACATCATCAATTTCAAAATGAGGTTGCTGAATAGATGGAATTGCAACATGTAAAAGTTTATTGACTGATTGACTTAGCAAAATTTATGAAAACTGAAATAAGTAAAAATTGAATTGAAAGCAAATTTAATCGAGTTTAAGTATTTAATTTAATTTAATGCAAATTTAAATAAATATAATTAATTTTAAATAATATTATAAAAATGTTGACTTTACAACAGATGAAACAATATCTCGAAATGAGAATAATCAAGTGATGAGTTTTACAGGACGAAGTTTTGGTCGAGGAAGAGGCTATCAACGAGGTTTTAGAGGAAATAATTACTCAAATAGAAGCAACAGAGGTCAAAATAATTCACATCGGAATTTTAACAGAGGAAGACCGTTTTCGAATTTTAATGGCAGAAATTCTAATAATTACACTCAACGAGGAACTTTTAATAACAACAATAATAGAGGAGGAAGATCAAGAGGACAAAATCAAAACAATAGGGGAAGAAATAATATTTATTTCGCGGGAAATAATTCAAATGAGTCGGAAAACACAGAGGCATCAGATGAAATAAATTATTTTTTTCGAGAGAATGTCAACTAATCATATTTATATGTGTTCGGGAATGAGTGAGGTAACATTTTGTGTGAATGATAAAAATTTAAAATTTTTAGTTGATACGGGTGCATCTGTATGTGCAATCAAGTATGAATGTTTAGGTAGTAATATATTAATTAAGAAAGATATAATTAAAATTAATGGCATTGGAGGAAAGGTAATATCAGAAGGTTATGTTTATTTAAAACTTAATATTGGTAAAATATGTTTTCAAGAGAAATTTTACGTGTTTAAAAATTTACCATGTTCATCTCAAGGAATAATTGGACAAAACTTTTTTATTAAATATAAGGGTATTATAAATTTTGAGAAAAATAATTTATTGCTCTATAATCAGGGGGAAGAAATTAGCCTGTCCCTTAATTCTAGAAATAATAAAATTTTAACAATTCCACCTAGATGTGAAATTATACATTATGTTTCCACCACTATGAAAAATGAATGTGTGGTTGTCCCGAAAGAGTTATGCTTGGGTGTATTTATGGCTGGAAGTGTGGCGAAACCGAATAATGGAAAAATTCCAATTAAAATACTTAATACACGAGAAGAAGAGGTTTCATTGACGAATTGTATACCACATCTACAAAATCTAAGTGAATACAACATTTGTAACTTTAATACTACTTCTACTACAGTCAATCGGATTAAGAAACTTTTCAGCGTTCTTGATTTGAAGGATCTTACTAAAGAAGAACAAGTAGCGGTTGAAAATATTTGTGCCAAGTTTGCGGATATATTTCATTTGCCTGAAGATAAACTAACAACAACAAACATCTATAGTCAATCCATAAAATTAAAAGAGGATGTTAACCCAGTATATGTAAAACCCTACAGACTACCACAAGCTTTTAAAGAGGAAATTGGAAAGCAAGTTGATAAAATGCTTAAAGATGACATAATCGAAGAAGCACAGAGCGAATGGTCTTCACCATTACTTATTGTACCCAAAAAGATGGATAATAGCGGCGAGAAGAAATGGCGAATTGTAATAGACTACAGGTTGTTAAACCAACGAATCCAAGATGATAAATTCCCCTTACCAAATATTAGTGAAATTCTGGATTCCCTATCAGGCGCTATATATTTCAGTCATCTTGATTTAAGTCAAGGATATTATCAAGTTGAACTTGATCCTGAAAGTAGACCATGTACAGCATTTACAACAAATCGGGGTCAATATCAAATGAAGAGGTTACCAATGGGTTTAAAAATAAGTCCTAGTAATTTTTCGAGACTTATGACGGTAGCAATGTCAGGTCTAAATTACGAAAAATGTTTTGTATACCTAGACGACTTAATTGTTTTTGGTAGAAATTTACAAGATCACAATAATAATTTAATTAAAGTTTTTGAAAGACTCAGGAAAGTTAACTTAAAACTGAACCCATCAAAGTGTGAATTTTTGAAAAAAGAAATATTATATCTGGGTCATATGATAACCTCAGAAGGAATTCTACCGGATCCTGATAAAATTAAAGTTATGCAAAATTATCCAGTACTAACAAGTTCAGATGAGGTTAAAAGATTTGTGGCATTTGCAAATTATTATAGGAAATATATTCCAAATTTCGCAGAAGAAGCAGCACCTTTAAACAAATTAAGTAGGAAATATGTTACATTTGAATGGACGAATGATTGCCAAAAATCATTCACTTTTCTAAAAACTGCATTAATGCAACCCCCAATTCTACAATATCCTGATTTTTCAGAAACTAACGAATTTAGGCTTCAAACAGATGCATCAGGTATGGCAATAGGAGCAGTTTTATCAAACAAAAACAACAAACCAATAGCTTACGCTAGCAGAGGCTTAAATAAAGCTGAATTAAATTATGCGACTATTGAAAAGGAATTATTAGCCATCGTTTGGGCCGTGAAACATTTCCGTCCATATTTGTTTGGAAGACATTTCAAAATACTTACTGATCACAAACCACTTATATATTTATTTAATCATAATAATCCATCCAGTCGGTTAACAAAATTTCGCTTGTGTCTCGAAGAATATGATTTTCATGTTGAGTATGTAAGAGGAACCGATAATGCAGCTGCAGACGCATTATCGAGAGTGATTGTGACATCGAGTGAACTGAAAGATATGAATGAAAATTTAATGGCAGTAATGACAAGGGCTATGAGCAAAGGAAAAACTAAGGATTTAGACGAAAATACTAACGTAACAACAAGAAAGGATAACTCTACAAAAATTTGGCCTGCGCAACCAAATGTAGTGGAAATTCTTAAAAAACCAACAGAAGGAATAGAATTAATAATAGATTTTAACCAAAATATAGATATAGTGAGAAATTTAAATCATGTAGCTACAAAATCAAATATAGTAATATTTGTACCGTCACTTCTTACAATTTTTATAAATCCAAAAACTCGATCAACACTGACGCGAGACGTATTGTTGAGAGATTTGGAAATTTTATGTAAAGAAATGAATATAAAAGAACTAGTTATAATAAAGAATGAAAAAAATAAGAAGATGATTGATGAATTGGCCAATGGAATAGGAAGAAAATGCAAATGGACCGGTCCCCGTTTATGTATCATAAAAGAAGTAACAAGAGTAATAGACCAAGAAACCAAAAAGGTTATCTTAAATGATTTTCATCTACTACCAACTAGCGGACATGCAGGAATTAAAAGAATGGTAAACAATATTAAAAAATATTATTTTTGGCCAGGTATGACAAAAGATGTAACAAATTATGTTAAAAGATGTGATAGCTGTCAACGGAATAAATACCAAAGGTACATCAAGGAACCGATGTGCATAACATCTACAGCTAGCTCATCCTTCGAAAAAGTGTATTTAGACATCGTTGGACCTATTGAAACAGATGATAACGACTTCTCTTATATATTAACGCTCCAATGTGAACTAACAAAATTTGTAGAAGCTTATCCTCTCAAATCAAAAGACGCAGTAACAGTTGCCAAGGCTTTTGTCGAAAATTTTATATTACGGTACGGAATACCCAAAGAAATCGCAACTGACCGTGGTACAGAATTTATTGCAAAAACAATGCAAGAAGTATGTAAATTATTGCACATTAATCAATTAAAAAGCACGGCTTATCATCATGAAACCATAGGATCATTAGAAAATTCCCACAAAGTATTAGGAGCATATTTACGGACGTTAGTAAGTACGCAAGGTTCTTCATGGAGCACGTGGATTTCCTATTGGTGTTTTTCATATAACACAACTGTTCATACAGAAACCCAATATACACCATACGAATTAATTTTCGGAAGAGTATGTACGTTACCAAGTAATTTGACTAATAAGTTCGATCCATTGTATAATTTTAACGATTATCCCTTAGAACTAAAATATAGGTTGCAAAGAGCAAATATAGATGCTCGAAATAACCTTATTAAAAGTAAGACTCATAGGAAAACTAGGTATGATAAAAACGTAAATCCTGTTAATTATAAAGCAAATGACCTAATTTTATTAAAAAGTGAATCGGGAAATAAACTAAGTGCGGTATATGAAGGACCCTATAAAGTGATAAAAGAGTGCGAACCAAACGTGATAGTGTTAAAAAATAAAAAGGAATTGATTGTGCATAAAAATAGAACAAAACCATATTTTGTGTGAAAAAAAAAAAAAAAAAAAAAAAAAAAAAAAACTTATGTATCTAATTGTAATCAAAACATGAACTTGTCGGGTATAAAGAATTCGCTTGAGTAGCATTGATAAAAAATGTGATTAGCTCACATTAAGTTGTAATTAATAGTATAGTTATGGTAGGTTAAGAATTAAATGAATAAGTAGTAAAATAAAGGTAATTATTTATAGTCAAAAGAATTTATTTCAAAAAGAAAAAAAAAAAAAATTAAACAAATTCTTTTAAATTTCCCAATGGAGGTGTAGTGGTAGCATAAGACAAGTAGAGTGGGAAATGCTTAGTTAGTATTAGTTTATCAAGTTGAACTGTAATTAGTGTTAAGGTAATAATTGTGAAGACAAGTACAATTGTCTTAAGTTGTATGCGTGAAGAATAAAGAAACTAATCTATCTGGTGTATGGATTTAAGAACCTTTTAATAAAACATTACATGAGGAATAAAAAAGTTACAGCACGTTTTATGTTATTTAAAAAAACGTGCATTTTTGCATCAGCTCCATTGCAAAATATGTGTTAACACCAATAATCGCAGTTTGCATGAGTTTGTTAAACCTTAATTTTACTTAAGGGATCATTGTGGTTTAGATGCTCATAAAAGGGCTATTTTATCATAAAAATAGATAAATCAATGCCTATCGCTTGACCTTCAACTTGTTTTTTAAGATCATGGTAATATTCCTAGGTAATGAGTACCAAAGAACCGTACAACTTTTATTAAGGGTAATTCATTAATTGGTATTTAAGCAGATGAATTTAGTCGTACAATAAAAAAAAAGACACCCACATTTATCACCTATATTTTTGGCCTTTTTACATTCAGGTGTGGGGTCACGTAACCTGTAGTCAAATAACATAATGGCGATCAAACAAACCAAGCGGGAAAGCGAAAGCGTTTTTGTTTTCCCGTTTCAATTACCACTAGTTTTGTTAAACCTAAAATTAGAAAATCTAGTACCAATTTAAAACCCCCTAGTAAACAGCCAGTTCCACTAGATACACCTCAAATAGTGAATGCTCAAATAGCTAGGCTTGCCGGCATCGTTGAATCTCTAGCAATCACAATCGGCAATGAAGCTCCTCGTAAGTTAACTATTTCGCAAGGGGCTACTACAAATTCAGCCCCTAGTGCATTATCAACACCTTCACGATCTGAGTTAATTCCTTCGTTTGATCCTACTGATACTTCACAAAGAATTAACCAATGGTACAATAGGGTAAATGAATTAAAAATTATGTTTAATTGGGACGATCAAACAACAGCTTGTCAGGCGCTGCCAAAATTGAGGGCTTTGGCACAGAAGTGGTATATAGTAGTCTACCGCATGTAAATTTTAGTTGGTTGGAATGGAAAGAAAAATTAATTACAGCTTTTCCATCTAAATTCAACTTTTGTGATCAACTTAGACTAATGCTCGCTCGAAAGAGACAACCGAATGAAAACTTTACAGAATATTATTATCATAAGCTCATTCTGTTAAATAAGTGTGGTATAACGGGCCCGAACGCTTTATCGTGTATTATTGATGGGCTAGCTGACCCAATGGTGAAAGCTGCTTCGTGTGCAGCAAATTTTGATAGGTGTGAAGGTGTACTTGCGTATTTGAAAAATTGAAAGACCCGTGTAGCAGCGCCAGGATCTAGTACTTTTGTTCCCAAGCAGAAAAAATTAAAATTCAAACATCGGTATCCGGTAAAGCATCCTCAACCTTATGGACGACGAGAAGAAAAGCTGCGTTGTTTTGATTGTGGTGCGGAGGGCCATACAAGGTTAGAGTGCCGTAAGGGCAAAATTTGCTTCCGTTGTGGCGAGCCTGGGCATTTCCAAAGAAATTGCAAAAGCGGTAAAAATATATGACTATTGGCGCCTAACAAAGATAAAAAATTTATTATAACCATTAGTATAGCTGGGCAACCATTCGACGCTTATATTGACTTTGGCAGTGGGTGTAATTTAATTAAACACTCAGAAGCTAAAAAAATTATTGTAAACATTGAACCTGTAAATAAATTTGTTCTACGTGTGTATGGTGGGGGATCTGTATTAGCTTTAGGAATGTTTACTGTAAAAATAAAGTTGGACGAAGTCGAGGAGATGGTTCCAGTTTATATTGTGCCCGATAGTGCTCATCAATTTCCTTTTATAATAGGTCAAACTTTGACGGAAAATCCAGGAATTTTAGTTGTTAAAACAAATACGACTTTAAAATTTGTTCGCGTTGATCAAGAACCTTCAGAACCAACTAGAATTGCTCTGTTTCCGGTTAAAGATGTTACAATTCCGCCAAATTATGTAGCCAATGTGGAGGTGAAAGCAAGGTGATTTGCTAATTGAATCAAGCTTAAGGAATTTAGATGAAGGGGAGTACGTTATTCTCCGAGTGATTATTTTGGTATCGGATAAATTTAAAACTTTTGTACCTGTGATCAATATTTCAGAGCATGAATTAAATTTAGGTAGGAAAAACCCCTTAGTGAGAGGTCACAGTTACATCCCAGATGTTGGTGCTCAGGTTTTAAGCATTGCAGAAAATCAAATAAGAGAACCTCATCTCAACAAAATGGGCAATTCATAAATTAAAACTTGCAGATTCTGTGGCCTAGAAGATGAAACTTCGGAGCCATCATCTGCGAATGCGACGCATTAGCTTGCACTGGATTTGATCACTTTGGCTGGACAACTCTAATTCCAGACGAAGTCAAGGCTATGCCTCCTAAGGATCTAATCCGCTTTATTAAGCATTTAGATATCCCAGGACTCCACAAGGCTCATTTGTAGCCAATCGCCCTCCTATATAATCTATTCTAATCTAAAAGAGGATATAATTTATAATATTTTCCATTCTATTATTTCCTTTTATTACTTATTTTGAGTACTTATGCGTTTTATAAAATAAAAATATTGTTATTTTACTGTCATACGTCAAAATTTTAGGTTACCACAAAGCCTTGAAGCAATAGTCGTTCAGCCACCTCCTAGCGCTTTAAAAAAGCGCTGCTGCCAGCGCCAGCAGACCGCTAGTGCGGTTGAACGCGCCCATGCACTGTGTAAGATTTCAGGAATCCACGTCCTGATCACACTTTTTCTTTTTCCGGTCAGGCGCATCAAAAATTTGGTTAAGTAAAGTAAGGTTATGTACGCTTGTATTTTTCAAATGAAAATTGTTGGATTTATTTGCATTTATTAACTCTAATTACGGTTTCGAAGTTAAGTAGTGCTTAGAGCAGCTAGTGAATAATTAGTACTGTCAATTCAGGTCTTATTTTAAGGTAAACTTTTGACCGCCGTAATTGATTTGTTATTGTTTGTCTGTTTAATATATATATATATATATATATCAATCCGATTTAAGTATTTACATTAACATCGTTTATAATAAGTCAGTTTTTACATAATGTATTGGTCTCAGGTCTCACGCTTAGGTTTGTGGATTTGCAACACAACCTTTGTTAGTACCCAAGTTCGAATCTCGCAAATTGCATTCTTTTTTTTACCTATATATATATATTATATTTATTCATCCTTAGCACATCCAAAACCTTCGTAAGCTCTATTGTTTTACCTTTTCCTGGTCGATTTCTTGTATTTTGTCTTTCTTAGTTAGTCACCGCTATAGACCGGCTGGTGTGAAGAGCTGTGTCCCTGTTTTGTGTTCACTTCCTATATCCATACACTTCCCGATTTAAAATAGCACACTTTGATCTTTCAAAATGGTTTTAATTTGTGCTGTATGTAAACTTGTAATTAGCCCTAGGGGTGAATACATTAAATGCAAAGGTACTTGTAACAGTTGGTATCACAGCTCATGTGTTGAACTGGACAGTGATAAGTACGCTTTTTACATTCTTGAGAATAAGAAAACTGATGGAGACTATTGGCAATGCGAATCTTGTCTTCCAGCTGATTATCTGGATTCGTCAATCTCCAACTTGAATCGTAGTTTGAATAGATCTACACATCAGTCTGCACCTTTAACACTACAGTCTATATCCGCTCTTATGGAGAGTCAGTTCTTCAGAGCCGAGATCTTAAACCAGTTTAAGGTAATAACATCACAGTTTCAAGACTTAAATGCTAGAGTGAAGAAAATAGAAGATGATAATGACATTATTAAGTCCGATATTACGAAATTGAAGCAGAATCTAACGATTACCACTTCGGCAAAGCATACCGATACTTCGTCAGTGACTAACATATCTCATACCGACGTCTTAGCTGAGGTGGACGAGCGTCAACGCAGAAGCAAGAACGTGATGATCTATAATATTCCCGAACTTCCAGGTGAATCTTTGAATGCTAAAATAAACCACGATACAACTGTGGTTCAAGATCTTTTAAAAGGGGCTGATTTGGAATTTCAGCCTACAAAGGTGATTTGAGTTGGTAAGAAAAGTGGAAATGTCGGCAAAAGACCAATTAAATTTTTTTTTGAAAATCCTAATGTAGACCTTAAAGTACTTAAAGCCTCAAAAAATATCTGCAACAATCAGAAAGACATCAAAATCAAAGCTGATTTAACACCTCACCAACGTAATCATTGCAAGGATATTTATGCGGAGTTAACCAATAGAACTAATAACGGGGAAACTAATTTTGGAAAAAAATACATCAACGGTACTCCAACGATTACCGGCCCTTATAATGTTATTCAATAAACTTCAACAGTTACAATTTATCTTCCTCCAAATTCGGATATGGAAAATGAAAAAATGAAAAAATGAAAAAATGAAAAAATGAAAAAATGAAAAAATGAAAAAATGAAAAAATGAAAAAATGAAAAAATGAAAAAATGAAAAAATGAAAAAATGAAAAAATGAAAAAATGAAAAAATGAAAAAATGAAAAAATGAAAAAATGAAAAAATGAAAAAATGAAAAAATGAAAAAATGAAAAAATGAAAAAATGAAAAAATGAAAAAATGAAAAAATGAAAAAATGAAAAAATGAAAAAATGAAAAAATGAAAAAATGAAAAAATGAAAAAATGAAAAAATGAAAAAATGAAATAATTTTGAAATCTGCAGGTTTGAATAATATTGATTAAAATCTCTGTTGATTATGAAATAATTCTTGTATTTACTTTAATTTCAGGCCATGACGAAAAAAAATTAAAAAAACATTTACAAAAAAGCGAAATTAGCA